>PYAF01003512.1:84038-103801 GCA_007407185.1 Glycine tomentella | reverse complement strand
TATGGATTTTATTATGGATGGATATTGATGTGATGATAGGTTGATTCATGTTTCCAAATCCAGTACGAGATTTTGTGAAACAAGAATCTTATACTACATACAGTACGATATGTAGTACCCAGGTGCAGATACATGGCAAAATTCATGCATGTTTGCGTAAGACGATCGCAGCGTCTACATCCAGTACGAGGTGTAGCTATATACAATACGATATGTAGAGGCCATTTGCACCCTGGGATAGTTCATTTCATGCATTCATATAGTTTGTATAATTTTATGGATTTTGTTTTAATATATTGATGATTTACTAACATACTAACGTGTTCAGTGGTTTAGCTTTGCCTATTGAGAAATTTTATTTCTCACTAGATTTGTTTCATTTTTTTTAGATGGCAACAGTGGTCAATCTCCTTGATGCCTTGGATTGGTGATGGTGTAGAAATGAAGATATAAAGTAGGCCTGTGTATGGAAAATCTTGTACTTGTTAAATAATGACTTTTGTAACAAGAACTATGACTGATTGTAACACATAACAGTTTAACAACTTCTATAATCTTTACGTTTTAGAATTTATACTAGTATACGTTTAGTAAAAATTATTATTATCTAACGGTTTCTTAAAAATTTAACTCTAATAAAAATACAATATCTAGAATAATTTTATGTCGTTACAAAAAGAGTCCTTTGGTCCCTATGAAAACTGTTGATGGTAAATTGATTCCCAAAGATTGGGATGAAATGTCAGATGCTGAAAAAAGAATAGTGCAATATGATTTTAAGGCTAAAAATATTATCACCTCTGCACTTTCTTCTGATGAGTTTTTCAGGACTGTTAGGTGTTATATGTTAGAGGTTACTCATGAAGGTACAGAGGATGTACGTAGATCAAGGAAACACGCTTTGATTCATGAGTATGAGATGTTTGTGATGAACTCCATAGAAACCATATCTTAGATGCAAACAAGGTTTACTCACATAGTAAATCACCTTCTTGGTCTTGGGAAGACCTTTGATGTTGAAGAGTTAAACATCAAAATTCTGAAATGTCTTACAAGATCATGACAACCTAAGGTGACAGCTATTAAAGAATCAAAAGACCTCTCCAAAATGCTATGGCTGCACTTTTCAGTAAGCTACTTGAATATGAGCTAGAAATGTCTCAATTAACACATTCTGAGAATGGAGATAAAAAAACAAAAGAGTATAGCTTTAAAAGCTGCATCATCAAGTGTGGCGAAACAAGAAGATTCAAGTGATGAAGATGAAAGTGATGAAAACCTGAACCTAATAGTCAAGAAGTTCAGCAAGTTTATGAAGAGGAACAAAAACAGAAAACCATCAAAGTTCAATAGCAAAAAGGACAACAAAAACAATAAATCCACCAACATCACATGTTTTGAATGTGATAAACCTGGCCACATCAAATCTGATTGTCATATTTTTCTAAAGAAGCAACAAGGTGAAAGGAGGATTAGAAAAGAGACTAAGCCAAAGAAAGCATATGTTGCTTGGGAAGATAACGAATCAACAACATTTGAATCAACTAGTGAGAATGAAGAAGAGACAAATGTTTGTCTCACATCAACTCTAAGTGATGATGAAGAGTTCTCTAGTGCTGAATTTGAGGTAAATTTTGAATACGATCAAATTGTTGATGCATTTCATGATATGCATAGTGAGGCTCAAAAGTGAGCAAAATCAAATAATAAGCTTAAAGGAGATTTAAGATGGCACATTACCAAACTTGCAGAAATGCAAAATGAACTTTATAAATTGAAAGAAGAGAATGAATAGCTTCTTTCAAATTAAAAGGCTAATGGGTGTACATGTCCTTCTTCCTCCTCTAAGATTGAAAAATGCAAATTGTTACAAGAAGCGTTTGATGATTTCAAAAGAAGTCAAGGAGAAAGTACATGTTACTACTTTCTGAAAATAGCTACTTGATTGATCTTTTGAAAAAATTCTATAGAGGAAAATGCAACTTAGCTGAAATATTAAGTGTACAAAAATATGCCATAGATACTTCTGGATTGGGTTACAAACAAGGTTCAAAACGTTTCAGAAAAACTGTATTTGTACCACCAAAATAGAAGAATCAAAGGAGCTTTTATAATTCAAAGTTTAATCAAAATGCTTACTTTGGAAAACCATCAAAAGCTCTAACTTGTAACTATTGCATGAAGAAAGGGCATACATCTTATAAGTGTTTTGCTAGAAAATATTATGTACCAAATGGAGAATGCATTTGGGTGCCAAAGAAAAAGAAAATAGCTAATCCCTATGGACCAAACCTCAATTGGGTACCTTTCTTTGCCACTTGATTTGAATTTTGCAGATGTGTCTTAGAGCAAAATCATCACTATGGTATCTTGATAGCGGATGCTCTAGGCTAACAAAGGCAAAATAATTGGAGAAGGCAACATAGGAGACAACATTAGAACCATGATCAGAAATGCTCTATATGTTGAAGGATTAAAGCATTACCTCCTAAGCCTAAGTCCATTATGTGATAAAGGGTTCAATGTTTCCTTCAACAATAATTGTTGTTTGATACGTGATAGTCAAAATGGTGAGGTAATACATGTTGGGAAGAGGAAAGGTAACCTCTATGTACTTTTAATTGAGCATGCATTTATTCACAATACTAATTGCCTAATCAGTAAAACGAATGATACTTGTTTATGAAATAGAAGAGCAAGTCACTTGAACATGCATCATATGAATAAGCTCATTAGAAAATGTAAAGAATATGAATATCTCACACTTAACCAAGAAGGGGGGTGAATTGGTTAAACCTTGGTAAATTAAAAATTTCTTTAATCAAAATCAGAGTTCCTAGGATCTTTATCACTTTTCAAAACCAAGAAAACTTATTCAATCAAGTAGCTTAGCCCCAAAGAATTCAATGGATCAAAACTGACTTTGTTGGTCAAGCAATTTAAACAAGAACACAATGAATATAATGAGTTAAGGAATAGAAAAGCAAAACACAATCAGATTTATACTGGTTCACTTTAACACTAGAAGCTACATCCAGTTTTTTTCCAACCAACACTAGGTTAGAGTTCCACTATTATAATTTTCAGTTCTTAAAATCAATTACAATGTTTCCCTTTATCAAAACTAGATAAAGAATAAAAATCTAAAACCCTATTAGATTCTAAGAGACAAGAACCTAAGAACACTACTTTGTTCTTTCACCTAGAGAACCCCTTCTCTAGTTTCAAGCAAGAACCCAATTACAATAGCCAAATTACAAAGAAAATCCAAAACGAAAATTACAATCAGATTAAGGAGAGTAACAACCCCGATGATCCAAAGTATGCAATGCAAGATGAAGTTACCAGATCAAGTTGAATGATTACAAATCAATTTGCATAGCTTTCCTTAATCTTGAAATGGTTTCAAGCTCTAAGAATGAGTCAAACACTCATGGTCAAACCACAATGGAGCAAGGAATAATTAAACCCTTAGAAAATACTTTAGAATGCTCACAAGACTGTTTAAGCTCAGAAAATACGTATGGGTAATGTTCCACAAAGTTAGAAAAGCAGCTGAGCATCAGTCCTATTTATAACAGATTTTTGTAATTGCCTGTAATCGATTAAACGCGCCAAATAATCGATTAAAACGCTCATGTAATCGATTAAATAAACCTTGTAATCAATTAAAGTGTTCAACTAGTTTCTGGGCATGAGCAACGAGCAAAATAATCAATTATTCCGTCCTGTAATCGATTAAGGCAGAAGATTCAGAATGACAAAATACATTGTGTAATCGATTACAAGGATGTGGTAATCGATTAAAGCAGGAGTCTTAAAAAAATGAATGAACTATGTAATCGATTATAATATGTGGTAATCGATTAAACCAGGAAGACTTGTAAGCATTAACATATAGTGTAATCAATTATGAAATATGGTTATCGATTAAAGCAGGAAGACGGCTTTTCCAATTAAGCCTGTGTAATCGATTACAATACCTTGGTAATCGATAATCCCAGCATTACTTAAAATCATATATAGCTATGTAATCAATTACTACCCATTAATAATCGATTAAAGAGTTCAATAAGGCAGTTTATATGAAAACAATGGTCAAATAATCGATTTTTCCGATAGGTAATTGATTATATTGTTCTTGAAAGCTTTTCCAAAATAGACTAAGAACAACATAATC
This sequence comes from Glycine tomentella, assembly GCA_007407185.1. Taxonomy (NCBI): domain Eukaryota; kingdom Viridiplantae; phylum Streptophyta; class Magnoliopsida; order Fabales; family Fabaceae; genus Glycine; species Glycine tomentella. The sequence goes on along the minus strand of PYAF01003512.1, from coordinate 99,621 downwards.
GATTAAATGAAGCATGTAATCGATTAAACCAGTGGGAAATGTATTTTTCCAAAAACCTTTGGATCAAATCAAAAACTTAATCAAATTGAAAGATAGGCCCTTGAAGCCCGAAGGCATGTGAGAAGAAAAAACAAAATTTTTTCAAGCGGAAACACACATACCACACAAGAATCATTCTTTAGGACATAGATGTTATCTTGTTTATATTTGAAACTTGATGATCAAGGATAGGCTTGAAGATACAAGCCCTCTAATGTTTGTAACGCCTCTCTTTGCTCTCTCGTGCTTGATTGATTTTAGATGGAAAAAAATTTCGTTTCCGCTTTGTATTTGAATGATTTTAGTTGTAAATTTTTCTTGAAAATTCTTTTCTTCTTGCTTTGATTTTTTCGTTCGTTCGTAACATAGACGATTTTCCCTCACTGCGGTTTATACCAATACAGTTCATCAATACAAATTAGAATATAAAACAGTCCATAAATAAACAGTCCAAATACATATCATAGGTCACAAAATAAAAATTACAACATCTTTATTCCCATCTTCAACTTAACATCCATACACATCTTCAATCCAACATCCATGCTCAGCTACTACTGTTCATCTGCTCGGCCAAATAAATTGGGGTCATCACAGGTGTCAACCACAGACACAGAAATGGGGTAAGCATATGATAAACATAGTTTGAATAAAACATATATAAGCACAGATGAATAAAACCTTATTATACAACACATACAGTATACAGAACATTATACCAATGCCCATCATGTAATGCATAAGATACATGTTTATCTTTTTGTATGATGCATGACTGAGATCTCAGGTTTTCCATAAATGGTACCACAATCAAGATAGCCCCATTCTTTCTCAGTGGAACAAACTTATCCATCCAGTCGGGGTAGCCCAATGGCGCGTAGGATAGTCACCTCCACCTATGTGATCATCATGGTGGTGTGGTCCTCACTGTCTCAACTACCCCCCAGTTCATAACTCCTTTGAACGCGTGGACTCAGTTTAGCTATCTGACAAACAACTCCACGGTTTAACCCCCGCAAGGCAATAACTCCACGGTTTAACCCCCACAAGGCATATGCATATGAAAATGCATGAATGATTTACTTTTATCACATCTTTAATTATTTTTCTTCTTATACATCTCAAGCTCAACATCTTTCACCCTTCATGGCATATGCTTTTTAAACAACAAGTAGAGCTTCTTTCAAACATCACAGAAAGCTTTACACCACAATCTAAGCATACAACCATAGCTCAACAAAACTCTTGGAATCCATGAATATTTACAACACAAGGATTCCAATACTTCATCCACCTTTGTTTCTTTTAGAATATTTCATCAAACATATGATGTGCTTTTATGGAAACACTCAACAACACATGTAATAACACATATCTTTTGCTTAAATCATTCATTCATGCAAATATAATTCAAATCCATCAATAAAGAATCAAACCAACAACACTTAAACATATTTCATTCATTATAACAAATTATCAAACACATGGTATGTATATAAACCGAAATCCCTTAATATTCACCTATTAAGCTTAAATTCAAGTTATTCATTCAAAACATCATTCATTAACTAAAATCAAGTCACTTGTTTTAATAATCATTTTATTTAACAATCTTTAACTCTTTGAGGCATTTCAACGAACACTTAGTCTACAAGGCTTAAGGAAAGAAAGCAAGGATTAATATTCAAACTAAGCTTATCATAAACTCCCCCATACCTTGATTTCTTAAGTTGAAATTTCAACAACAAGCTTCCAAGACTTCCTAGCTTCCACGTGAACTTTCAAGGCTTGTGGGCCTTAGTTTGCTTTGGAATTTTAGTGAAAGGGATGTAGGAATGAAGTAGGTTGCTTTCAAGTGTAATTGCCTTCATTTGGTCCCCACCACCCCTATTTATAAGCTAGGTAAAGTGACTTTATTAGAAAAATCTCCAAGCTTATGATTACTTTGCTTTCTATTTGGTTTATTTTCATTGGCCAAGGTTTTAACACCATACAAGTGTTCTTATTCATGAAATTTCCACACCATTCTACTTCCATCTAGCCTTGCACGTGTAGTAGCTTGATTAAGGTGCATTTCATTTGTTTTCCTTCATTCACGTGGACTAGCTTAGGCTTAGTAGATTTTTCTTTCATTATTTCAAAAGTCATGATTATGTAGCTTTCCAAATGGTCCAATTACAAACTTCCTAGCTTAGTAACCATACATGTGTCCTAAGTCTTGATTCTTCTCAAGCTTTCTCCTTTCTTCCTTGAAGTGCACGGCCAATCTTGGATATTTGAAGCAAATATGTTGCAATTTTGGTTTAAACCGTGGGATAGCTTTAGTTTAAGAATTTTTCATGTTTTGTTTCATATCACTTATGTCTTGAAATTGAATTATTTCTATAATTTATGAAAATGTAATTCTAATTGATTCCTTAAGAGTAAAATTCTAAAACTATGTAGAAACTAGCTTAAGTTTTAGTAGCATTTTTAAGATGTGATCTAAACTTTTCTTAAGTAGCTTTATCTCAATTCTTGTTGGTTCATTTTGCCTTGAATTATTAAAATTACTAAACTAATTCATTTAGGAAACCTATTCCTCTTATAATTAAGAGAAAACTCCATAGATTATGTTCATCCTTTTCTTATAATTTTCTGATACTCGAGGTAACCTAGATTAAACTCTTTTCAATTTATGTTCCCAAAATTTCTAGAAATTATAGTTTACGGTTTTCTGCCCCCAATCCTATAGATAATTGGTTATTTAAGAGTATCTCATCCATTTTTCAAGTTCCCACAAATTTCTGACATCCTCTTGGTCATTTTTGACCTAAGGGTATTTTGGTCATTTTCAAAAATGTCTAGGGGTATAATTGTCATTTTCCATCTAGGAACATAATTGTCATTTCTGAAATTGTCCAGGGGCAATTTTGTCATTTTATCCTAAATTTTTGTACTGTCTCTCATTAACATTTTACGCTTAATAATTGACTGTGATTCCCAAAATTTTGGGGTGTTACAATGTTGATCCACACCACTTCGTGTCAAGACTCAAGAACACTTCTTGAAGGCTACCAACAAACACCAAAGGAGGCAGGCTAGGCGCACCAATGGAGAGGAAGAAGGTTAGGTTTCAAAGTGTTTTACTTATCTAAGAGACTTGTAACACCCCGGACATGTTATCATTAATAATATCATAAGCGCGCTATCAGCGTTATCTAAACGCGGTACGGAAGTGATAGAATCATTTTTTTTCTTGATTACATTATGCATGGAATATAAAAACACAACACAAAGCATCATAAAACAAGCCATATGCTGATCCAGATAAAACATAAACAACTATATAGCCAGATGCATAAAATAAAACAAAGATAGCCAGGAGGAAGCATACTTTCATACACATCATCATCTGTACATATACATACTCAAAACAAGACCACATCTGGGCCATACAACAAATATGTACAGTACAATTGGGTGTACACACACCCTACTGCTACCTAGAGATTCTAAGACAATCTTCAACTCTCGAAGCTCTGCTCTGGTCTTCTACTGCAGCCCTCTCTCCAGCCTGTCAGCTCCACTAGGGCCTCCTGCCCTAAGGTTGCTCCTCTCCTCTAGAAGAAACACCTGAAAACCACAAACCCCACACAGGGTGAGACAAACGTCTCAGTAAACTCAGGGTTCTGGGAGAGCCTCCCTAACCCTGGTTCACCTCCAAACACACACATATAACACAACCAAAACAAAGCCTAGGATCTCATCCTGGCTGTCATACATCCCAACCATCTGGGTCCATACTCGGATGCTCTCAGCATCAGAGGTATTCCACCTCATCCTGGCTCTCACAGCCATCTGAGACTCATCTCACAAAGTCGAGCCATAACCATGGCATCTCAACTCATACTGGCTCTTACAGTCGTCTCATAGATATCTCACAGAGGTACCATACCGGAGAGGCACCGCCTCATCCTCTAACAAGCATTGCCTAAGCCATCTACTCAGGACTTCCAGAATCCATATATGGTTCATCTAAGAGGCCCTAGGCTCTCATCCCCTTGGGAAGCCCTCTCTTAGAGATACAACATATCCGTCTACTGCCTGGTCTCTCCAGGACTTTCATAACGCATGCCTGGGCAAGAACATCCATATAGGGCAATCACCTCCAGGACTTCCACATACACTGGCCTGGGAAAGAACCTCCTTTACAGGGCAATCACATCCAGGACTTCCACATACACTGGTCTGGGAAAGAACCTCCTTTACAGGGCAATCACATCCAGGACTTTTCAACATCACTGCCTAAGGAGGAACATCCCTATAGGGCAATCCATCCTTAGGACTTTGGTGGAGAGCAGTGGCACCTCCCAAGGAATCTCAGCTATTCCAGGGAGTCCTCAAACTCTTCCTCTGGCTAGGGAACCTCAGCTAGCCTGATACTATGCCAGTATCCTATAGATTCCATTACAGACCACCTCATGGTCTGTATCCCATCTGGGTCACTGAACACCTCACAGTGTTCATCCATCAAAGGCCCACGGCCACTCACACCTGCTACATCAGGTGTCTCAATACCCTCACACTGTCTCAGTGTCTAACTTAGGGTTCATCATATATTCATAATCCTGGAATGGTCTGAGTTTCACTCCAAATACCATTCATATAGCCCATCAAGCTTACAGCACATAGATTCACTAATAAAGGCCACAAGGCCTTCCTCTCAATTGCATGCATATACATATACACACATATATATATATATATATATATAATTCAAACATGGCATGCAACCTTCACCCCACTTGGGTGGCAAACAAGAGAAAGGGAAAATAATCCCTAGAACGATGAGCTTACCTGGCAAGCCGTGCCTCACAGCTCTAGCCTCGACTGATGGTCTGCTCCTTTGACACCCACGGTGTCAAGCCCTACCAAGGCATACAAACACACATCACAGACCATTCAAGCAGGTAAACACGAACAAGCTCATCAGGCAGTCCACCACTGCCCCAGGGAAAGGAACCACAATCCTTCCCATCAACCCAGGTCATTTACCTAAGCTTCATCAGGCTCATCCTCTATAAGTCTTTTCATAGACCCTCAGTGGTCCATCTTAGATCAACATGGCCTCAGAGTCATTCCAGACTCAACACAAGCCATCATCAGTGAGCATCAAAGCTCTCTCAACCTATCCCTCAGGGTTTCCACAGGGCTTGAACGATTCACATCACAGGACACCGTTCTCATGGCCACACAGGCACTGCAAGCCCATCTACATGGCTCTTGCATGTCTCAAATCAAGTGACTCAGTCCAAGTCACACATGCACAACCTAGAGCCAAAACCAACAGTCACCAAATCACAAAACTGAAAGCTAATCCTTCCTCCTCACATCATTCTAAATGCATCTCTCAACTGGACCCAGAGCTAATTCTAGCTCTATCACAGATGGGTCACTATTCATCAAAACCCCCCAATCCATAAATCAATCGGAGAAACTCGAGTTTCTTACCTCAGAACTGATGAGGAAGGCCTCTGGGCTGCTCTCCCGAGCCCTAGTGTTGCTGAACCACTACTGTTCCTCGCCGAACTCGAGATCTCTTCAGCCTTTCTCAAAAAAGAAAATATCTGGGGTTTCAAAGGATGTGGAGGAAGGATTCTGGCTTATACTTGGTTTCTAGGGGGGTTAAGGAAGCGTTTAGGGTCATAAGGTAAGGTCATGGGAGCTTGGGAAGTTCTCCCATGGCTGCTGGAGGCTTTGAGGAAGAAGAAAACCATTTTCTTCTCCTCTAAAACGCGACCCCCCTTTAATAAAGTCTGCACCGACCTTCCCGCGCGATCCGCGCCAGGTGCCGCGCCAGGTACAGGACTATGGCGCCATCAGGGTCGCTCCCACGCCAACAGCGTGGACAAGCCGAACCTGTGGCGCAATCCACGCCAAACCCTGCGCCATCCGCGCCACACCAACCCAGTTGGCGCTCCTGACGTGAACCTCCCGATACCATGGCACTTCCCGCGCCAGCCTGGTGCCCCTGGCGCCAACTTCCAGAGAGTCTGGCGCCATCCGCGCCAGCTCTGGCGCTAACCGCACCACACCCTTAACAGGGTTTTCTGTTGAAGGATCCCAGCGCTATCAGCGTGGGATCTGGCGCCACCCGTGCCACAATGAGGGTCCTTACAAGACTCACCAATAGATGATATTGGTGGCTGAATTTTTCAGCCAAAACTCACACAAAGGGGCACGTGAAAATGAGGAAGATAAATAGTTTTTTTTTCTTCCTAAAACACTATATTAGAGAACTATGATCACAAGAGTATATTTTATAGAAGAGTTTGAGTCAGATTTTTTTAACCAAAAAATCTGATTGTGAAGCATCCCACACGTGAAGAAAAGATAGAGTTGTTGCATTTCAAAAATTGCCAACAACCTCCTATCATATCCTCCTAAGACCAAGTCAATTACTTGGGATTTATTTTGCCAAATAATAATCAAATATCCAGCCGTATGATAAGCCCTTAATCAGCCCTCAAACTTCTTCCTAAAACTAGGACATGATCATGATAAAATGCTAGTTGAATTCAAATTCAAATCTAGCTCTTATCTTCTCCTTTTGATATGAAACTAACTACTATAGTTAATTCATATTTAAATTCAAATATTTAAATTCAAAATTTAAACATTAGATAATTAATTTAACTATTTAAATTAATTAATAATGTTTTGGACTATCCAAGCCCATTAACTCCATTTATGCGCCCCTCTCTCTTCAAGATAAGTATCCAAACTCTTTCTTGGGCCAACAACCATTATTAGGCCCAAAACCTTTAATGCTATAATGTCATGACAATAAAGTGTTAGTGTGTGACCCATTAGGCCCAATGATAAGTGCCACATTTTAGTAAAAATAAGATTTAAAAATGGCACTTATCCGTTATTTTGAATTGATTTATTCACAAGTTAACCCTAGAAACCTAGTTAATTGATGGTTATATAAAGGTAAGTCATGTTTTCGTATTTTGAAAAGATTTCGTCCAATCAAATGTTTTAATTTTGCTAGGTTTAAAGGTTATGGAAGAATCAAGCTTGTGAAAACCAAGAGCTGGGAGTGAACTAAGCAAAGAATGAAGTCCCAACAGCATTCGAGGCCCAACAAGCACCAAGGCCCAAATAATCCTTCATGCCTAAGCTTTTAACTCGCCCAGACGGCCAGTTCATGCCTATTTTACTCGCCTGGGCGAGTAACAAGTTCCCAGAAATCTCCTTTAGCTCGCCCAGGTGACCATTTTATGAAGGAATTAGTGGCCTGGACGACCAAAGCAGCCAGGACCACAAAATCTATAAATAGGGATGAAAATTGAAGGCTGAGGCATGCATTCCACTTCATTTTCTCTCCCATACACCTGCTTATCTCTAGTTAGCTTGTTCTTGGTTCCTAAGTGAGTGTAGAAACTTAGGGAAGTGAGGAAGAGTGAATTGTATAAGGAGATTCTGCCTAAAAGAGGATCGATGACGAGCTTAGTCAGTGGTTCTCTCGAGGAGGTTCTGCCAATGTTTGCTTCCCTAAGGATTGGACGTACTCTTCTTATCCCTATGCTCTTTTAATTATTTATGCATTGTTCTATTCCTTATTGGTGATTTTATTCTACGCTTAACACTTGATTCTAATTGATCGTTAGTTTCATGAATTTAACCCTAAAGGTGACTGGAAAGTAAATTTAGGGTTTGAACTGAATTAAATCACTCACTACGTTACGTTACTAGGAATAGGGCTTAATATTTTGATCGCACAAAACACGTGATTAGAAGCTTAATGCTAGGGTATTTAATTAAATATGCGAGGGATCAATATTTAGTAAAATATCCTTAAGACTTAATTACGAGGAATCGAATTAAGGTTACCTAAATGTGTGCGGCAATAAGAATAGAAACTGCATAGGTAAAATCAATTAAAGGGATAAGAAAGACGAAATCCAATCCTACACTTCCTTGACTTGTACTCGTTTATTTATTTTCCGTAATCGTTATTTGTTTTCCGTAATCTTTACTTTATTTTACAAACAAAACAACAAATGAATCTCCGTTTTTATCATCTGTACATAATTACTAAACTGGTAACAACTTAATCCAACCGACGTAAACTCAAATCCCTGTGGAGACAAACTTTTACAAATTTGTAACTTGAAACGATAAAACGGTGCACTTGCCGTGAAAAATCCTAACACCCAACATAGCCACTGACATAAATGAGTTTGGGCCTAACAAGGCCACTACCCATTTAATGACAACACAGAGCACTAGCAATGCTTTGTTGCCCCAGAACTAGTTAGGTAAATGACAAGATCATCCTATTAAATCTATTTGATTTCCGTATGTATTTCCTTTCGTCTCGGTTACTTTCCCATAAAACCTAGGGTAAGGAAACGTATCAGCCCTTGTGGTCTAGGGTAAGCTTTAATACGAAATAGGGAGTCTCCAATTTTACTGACTCTAAAGGCAAATCATCTCATGATTTCTTTTACTATGCATAGATTCCTGAGTCCCGTAAATATCATCCCAATTTCTCCGGTTTACAGATAACCTAATCTCTCACAGAGATTTGACGAAATCCTTCAGCTAGTCACCCTAGACTCATGTTCTTTTAGGACATGCCCAAAGGTATACCTATGTGTCTCCATGTTTCAGGAAGACGAGGTATACAATCAAAGCATGTCTTCTAGAACACAGTCTAGGTGAAAACTTCTGGTCTAAGGAAAGACACACCCAAATAATAAGAGACTATTCTAATGATACTATATGTGAGATTTCCTCATAGAGTCTCTTTGTGGGTCCGTTCAGTGCGAGCTATATTCTTATAGGTCCACCCACGACTTTAGCTAAGACATCTCCATGTCTGTAGCTCATGAGGTCTTTACCTTGTATCTGCATACAAGTAGATAAGTCGTGCTAGTCTTACCCGAGATCGCTGATCCCCATTCTCAGTGTCTCTAGACTAGGAACTTAAAATTTAGGAGTAGACATCTGGCATCCTTGAATCCTCATGATCATGATCCCATCACTGATATTCAAGAGATACCTATTCTATTCCAAGGGTTTTATCCAGTTACTCATATATTAAGAATGATATTGAGATAGAATATGAAACAGGATAAAGAGCGCTTATAATTTATTCATGACAATATGAAAAATACATGTATGTCCTAATCTAATGAAAATATTGTCTCTAGGACATCCATATACTAACACAAATAACTAAAGCCTTGTGATTTTTATGAACCCAATTAATTTAATCATGGATTAACATGAATGCAATGCACTTGGATCACCAGAATTGCTTTTCTCTTACACATTTCACACTAATTAATCTTCAAGGCATCCATTGCATGTTGAAAGCTCAAAACCTATGCTTGAATCACAATTCCTTTGCATTCTTTAAGTAGCTCCCCCTGAATCCAACAGAAAAGACTTAGTAATTGGCTTACCTAAGCTCAAATTTGAGAAGGATAAAATATGTAATGCTTGTCAAAAGGGGAAACAAACAAAGAATTGTTTTCAAAGAAAAAATGTAGTCTCAACTACTAAACCCCTTGAGCTATTGCATATGGATTTATTTGGTCCTTCAAGAACTATGAGCCTAGGAGGTAACTACTATGGTCTTGTCATTGTTGATGATTTTTCTAGATACATGTGGACTTTGTTCATAAGAACCAAGAATGAAGCATTCAAAACATTTAGAAAATTAGCCAAGACTATTCAAAATGAAAAAGCTTGCAACATTGTTTCAATAAGAAGTGATCATGATGGTGAATTCCAAAATGAAAACCTTGAAAAATTCTGTGAGGAATATGGAATAAACCACAATTTTTCTGCTCCCAGAACCTTAACAAAATCATGTTGTGGAAAGGAAAAATAGATCCCTTAAGAGGGTGCTAAAACTCTTCTTAATGAAACAAATTTGCCAAAACATTTTTGGGCTGATGCAGTGAACACTGTTTGCTAGGGGTGTTCGTGATATGGATTGGATCGATTTTGAAGCAAAAAATCATCCGATCCAATCCCTTCGGTTTGGTCATTTGATCATCCATTCGGTTTAATTTTTTTTTTCAAATCCAATCCAATCCAATCCAATTTTTTCCGGTTTGGATTGGATCGGTTTTGGTTTTTTTAAAATGTCTAAAAATAAAACTTAGAGACTTTTTTTTATCAAAATAAGGAGTATCTAGCATAAACAAACACATTCATTGGACAAAAACAAACACTGTGGAAAATAAGGAACACTCACACTTAACCAAGAGGGGGTGAATTGGTTAATCATAGGAAATTGAAATTTCTTTGTTCAAAATTAGAGTTAAAAATGCCCTTTGGATCTTTATCATAAAACCAAATGAATATCTTTATCCAAGATCAATCCAAAACTTGTTATGCTTCAAATTTAGACAAACAAAACAGAGTTTAACAAGAATCAATAAAGACTGCAGAAATTAAATCAAGATGCAAGATTTATACTGGTTCACCTCAAACACTATGAGGCTACATCCAGTTTCTTCTACTCAACACTAGAGTAGAGTTCCACTACTGCAAATATTTTTTTTACAAGTACTTACAAGCTTCTCTTCTTCAACCCTAGAAGAAGTTCAGAGATCTAAAACTCTATTAGATCCTTAGAAGCCAAACCCACAGTGAGAAACCTACTCAGTTGAACATGGAGAAACCCTATCTCCCTTGCAAGAAAACCCACTTACAATAAAATCAACAAATTACAAATTTACTGCAGAAAATTAAACACCCACAAAGAGCTAGGAAAGAATTCACCTGATGATCCAAGATTGAAATGCATATGAATGGAAAACTTCAGGTTGAATTAAACTAATGATGCAGAAACCTTTCCTAAGCCTTTGTAACAGAACAAGCTTGCTTCACTAACAACCTTAGTGATCCATTAATGTATTAATGGAAGCAAGACTCAAGAGCCCAGATAAAGCCTTAGTGAACCCTTAGAAGCCTTTAGAAAATACTCAGAATTCGCAAAAATTACTTTAGTTATTATCTCTCTTAGTTTTTTTCGCTCAATAGGCAAAGGGTTATATTTATAGTTGAAATCGTAACTAATTTAATCGATTAAATGCGCTCCCCACGCTCCTGTAATCGATTAAAATGATTAATGCAGGATCAGGATTTCAACTAACGGGTGAAATAATCGATTAACCCGATTCGCAATCGATTAAACCAGTCTGGGCAAAAATCTGAATGTGAAGTGTAATCGATTACATTTTATTGTAATCGATTAAACCAGACCTATGCTAAAATCGTGTTTATGAATGATAATCGATTACATCTATTGGTAATCGATTAAGGCAGTCCTATGCTATAATCATGTTTATGAAGAATAATCGATTACATCCATTGGTAATCGATTAAGGCAGAGTGACTGAGTTTTCCAAGTAAGCATATAATCGATTACAACATCATGGTAATCGATTAAAGCAGTCACAAGGCCAATTTCCAAGTATGCTGAGATGCGTGTAATCGATTAATCCGATAAGGTAATCGATTAAAGTGTTCATGTTTAGTTTTGCAAGAGTCTTAAGAACAAAATAATCGATTAGAATAAGCCAGTAATCGATTATTACGACTATATGGTGTGGACAGCTTGCACACAACTTTTTAAATCTCTCCCAGTACTCATACAAGCTTTCTCCACCAAACTGCCTGATACCAGAAATATCCTTTCTGATGGCTGTGGTCCTAGATGCAGGGAAAAATTTCTCCAGAAACATTCTCTTAAGGTCATCCCAACCAGTGATGGATCTGGGAGCAAGGTAATACAACCAATCCTTTGCCACTCCCTCCAATGAATGTGGAAATGCCTTTAAGAAAATGTAATCTTCAGGGACATCTGGAGGTTTCATTGTCGAACAGACTATATGGAATTCCTTCAGATGCTTATGTGGACATTCTCCTACATGACCATGAAACTTAGGCAGCAAATGTATTAGTCCAGTTTTGAGAACATATGGGACATCCTCATCAGGATACTGAATGCACAAGCTTTCATAGGTAAAATCAGGTGCAGCCAGCTCCCTAAGAGTCTTCTCACGAGGTGGAGGTTGAGCCATATTGTTGTCAGTATTAATATGATTAGCAGAATCAGAATCAGAAATAGTATGCACAGAATTAAAGTTGGAGGCAGAATGCTCAGAATTCAAGCTAACACTATCTAAGGTTACAGAATCTAATGAAAATTGCCTAGAATGCCTAACTAATCTATGGTAGGTCCTATCTATCTCAGGATCAAAGGGTTGTAAGTCTCCTGGATTGCCTCTAGTCATGCACTATATGCAACATAACAAGCATTTGGCAGACAAGCACAAATAGAGGTAAAACTAGAGCTATACTCAAATGAAGTCCAAATGAGCTGAAATTTTGTGAGCAACACCCTAAAATCATGAAAAGACAGCACACCAAATTTCAAAACCTAATTCAAAGGATAACTATATAAACCAAATTAAGAAAGTTTAGAAAAATAGGAAAATAAAACTTCAAAAATAAAAATAAAATAGAAAACAGGCTTTTTTTGAAAATCCAACGGTGGCCAAGCGGCATAGCAAAATGGGTTGGGTAGATCTTTTTTTTCTACCCCAAAAGCATATATAATATGTCCAATTCTGACGGTCGGATCAAAAGTTATGACAGTTTGAAGTTGTCGCAAAAATTGGAATCCAAAATTTTTGCCCTTCAGAATCTGGAATACTTTAGATGCTTTTGGTATTTTTCCACACAAATATAGGCTAAAAGAAGTTACCACACAAAAATTGAAGCAAAAATAACAAGTCTAGCTATCAAAACCAAAAATCACAAATAATTCAGAAAAACTGGGTACTGTTCATTACTATTCATGCTGCTATTCCTGCATGTCGTGCCTCTGGTATCCATGAATTGCTTGTTGAATGCACTAATTGACCTGCAGAATTGATCAGCACAACAAATATGCAAGAAACAAAAAAAACTTGAGGCACAATTATAGCAAGCACACCCTTAAAAACAGGACTGGTATAGGAAGCAAGCACAATTCAGGTTACTGTTCCATTGGTTATCTGAGTGAAATTTTCAGCTTAACTTGAATGCTACCTTACTTCCTCTACCAATTGCAACAATGAACAATAAAGCAGAACAACACAAACAAAACAGAAAACACACACAAACACAAACGCACACACAAGAACCCTAATTGCAGAACTGATGATCCCCGGCAACGGCGCCAAAATTTGATCGAGGTCGTACTCGGCCAAATTAATACAGTTTAAATGTAGTACTAGGAAGTGACTCCTAGGTAGTCTCTCAAGGACCAATTGTCTGCGTTAGGGATTAAACGTGTAAAGGGGGGGTTTAACAGAATGCAAGAAATTCTAAAATAAAACAGAAATACTAATTAATTGCAGGGATTTAAAACAAGTCAGACCTTAGAACAGATTGAGCCTCTAATATCCTTGGTTCACGAAAGATAATCTGTCCTACTTAATCCTTATCAGTCCAGATTAATCTACTAAGCGAAGATTAACCTAAAACTTCATTACACGAATTAAGCAAACGTGAACCTCGTCAGGGCAAGCTCTCAGGATTAAGCAACCTGAGATTATTGAATCAATCAATATCAGAATCATTAAGCATGACTCTAATTCGAAAAATACAGAACAGAAACCCAACAAGGAAGAACCAAGCAGAAAATGAATTGCAAATATAGAGAACCTCCATTAAAGGGTTTGCAATCTGTCCTAGGGTCCAACCCTAGGATTTAGCCTTCCATTAAATTGAAATTAGCAACAGAAACGTGAATTGAAACGAAACTGAACATTAAACGAAACTAGAAGAGAAACGAAATTCAAATGCAAAAACGAAATTAAACAGAAATGAAAACGAAAACGAAAACCTAAATACTGAAAGCAGAAAACAAAAACAAGATTAGAACTTGAAACAAAAACGAAATAGCACTGAAATTGAAACGCAACTGTATTCTGAAAACGAAAATCACCAACAGAAACGAAAAACCCTAAAAACAGAGAAAACAGCAGAAAACGAAAATACTAAAACCCTAAAAGAAAACTGAACGTGAATAGTGTTGTTGTTTTTTCTGCATGGGCACAGTATTCTATAAATAATAGTGTCTGACCTAAACGAAAATGGGCTTTTCCTAACAATTTTGGCCCAAAAAAACGAAAATAAAATAAAACGAAAATAAAATGTTGATGTGGAAAATAACACTGATGCGGCATCCCAATCTTCAAGTCCATGAATTAATTCCAAGCCCAATTAATTATTAAACTGCCCTGAAAATAAAAATTGGAATAATTAAACTTAAGAAATCCAAATTAGTTAAAATCTGAATTATCGGTCCAATTAAATCCTAAATGAAAAACAGTGTAGAATATGAATGTTTAAACACAAATCAGGGATTAAAATGAGTACAGAAAGGTGAGAAAATAAAGATAAATAGTGACTCATCAATGATCTCCAACATCTCCCACATCTCCTTAGCACTTGCACATCGAACGGTTCTGAAAAATTCATCAGAAGATAGAGCAGAAGTTATCATATTCTTTGCTTTAAAATCATATTGAACAATTCTTTTCTCATCATCATTCATCTCATCCCAATCTTTGGGAATCATGTTGTTATCTACCATCTTAATAGCCACTCTTGGGCCTTTCTCAATAGCATTCCAAGCTCCTGAATCATTGGATTGGATAAAGATCTTCATTCTATTTTTCCAAAAGCTGAAATGCTCCCCCTCAAATAAAGGAGGTCTGTTTAAGGATGCTCCTTCCTTAAAGGTTATTTGTGAGGTGTTCATTTTGATAAAAATGCAGTGATCTTGAGTATCTTACAAGACCTAGCTCTTAATGCCAATTGTGGAAAATAAGGAACACTCACACTTAACCAAGAGGGGGGATGAATTGGTTAATCATAGGAAATTGAAATTTCTTTGTTCAAAATCAGAGTTAAAAATGCCCTTTTGATCTTTATCATAAAACCAAATGAATATCTTTATCCAAGATCAATCCAAAACTTGTTATGCTTCAAATTTAGACAAACAAAAACAGAGTTTAACAAGAATCAGTAAAGACTGCAGAAATTAAATCAAGATGCAAGATTTATACTGGTTCACCTCAAACACTATAAGGCTACATCCAATTTCTTCTACTCAACACTAGAGTAGAGTTCCACTATTGCAAATATTTTTCTTACAAGTACTTACAAGCTTCTCTTCTTCAACCCTAGAAGAAGTTCAGAGGTCTAAAACTCTATTAGATCCTTAGAAGCCAAACCCACACTGAGAAACCTACTCAGTTGAACATGGAGAAACCCTATCTCCCTTGCAAGAAAACCCACTTACAATAAAATCAACAAATTACAAATTTACTGCAGAAAATTAAACACCCACAAAGAGCTAGGAAAGAATTCACCTGATGATCCAAGATTGAAATGCATATGAATGGAAAACTTCAGGTTGAATGTAAACTAATGATGCAGAAACCTTTCCTAAGCCTTTGTAACAGAACAAGCTTGC
>PYAF01003512.1:71596-83938 GCA_007407185.1 Glycine tomentella | reverse complement strand
TAACTTCTCTATGATGCAATGCTTAAATGATACATGAATGCTATCAAGGCTTGGATCATCATGATGCTTTCAATCCTTTTACATTAAATCACAAACAACATCTTCAATGCTTGAGCCATGTTGAAAGCCAAAACTTCCAAGTCTTGAACTTTGGTTGAATCTCACTTGATCTTCATTCAGCTCCCCCTCAAATCAACAAACACCATTTTCTAATTTTCATTGCACAAACACGTTTGTTGGACAAAATAAAGAGCAATGAAACCTTATTGCAAACATGTTCATTGGACAAAAACAAACACAATTTTCTAATTTTCAAATTGAACTCATAACTTAAATGTAAAACTAAAAAGCCTAAGTAGGTAATTGGATCTGTTTTTACCAGGCAATCCAAAAATCGATCCAATCCGGTGAAAATTTTCGTTTTTTTTTTCGTTTTTTGATTTTTCGATTTTCGATTTTTTCGGTTTTCGATTTTTCGGTTCGGTCACCGCGGTTTGCATCGGTTTGGATCGTTTGATGAACACCCCTACTGTTTGCTACACTTTGAATAGACTTCTTATAAGGCCTCTTTTGAAGAAAACACCTTATGAGCTATACAAAGGAAGGAAGCCAAATATTTCACATTTAAGAGCATTTGGCTACAAATGTTTTGTTTTAAATAATGACAAAGAATCACTTGGCAAATTTGATGCTAAAGCTGATGAAGGTATTTTCCTTGGTTATTCTTTACAAAGCAAAGCATATAAAATCTTTAATAAAAGAACTTTATGTGTAGAAGAATCAGTGCATGTAATATGTGATGAGTCTAACACCTCCAAGGAGGAAAAAGTATGTGATGATGATGCAGGAAAATTGGAAGATGTTATGCAGTTTAATGAAAAGATAAAGCTTGATTCAAATGACAATATGGAACATTCAACACCCATTCAAGAGCAAAAGGATTGGAGAACCACTAAAGATCTTTCTCTTAACAATATATAGGGGAAGTATCAAAGGGAGTTTCTACAAGATCCTCTTTAAGAAATCTTTGTTGTACAATGGCATTTGTTTCACAAATTGAACCAAAAGACATTGACCAAGCTTTACTTGATGAACATTGGATGATGGCCATGCATGAAGAATTAAATCAATTTAAGGGAAATGAAGTGTGGGAATTAGTTCCTAGACCTTCTTCTCATAAACCTATTGGCAAGTGGGTTTTTAGAAACAAACTTGATGAAAATGGTATCATCACAAGGAACAAGGCCAGATTGGTTGCTAAAGGATACAACCAAGAGGAATGCATTGATTATGATGAAACATATGCTCTAGTTGCAAGATTGGAGGCCATTAGGTTGCAACTTGCTTATGCATG
The DNA here is from genome assembly GCA_007407185.1 of Glycine tomentella. NCBI lineage: Eukaryota > Viridiplantae > Streptophyta > Magnoliopsida > Fabales > Fabaceae > Glycine > Glycine tomentella. Next base: position 82,584 of record PYAF01003512.1, on the reverse strand, counting down.
CTTAATGAGTTTTAAATTGTTTCAAATGGATGTTAAGAGTGCTTTTTTAAATGGATATATTGAGGAGGAAATCTATGTTGATCAACCTCCTGGTTTCATTGATTTTAAACATCCAAATCATGTTTACAAATTGAGAAAAACATTGTATGGTTTGAAACAAGCTCCAAGGTCTTGGTATGAAAGGTTGAGCAAATTTCTGATTGACCAATCTTTCATAAGAGGACAAGTGGACAAAACCTTGTTCATCAAGAAAAGAGGCAATGATATATTAATTGTTCAAATTTATATAGATGATATAATATTTGGTTCATCTAATCAGTCTATGTGCAAGAAATTCTCTATCTCTATATAGAGTGAATTTGAGATGTCTATGATGGGAGAATTGAGATTCTTTCTTGGACTTCAAGTGAAGCATTTGAAGAATGGAACATTTCTCAGCCAATCAAAATATTGTTTGGAAATGATTAAGAAATTTGAAATGGAAAAGTGCAAAGATGCTGCAACTCCCATGGCTACATCAACATATCTTGACTTAGATGAAAAAGGAAAAAGTGTTGATGAGTCAAAGTATAGAGGAATGATTGGATCCTTGTTATACTTAATTGCAAGTAGACCAGATATAATGCTAAGTGTTTGCTAATGTGCAAGATATCAAGCAAATCCAAAGGAATCTCATCTTACTGCAGTAAAAAGTATACTCAAATATCTTAAATCCACACCAAAAGTTGGATTATGGTATCCTAAAGGTACATCAATAAGCATAATTGGATATTCTGATTCAGATTTTGCAGGATGCAAATTGGATAGAAAAAGCACTAGTGGTACATGTCACTTATTGGGAAGCTCACTGATTTCTTGGCATTGCAAGAAACAATGATGTGTAGCCCTTTCCACTGCTGAAGCTAAATACATTTCTGCTGGAAGCTGTTGTGCACAAAGTCTATGGTTGAAGCAACAACTACAAGACTTTGGTGTTGAGCTACAAGAAATTCCCTTGTTGTGTGACAACACAAGTGCTATCAACATTTCCAAAAATCCTATTATGCACTCAAGGACCAAACACATTGAGATCAAACATCACTTTATCAGAGATCACATTCAAAAGGGTAATATCAAAATTGAGTTTGTTGAAACAGAAAATCAATTAATTGATATTTTTACCAAACCCTTAGCAAGAGATAGATTCTATTCACTTAGAAACATGCTAGGAATTCTAGATGAATCTAGTGTGTGTTAGGATGTTGTTTATGTGATTATTTACATGAAAATGAATCATATAATTGTCATTCATTTCAAATGCAATCAACTCAAAAAATACTGCATAATTATTGTTCATACTAATAAATTCACTGTAATAATCGATTAAGTCACGGGATAATCGATTAAATTGGCTTTAAAAGCTATTTAGAATGAATTTTGTGTTTATGTAATCGATTACAAAAGTGAAATAATCGATTATTCATCATTAATTTTTTTAAAATTAACGTTCACTGGAATAATCGATTACATCATCAAACTAATCTATTACACAAGCTGAAAAATCTTCTGAAAAAACACTTTTCTCTAGAATAATCGATTACCAAAGTTCGTAATTGATTACACTTCATCTTCCTGAAATGGAACTCTCATTGGTTTAATCGATTACGCCTCGGATTAATCGACTATAGCCTTCTGCGAAACCTGTTTTGCTTACGAATTAATCGATTACTTAAGCTCGTAATCGATTATTCATGGAGTTACTGCAAAATCTTAAAATTTTTTGGGATTTGTACTGCCCAACTGCCACCTAATTCGAAAATTTGAATTTTCTGAGCTTTTATGTTAGTGGGTAAATTTGAAATGACAATTATACTTTCAAATTTCAAACTTTGGAGCCCAAAACCATCTATATATACAACCTTGTTCAAGAGACAAATCACACCACTCTCTTCTTACATCTAGCCTTGCTGTATCTCTCTGCTTCTCTTCTTCAGAGTCTAGTTTCTATATATTTTATTTTCCTACTCCTTGTATTCACCATCTCTGCTCCCAAGAAATCAAAAACCTCTAAAAGGAAGGTTGCTGAAACTTCCAACCCTGTAGTGAGTAGGTTAGATCATTGGTTCCCAGCTGAGCGTGATAAAATTAACTACCTACAGTTTATGCTACCAAGCTTATCTGCCCTCCCAAACACCTTGACCTTGCATGGTTCACCAAAGAAGGTTTTCAATTCCCTGCTTTGATTGAAGCTCAAGGATTGAAGAAATTTGTTGAAATGAAGGGTACCTTTTACCCTGAACTTGTGAAGGTGTTTTACACCTGTGCTAAAGCCTCCATGGATGGGACTATCCTATCTCAAGTTAATGGGGTAGTCATGGAAATCACTCCTGAGGTCTGGCAAGAAGTTGCTGGCATTTCCTTTGTTGGTGAAAGGAAATTTGAGGAAGAGGTTGAGGGTTACAACAGAGTTGAAACCTATAGAGGTATGTTGCTTGACCCTCAAATGAGGCTGAAATTGAGGCTAAGTATTGGTCCAATGACTCATGAGGACATACTTCTTCATTATATAATCACCTACATCCTGACCCCTAGGTCCACCAATCATGCACAAGCCACAGATGATGACATACAACTTGTGTATGGCATGAAAAACTCCATTCAGATGATCTAGATCCTCATCCTTGAGGAAACCTTGCTGAAATCTAAGAGATTGGTGAACTATCCTTTTCCATATGTTGTTCTTGTGTCTAGATTCATTGATTATTTCAACATAGATGTCTCCAATGAGATGGTTGACAACACTAATTCTAGCAACAGTCTTATCAAGGAAAAACACCTCAACAAGCTTGGAATGCTGAATATTCCTTATGGATGGCAGATAGCTGGACAACAAGTGCCTCCTGCTAGTGCTGAAGATGAAGGAGATGAGGAAGAAGAAGCTGAAGGCCCTACTCAACATCCTACAGCCCCTTTGAATCTTTAATTATTCAGAAGATGGATGCTTTATTGTCTCTGCACCATGAGCACAGGTCTGAGACAAATTCATCTATGGAAGAGAAAATGTCTAGATTAGAGAACATAGAAGCTAGGCTTGTTATTGATGATGTTGACAAACTAGTTTAAATTGCTAATGTTCTTTATGCTTTCTTTCTATTTCTGAGTATGTTATGCTTTGGTTAATGCTTGTTATTTTCAACTTCAATGTACTGCATCATCTTTCCATTAATATAAGTTCTATTTTCTCCTCTTTATATTCTCTCTTTGCCCATTATTTTTGTCTTTGATAAGCCAAATAGGGGGAGAAATAACTGTAATGAACATAGGGGGAGATAAGGACTCTGTTTTTTTAAAATTGGAAATATGTTGTGATGATGATGTGCTCTGGTTGTTTGCTCTGTATGTTTATGAGAAATTATACAAGTCAGGGGGAACAAATTTAAAGCATTAGATACTTAACAATTGTTCTTGCAAAAGCTTATTCAAATTTCAGGATATCAAGATTAATTCCTCTATCTTTTATCCCTTAAGAGCAATCAAACATTAAACAATTGGACAATTGATATTTGGCATGCTCAAAGCCAAAAAGGGGGAGATTGTTCGATATAGGGGAAGTCACAAGAAGAATCAAAGCAAGAATGAAGAAAAAGCTTTATGATAAGCTTAAAGATGTTTTTTCTTAACCATGCCCAATCAAGTATGAAGACATGTGCAATGTGTTTAAGTTTGATTGAAGTACATTGCTTTGTGATCCTTGCATTGCTATTTGCATGTCTCATTGAACTTGCATACATAGGTGCTATTAAAACTTGAAAACTACTAAAATGATTTAAAAGGAAAACAGTTTCTCATGGCCATGTTTTTGGAAAATGAAAACTTATTGTTTTAATCGATTACACAGTGTTTTAATCGATTAAATGCTTTTGTTCTAAATCTGGAAAATCCATGAAGAACACTTTAATCGATTACATAGTGTATTTTGGAAAACCATGCACTTTTGCTTTAATCGATTACCATTTATCGTAATCGAGTACATAGGCTTTTTGGAGAACTCTTCTTTTCTGCTTTAATCGATTACATTGCGAAATAATCAATTATCCTGTTCGTAATCTTTTTATAGATTGTTGAGGAACAATTTAATCGATTACATATGGCAAATAATCTATTACACTAGCAGACTAATCGATTATTGTCAGTTAAATTCAGTTTTTTAAAAGCCTTTGTAAGCCAGTTCTTTATAAATAGAACTTGTGTGAATTATTCAATATACCTGAGTGACTTACCAAAGAAAAACCAAGCTTTCTAAATGTTCAAGAAACTGATTTCTAGTGATTAACACATCTTGTAAAGATCAAGATTTCTGAGTTTTAGAGAAGATGTGCTAAAGAAAAGAAGTTTTCAAGATATTGATTCTGAGCAATAGAATTCATACTACCTGGATTGTGTGGTAATCTCATTTTCATTTTCATTCATTCATACATGAAGGATCACAGGTAGTGTTTATCTTGAATCATTATTTTTAGATTTTCTAAGAGTTTTGTTTTGTTGTGTTGTAATATTTCAAATTGATTCCTTGTAAAGCATTCTAGAGAAGGGTTCTCTAGGTTTGAAGATTTGAGTAGGTTTCTCAAGATCTTTGTGACTTGTATTCTAATAGTGTTTTAGAATTCAGGATCTTTGTCTAGTGTTGATAGAGATTGTCACTTGCTTTGCTTGTACAAGAATAATTTGATATAGTGAAAACTCTAACCTAGTGTTGGTTGGAAGACACTGGATGTAGCCTCCATTTTTGTGAGCTGAACCAGTATAAATTGTTGTGTGATTGTTTCTTTATCTGTATATCTTTCATAACTATTGTTTGGAAATCAATATACAATCAATAAGAGACATTTCAATCATTACATGCATTTCAAGGTGATATTAGATTGAAAAAAAAAATTGTTTTTAATCAAGGGTGATTGAGTGATAGACCCAAGTTTTAAATTTCGCAAATTGTTTTTAAGAAAAGTTTTTTAAAGGTAGTCTTAACCAATTCACCCCCTCTTGGTTATTTGAAGTGTGTTCATAGTATTTTCATTGGATTCTTTACTCTGTTTTTCATATGAGGTTTTGAGTCTGTTGGAGCATTTAATGCTTGCATTAAATGATTAAATGCATGTCCCTTATTCATGCAAACACCATGTTGATAGGATAACGTGTCTTGTACTTCAGTAAAGAAGTCACTTCTTTCATCATGACAGGTCTGCAACAATAGAGCGCACATTTTGATAAGGATCAATGTCTTCAGAATTTGGACTTCTTTTATACTTCATAGGACTTTGACAAATCCCTCTTATCTTATTTATATCTCTCAGATATTCAAAATCTGAGTAGACTACTTGGTCAACCTCCAAGTACGGCGGCTTCCAAATCCCAACAATACAACTTCCTTATCTTCACCATTTAGATTTCTCATTCACAAAAGCTCCCTTTTCTTTTTCATTTTTCTTCTGAAGAAAACCCCCGAAATCTTAAAGACTTGGAGCTTGGTGTTTGTGCTCAAAGGTGTAAAGGCAAATCACAAGAAGGGAAGTTGAATTGTGATTTTAGAAATTTTTAAAGTCTTTTAACAAAAGAACAAAGTTATTGTCTAAAAAAAATTGTAAGATGAATAATGGATTTTTACAGAAACAAATTCAGACGATTGATAATAACTGTCGGATCGTTACAAAACAAATAAAACTAGGATAATTCTGCAGTACACGAATAACCTAGGTCGACTTAGACATACAATTCACTTTAGTTCCTAACTCAATCCACTGGTAAAAAATAGGCAAATTTCAATGAATGATTTGCATGCAATGAATGAAAATTACAAAAACACAAATAGGAATTGCAAAAAATGCAGAAATTGATAAGATGAAAGATATTGTGAAACAGATTCAAGAACATCAATCCAATTCACCAAACAAAGGAATTCAAATTATCATAGGTTACAAATAATGTTCTTATTATGAAAGTTCACTCAATGTCATTAGAAGCAGTTCAATCAAATTAACTCCTAAATCAATTGAAATCACAAATAAGATTGAAATATCATCCAAACAATCTGTGATTAAATTTTGAAATTAGGAAATGAATTCTTAACCTAATCCGTTTTCAATCCTAAGAACATTCATAATCATGAAATTCAAAAATAGGATTGGAGAAGATTGACATTAACACAAAGATTGAAATACTAAACAAGAACTCAAATTCTCCTTGCTTAGACTGGATCCTTGGATTGATTGATTGTTTAGCCTTCCATGATTATCGCTAGTGGAAAAGCAAAGAAATTTGCGCAAGAAAAGAGAAGAACACATATGAAAGGAAGAATAAAAATGAAGAACAGTGAACAAAAGTTGAGAGAAAAAGAGAGAAAAGAATTTTTATCTTAAAACTTGCACAAGAACTTTCTCAAATCTGTTTGTATAAAATGAAGTAAATAACTAATTAACTGACTAATTACACTAATATATATTGACTGAATAGAAGGAAAGGGATGGGCTCTGATTAGGCCCATCTAATCTATCTAATCGAGCTAAATATACAAATCAAAGCCCAATCTCGCAACCTAAAGTTCAAGTGCAGAGGTCTTGACTTCCAAGCCTAAAATGACCATCAAAACGACAAAATTGTCTCAGACTTATCACAAAATTGTATCTCTTTTCCTTAGATTTTCAGGGACTAGTCATATGATCCATTTGGAGTTCTATAGAATCCTCTAGGTCCTTTACAAGTAAGATAGGTCAAGCAATCACAAAATCCAAAAATAAGCAACAATTATCAATTAAACCCAATTATTTGCCTAAGACCAACACTGAGTTAAGGTGAGAAAATAAGAATCTAAGAGAGGTCAAATAAACTAAGAATAACAGAAAATACTCAACTAAAAATGTTCAATCAACAATGAAATCAGATTTTGTAAAACAAAAAAGTTTTTCAAAACAAAATCAAATTCGATCGCTAAATGAAGAACAATAAATGATAAAAATTAATCAATTACATAGATGGAATATATAATATAAAATCAAATAAACTTTTTAATATAAATGATCTTTTAAAAGAATTTTAATATAAATATATTAATATTAAAGGATACTTAAAAATGAAGATGTACCAAAAATACTCAAAAATGAATGAAGAGTAATAGTATATGCATTGAGATCCCATTATCTATTGCTACTTTTGCATGTTGTTGTGTTATATGCAATGACAGTCCCCAAACAAAAATGGGAATTTTAGTTCTGGCATAGGCAAAACTGTGTCTGAGTTCTTATATAGTTTTGTTGGTTTAATTTTTCCGTCGACTTGCTAAATATGAACGAAATTCATGTACTCAAGAACTAAAAAAAAGGATTTTGTTGTCAGTAAATTGTGTTTTCTCTTGCCTATGTTAATGTTCACAACCTAGCTTGTAGGAGCCCTCAATGATTTAAACTAGCTGCTGGAACAGGAACACTCTTCATTGTGTTAAGAGAAAGGACAAAGACAAATTAATAATATATCAAGTTGGAAATTTAGTAACTAGTAGTTGCAATGAATAAAATCTTTTAACATTTTCGGTGTCAAATCAAATCAATAATAAAGTAATTAACTTAACATCCACCATTTTCCATTCAAACTATGATTGGTTTAGCAAGTCTTCTCCCAAAAGAGTCTGCTTCGCTATTTATAACCAACACAAATTTAATTGTCTATTATTATTGTTCTTACCAAATCTGGAAATTCCACGTATGATGACAAGTGGATTCCAAACTCTGCACGTCGGATGAAGAATCGTGTTTGTTAAAGAGGGGACCTACAAAACAAAGGAAAGGTACTCCGACACTCAAGTAAGTACATCATTTATAGAAGAATAACTGAGTAGAAGAGTGAAGAGTTTCTGAGTAAGTGATTATCGAATGAATATGAACTGAGTAAAGGTTTAGAGAGAACCTGTATTTATATCGTGGAGTATGGGCCTTTGTTTGTTAGATAGTCCGTTGATAAGATAACAAATAATAGCAGGTAGTTATGTAATTCAAATAGGAGATAATGTGTACCTTGTAGATATGTTGTTATTTGTAGATAAGTAACAACTTGTAGATAATTGGAGATATATTAGTAGATAAGGTGGTTGCACCAATGTAGATAATCAAACGTAACAGATAAGCTACTGTTGAGGGTTGATGTTCGTGCTCCTGTAGCAAGGCTGACACGGAGGGCGGACAAGTGCATTATCGCTGTAGCAGGATCGACATTAAGATAAAAAATGCACACAATTACTACAACAGGGTCAACACGGAGGGTGGACACGTGTACAATGACCCGACAGTAATGGGCACGTGTGATTTTACCATTTTGTACAATACATAAGCCCCCCAACCTCTAAGCCAACTTGTTCAGTGTCAAGGTTGGTATTCTTGACAAGTAAATTAACGGTGAGCTCAAGGAGCCACCGAGGGTGGACGAGTGATGTCCGATGTCAATGTTAATAACTTTTTAAAAAGTAAATATAGAGCTATGTCAACCCCCCTAACCTGAATGTTGTTGTCCGAGTTGTTACTGTTGAAATGCCCATAGTGGATGTATCTGTTATGTGAGTGAAGTCAAACATGTCAGGCAAATGAAGCGTCGAGGTTGGGCACTTCTGCCAATATTTGACAGTTGGAATGAGTATTGAAAGTGATCGTTACGCTTTGTCATTTCTCCAGGTGCGTGAAGCACACTCGCCGTACTCGTGCATACATGTCACTCAAGGAGAGGGCACATACTAGAGTCGTGCGGTAGTGGGTGAGTGGGGATTGATTGTGGCGCGGACTGCAAGAGAGTTTTTTCAAGTTCTACGCATTACTGCATAGTGGTCACGTCTCCCTTTAAATGGACGAGACACTTGGCATTTTCTCTCACCGCCATTCTTGTAACACCCCGGATGTGTTATCATTAATAATATCACAAGCGCGCTATCAGAGCTATCTGAACGCAGTGTGGAAGCGATAGAATCGATTTTCTTGATTACATTATGCATGGAATATAAAACACACATCAAACATCAATACCAAGCCCCTGAGATCCAGTTAACTCAACATAGAAATATAGGCAGATACAAAAACTTAGAAAACTAAACAGAGATATCAGGAGGAAGCATAAACTCATACACATAACATCACCTGTACATATATATACAACTTATAAGTTCTACCACATCTATGGTTATACAACATAAATATGTACAGACAACGGGTGTACACTCACACCCTATACTTATACAGAAAATACAAGACAGAGATTAAAAGAAAGAGACTCTTCTAGTCTTCATCTGCAGCCCAGGACCACACCAGCACTCTCAGCTAGGGCCTCCTGCCCTGTGGTAACTTCTCTCCTCTAGAAGTACCTGAAATACCACAAACCCCACACAGGGTGAGACAAATGTCTCAGTAAGCTCAGGGTTCTGGGAGATCTTCCCTTACCCTGGCTCACCCCCAAGCCAAAACATAAACAACATGACACAGCCTAGGACATTATCCTGGCTATCACACATTACCCAGCTCTCTGGGTACTATCTAGATGCTCTCAGCATCAGAGGTCTCCCACCTCATACTGGCTCTCAAGCCATCTCAGATCAATCTCACAGAGATACCGTAACATAGTGTCCACCCTAGGACACTTCTCATATCAGAGAGGCACCGCCTCATCACTGAACCAGCATTGCCTGAGTTACCTACTCAGGACTTCACACACACATACATATATTGCCTGAGGAATCCCTCAACTCAGGACTTCAAGAATCCAGATATGGCTAATCTAAGAGGCCTTAGGCTCTCATCTCCTCGGGAAGCCCTCTCCTAGAGATACAACATATCTGTCTACTGCCTGGCCTCACCAAGACTTTCATAACACATGCCTGGGCAAGAACATCCATAAATGGGCAATCACCTCCAGGACTTTCCACAACACGTGCCTGAGAGAGATCATCCCACACCGGGGCACTCCATCCCTCAGGACTTTTGTCTGCCTAGGAGAGATCATCTCACGATGGAGGCACTCTATCCCCTAGGACTTTCCAATCCAACGCCTGAGAGGGATCATCTCACACCGGAGGCACTCAACCCCTCAGGACTTCACATCACATGCCTGAGAGAGATCATCTCACACAGGAGGCACTCAATCCCCCAGGACTTCCCATCAGCTGCCTGAGAGAGATCATCTCACACAGGAGGCACTCATCCCTCAGGACTTCCAAGTCACATGCCCGAGAGAGATCATCTCACACCGGAGGCACTCAATCCCTCGGGACTTCCAGTCCACTGCCTGAGAGAGATCATCCCACACCGGGGGCACTCATCTCTCAGGACTTCACAACACTAGCCTGGGAAAACCCTCCAGGCTTATCAATATCTCTACCTAAGGAGGAACATCCTTACAGGGCAATCCAACCTTAGGACTTAAGGCGGAGAGCAGTGGCACCTCCCAAGGAATCTCAGCTATTCCAGGGAGTCCTCAAACTCTTCCTCTAGCTAGGGAACCTCAACTAGCCCGATACTATTCCAGTATCCTATAGATTCCATCACCTGCAATCTCAGGTGCATCATCACCCTCACACTATCTCAGTGGCTATCCTAGGGTTCATCATACATTCACATTTCTTGAACGGTCTGAGTATCACTCCAAGTACCGTTCATCTAGCCTTTCAGGTGTTAACACACATAATCATCAAGATAGGCCACTTAGGCCTTTCATTCCACAGCATGCCCATAAACAAATACAAAACAAGCATGGCATGCATCAATCACCCACTTGGGTGGTAAACGAGAGAAAGGGACTAATTCCCAGAGCGATGAGCTTACCTGATAGCTGTGCCTGCAACACCAGCTTCTTGAACAATGGTCTGCTCCTCTGACACCTCGTGTCAAGCCCTATCAAGGCAACCAACCACATATCACAGACCATTCAAGCAGATAAACATAACAAGCTCATCAAGCAGTCCTCAACTGCCTCAGAGAAAGGAACCT
>PYAF01003512.1:20553-35592 GCA_007407185.1 Glycine tomentella | reverse complement strand
AAGTTTTGGTCTATTGTAAATTGGGATTTCTTGCAAGTGGAGATAGGATTTCTCCAAGGACAGCTGAGTAGTGTTCTCAGTGTGGGTGTTGCTTCTAAGGATCTAATAGGGTTTTAGATCTCTGAACTTCTTCTAGGGTTGAAGGAGAGAAGCTTGTAATTGATTGTAAGAAGAATATTTGCAATAGTGGAACTCTACTGTAGTGTTGAGTAGAAGAAACTGGATGTAGCCTCATAGGTTTTGAGGTGAACCAGTATAAATCTTTTGTCTTGATTTATATTCTATGCTTTTGATCATTCTTGGTGTGAACTCTGTTTTGTAAGTCTATTCTTGTGGCATAACAAGTTTTGGATTGATCTTGGATAAAGTTTTTCAATTGGTTTTGTGATAAAGATCCTAAGGGCAATTAAACTCTGATTTTGTTTTGGAAAACTCTATTTTCATCAAAGAAATTTTTAAATTTACCAAGGTTAACCAATTCACCCCCCTCTTGGTTAAGTGTGAGTGTTCCTTATTTTCCACAGTCCTCGCGGCTAAGTTCCAGAGGGGACTTAGAGGGGATATAGAGGTGCTGGTGGCCGGTAGTGGATCTCGAGACATGGACAGCTTGGTGAGACAGTGTCGCCAAGTTGAGGCTGTGCTCAGCAGATGTCGAGGCAAGCAGCCTACTTTCTTGGTGGGCCAGCGGGTAGATAGACCCAGAGTTTCTGACCCAGTTGAGAAGGGCATAGGCAAGGAGCTGGGAGTGTATTTGACTACAGCTCAGAAACGCCTGAAGGTGCCCGGTCGCAGAGGAGTGCTGCAAAGGCCATAGACACCCCAGTGTGATGCTTGTGGGAAGTATCACTGGGGAGTATGCTCTACGGGTCAGCTGATATGCTATAGATGTGGCCAGCAAGGCCACTATGCGAAAGAGTGTCCTGAGGAGGACAACCAGACAGAGAGAGTCTCCAGAGGTACCAGATGAGTCGTCAGAGATTCTGACCAGAGGCAAGGTATGATTCTATACCTGATATATATATATATATATGTATGTATGTATGTGATAGTGTCTCTATTTGTGTTATGGAGAGTACCTCGAAGGTGCCATAGGTGTGTGCCCATGTGTAAGGGATAGTTTACGATGGGACGACACGTAAGTGAGCTCAGATCTCACACTGAGGTTGGCGTTGATGATATCCGCCAGGCGTTGATGAGATCCGCCATGTGTACAGAGCAAGACGCTTGATCATGTTGTATGAGGGCCGGGAGGCCAGGCCAGGTCCAATTTGCTTTCAATTATTAAATTTACTAAACCAACTTATTAAGGAAGTTTATTTATCTTATAATTAAGGGAAAATCCTATAGATTATATCCATACTTTTCTCATAATTTTCTGATACTCAAGATAGTCTAGATTAAGCTCTTTTCAACCTGTCTTCCAAAATTCGTAGAAACCTTATTTTAGAGTTCTCTTCCATCAACCTTGCTAATAATTTATTATCTAAAAGCATTTTATCCAATACTGAGGTTCCCTCAAATTTCTTAAGTCATCTTGATCATTTTTGACCTAAAGGGTATTTTGGTAATTTGCCACCCTCGGACATGATGGTAATTATCCAAATTGTTCAAGAGTATTCATGTCTTTTCCCCAAAAATATCTTACTAAAATATCTAGGGATATGTTGGTCATTTCCAAAGTTCTCCAGGGAAAAATTGTCATTTTCACCCTAAGGACATAAGCGTCATTTCTGAAATTGTCCAAGGACATTTTGGTAATTACATCCAAGGGTATTCTTGTAATTTTATTACTTTATAGGCATATTTCTAATTGATTAAATATTGCATAATTTACACATTTACAGGGAAATATTGGGGTGTTACACTCATCGTTCTGGGAATTATTCCCTTTCTCTTGTTTGCCACCCAAGTGGGTGATGGTTGCATGCCATGTTTGATTATATATATGTTTATGTGCATGTTGTGGAGAGAAAGGCCAATGTGGCTTGTTGTTGTTGATAATAATTGTTGTGAACCTGAAAGGCTAGATGAACGGTGCTTGGAGTGAGACTCAGACCGTTCCAGAGATATTTTGAGCAATGATGGCCTAGTGTGTGCTGGGCTGAAATGATGAACCCTAGGATAGACACTGAGATAGTGTGAGGGTGTTTTGGCACCTGTGGCTTCAGGTGTGTGGCCTTGGGCCTCTGGATTGATGAACACTGTGAGAGTGTTCTGTGACTCTTTATGAGATAAAGACCATGAGATGGTTAGTGATGGAATCTATAGGATACTTGAATAGTATCGGGCTAGATGAGGTTCCCTAGCTAGAGGAAGAGTTTGAGGACTCCCTTGGAATGGCTGATACTCCTTAGGAGGTGCCACTGCTCTCCGCCTAAAGTCCTAAGGATGGATTGCCCTGTATGGATGTTCCTCCTTAGGCAGTGATGATGAAAGTCCTGAGTGGTTATCCTCAGGCCAGTTTTTGGAAGTCCTAAGGGATGAGAGCACCCTGTGTGGATTGTCTCTCTCAGGCAATGTGACTGAAAGTCCTGTGGGATGAGAGCTCCCGGTGTGGATAGTCTCTCACAGGCAGCGGACTGAATGTCCTGAGGGATAAGAGCTCCTTGTGAGGATAGTCTCTCTCAGGCAGTTGATGGGAAGTCCTGTGGGATGAGAGCTCCCAGTGTGGATAGTCTCTCACAGGCAGCGGACTGAAAGTACTGAGGGATGAGAGCTCCCTGTGAGGATAGTCTTTCTCAGGCAGTTGATGGGAAGTCCTGTGGGATGAGAGCTCCCAGTGTGGATAGTCTCTCACAGGCAGAGGACTGAAAGTCCTGAGGGATGAGAGCTCCCTGTGTGGATAGTCTCTCTCAGGCATGTGTTGTGAAAGTCCTGGAGAGGTCAGGCAGTAGACAGATATGTTGTATCTCTAAGAGAGGGCTTCTCGAGGGGATGAGAGCCTAGGGCCTCTTAGATGAGCCATATCTGGATTCTTTAAGTCCTGAGTAGATGACTCAGACAATGCTTGTTTTAGTGGATGAGGCGGTGCCTCTCTGGTATGAGAAGTGTCCAGTGGTTGACACCTATGTATGGTACCTCTGTGAGACGAGTCTGAGATGGCTTGAGAGCCAATATGAGGTGGGATACCTCTGATGCTGATAGCATCCAGTTAGTACCCAAATAGCTGGGAATGTGTGATAGCCAGGATGATGTTCTAGGCTTTGTTATGATTTGTTTGTGTGTCTATGCTTGGGGGTGAACCAGGGTAAGGGAGGATCTCCCAGAATCCTGAGTTTACTGAGATGTTTATCTCACCCCTGTTGTGGGTTGTGGTTTCCAGGTGCTTCTAGAGGAGTAGAGCTACCACCGGGTAAGAGGCCCTAGCTGAGTGTGCTGGAGTGGTCATGGGCTGCAGATGAAGACCAGAAGAGTTCTTGTGTTTGATCTCTGTCTTGTACCATGTATAGGGATAGGGTGTGAGTGTACACCCGTTGTACTGTACATATGTTGATGTATAACCACAGATGTGGTCGGAACTATGAGTTGTATGTATATGTACAGGTTATGCTAATGTGTATGAGTTTATGTATCCTCCTGTTTATCTGAGTTTGGTTTTGTATATCTGCCTATGTTGTTGTGTATGTGTTATCTGGATCAGCAGGAGCTTGTTATGTTTATGCTTTGTGTTGTGCTTTTATATTCCATGCATAATGTAATCAAGAAAATCGATTCTATCGCTTCCGCACCACTTTTATATAACGCTGATAGCATTGTGCATAGATTTCACCGATCTCAAGTGGCAAGTGGTGCATGTGCATAGATTTCACCGATCTCAACAAGGCATGTCCAAAGGACGCGTACCCATTGCCCAGCATTGACAGACTGGTTGATGGTGGGTCCAGGTTTCAAATCCTGAGTTTCTTGGATGCATACTTCGAGTACAACCAGATCAGGATGCACTCCCCAGATGAAGAAAAGATGACATTCATTACTGAAGATGCCAATTATTGCTATAAAGTCATTCTTGTCGGCCTCAAAAATGCAGGGGCAACATATCCACGACTTATGGATTGTGTCTTGAGAAAACAGATCGAACGCAATGTCGAGGTCTATGTTGATGACATGGTCGTCAAATCTCAAAGCATAGCCCAACACGTAGCAGATTTGGAAGAAGTATTTGAAGAAGTATAGAAGTATGACATGCGTCTTAACCCCGAAAAATGAACATTCGGGGTGGATGGTGGAAGGTTCCTTGGTTTCATAATCACACACCAGGGAATTGAAGCCAACCCGGATAAATGCTCAACCATTTTATAGATGCATAGCGCAACTAACATTAATGAAGTTCAAAAATTGAACAAAGGACTAGCGGCTCTATCCCGATTCCTCTCAAAGCTCGCTGAAAAGGTGAAGCCCTTTTATAGGTTGCTTAACAAGACTGAACCGTTCCTTTGGGGCGAAGATTGTGAATAGGCCTTTGAAGCATTCAAGAAGATGATTGTTGCACCACCTATCTTAAGTCGACCTAGATCAGAGGCACATTGCTTCTGTATCTTTCAGTGGCGAACGAGGCTGTTAGCTCAGACTTGTCCAAGAAGAAGGGAAACACCAACTCCCTATCGATTTCACCAGACGTATGTACATGACGCCGAGAAACACTACCAAATTATCGTCGAGGCTGTTAGCTCAATACTTGTCACTAGACCTATCAAAACGGGCCATCCCGGCCCACCACGGGTTGGTTAAAAAGTGAGCTTGGTTGGGCTGGCTCACTTTAGTGGTGGGTCAGTTTTTTTCCAACCCGGCTCAACTTACCCGGGTTGGTGGGTTATCCGGGTTGGCCCGCAAGCTGGCTCACGGGTTGGCTTACTTTAAATTTAAAAAAAAAACAAAAAAAAACCTTTAAAAATCACAAAATAAGTGCATAAAAATGCAAATTAAACCAATCTAAGTAAGTTTGAATATTACAAATTGCATCAAACTCAAACTTAAACTAAATGTGCATTGTGATAACCCTAAAGCATGGCACGGTTGGGGTCTGAAAACCCTTTTAAGGGTGTGGCGCGGATGGCGCCAGGGTTGGCGCTGATGGCGCCAGACCACTGGAAAGTGGCACCTGGAGCACAAGATCCACGCTGATGGCGCCAAGATCTCTGGAATGTGGCGCCAGGGGCGCCAGAAGGCGCTGGTAGCGCCAGATTCTCTGGAGGTCCACGATAGGGGCGCCAGATTTCCCAGCCGACGCTGATGGCGCCAGGTGTGGCACTGAGAGCGCCAGAGTCTCTGAAAGCTGGCGCGGGTGTGGCGCTGGGAGCGCCGGATCACCGACATTGTGGCGCGGATAGCGCCAGAGGTCGGACAGGCCTAGTATAAAAGGCCAAAAACGTGAAAATTGAGAGGAAAAGGTTGTCTTCCTCCCTCAGCCTCCAACCTCCATTAGAGCTTGCTTCAAGCTTTCTAGGACCTTTTAGCTTGGCTAAAACACCTCCCTATGACCGTTGATCTTGAGGAAACCATTTGGAAAGCTATAATCCTTCATTTGTTTTCTTGAAAAACCCCTTTGAGTGAAGAGTGATTTCTTAGAGGAAACACTCATAGAACTTGAGATTGACGAGGACCCACGACGTATAAAGGACGCTAGAGCTTGAGGAAGCCGTCCTGAGGTCTTTTGAGTCGTCACTGAGGTAAGATACTCAAGTTTCTCCGTTTAATTTTGATCCTGGGGGTTTCCATGAATAGTGACCCATATGAGTTGGGGCTAGAATTAGCCCAGGGTCCAGTAGAGAAACTTGTTTAGAATGGTTTAGTGATGAAGGATTAGCTTTCAGTTTTTTATTTAGATAACTTTGAATATTGGCTCTGTGGCTTGTATGTGTGGCTTGTGTGATAAGTCACTTGTGGTTTTGGAGCCATGCCAGAGCCTTGATTATGCTTGTGTTGAGCCTGAGAGGCTAGTGGAACAGTGCCTTGGTTAAGTTTTAGGCCGTTCCAGTGATTTTGAATCATGAGGCTGCTGTGAGATTATGCTCTGTTAGGTGAGCTGCATTGAGTCTGTGATGACTCAGATGCTTTGTATGCAGCCAGGGTGGACCTTGTATGGTTTGTGAGAAGCCTAATGAGGGCTTGTTCTGATTGAACCCTAGGATAGGGGAATTCTGCTATGATTTGTTCTGATTGGATGTCTATTGGTTTGATGTTGATATGAGTCTGCATATGCCTTGATTAGGCCTTGATTGTGAGACTGTTGGTGGCGGGAGCCACAGACCAGGGAAAGAACTACAGAGTGAGCCTTTGACAGGTAAGTTCAGTGTCCCTGGGGATGAATTCCCATCTTGTGTGCCACACCACACTCT
Organism: Glycine tomentella; assembly: GCA_007407185.1. NCBI lineage: Eukaryota > Viridiplantae > Streptophyta > Magnoliopsida > Fabales > Fabaceae > Glycine > Glycine tomentella. The sequence goes on along the minus strand of PYAF01003512.1, from coordinate 29,257 downwards.
GGGGGAGTGGTGGTCATTTCATGATGCATGCATTGGTAGTTGCATTCTCATAATGATATATGTATGCATCTGTGCTTGATTTGTGATGTGATATGACTGTGATAGATTTGTTGGCCAATAGATAGATATGGACCTCTCTAGGAGATGATGGTTTCCTCCTAGCATGGCTGACTCTTGGTTGAGGTAGCTCCCAGGGGATTGATTCCCACAGGCCAGGGGACTAGAAGTTGAGGTAGCTCCTTCTATTCTTGGAGGTACCATATATTGTGCATCCATGCAAAGGGTTAGCACCCAATGGGATGGCACAGGTGTGAGTTCCAGACTCCCACTGAGATAGGCGTTGAGGTAGCTCCGCCAGGCGTTGAGGCAGCTCCGCCATGTTGTATGATATGCTTATATTGTTATGAGGGCCAGAGGGCCAGGCCAGTGGGCCATTTGCTTGTGATTGCCTGATGTATGTGTTATGGAAGTGGGCCAGGGTGGAGGAGAAGCCTCCATGGACCCTGAGCTTACTGAGATGTGTTATCTCACCTCGTTTGGGGATTTATGATTTCAGGTGACTCTTCCGGACGAAGAGAGCAGTCTCAGGGCAGGAGGCCCGAGTAGAGACGTTTCTGCTTGGCTGATAGCAGCAGATGTAGCTTGTAGGCTCATTTTGATTATTTTTGGTTATATGTTGTACCCTTGAGCAGGGATGGTGTGGGTGTACACCAGATGATGCTTGTATAGTTCTGTATACCCTCTGTGAGATCTGATATTCTTTTGTATCACACAATGTGGTGTGAGTTCTGATGTATATGTTTGTACAAAACTGTTTCTGATATGTATATGAGATTTCTCTCCTGAGTATACTTGTTGTATATTGATAATCTGCCTAAGTTTAGTTATCTGTCTTTATGTTTATGTTGTGAGAAACTGGATCAGCAGGGGTGTGCCAAATGTGCTTTGTGTGTGAATTTTATGTGATTTGGTTTATTCCATACATAATGAATCAAGAAAAGTGATTCTGTGCTTCCGCTGAGTTTTGTAAATTATGTTTTAAGCGCTAAACTGATATTATTAATGATAACATGTCGGAGGCCTACGGGGTGTTACATGCATGAAACTTAAACAAACGTAAATATGTTTAACAACATTAAAATAGTAAAACACCAATCTAACTCTTCCAATGTCAAATTCTCATATCTCAATCATCAATATTAACTTGTCTATGAACACTGAAGAGTATTGGAATCATGCTTTGACAAATCAATTTGATCTTCATCATCTTCATTTTCTCCATCATCTTCATCTACAATTCAAAAAGAAAGATTAAAATTAAAGTGAATGTTTATTAGAAAACAATAAATATGACTAATGTAAAGATAGATTATAAAATATTACCTTTAGCCATGGAGAAAAACCATTTATCCAATTACGAGTCAAAATAAGTGCTTGAACATTATCGGGAAGAAGGGAACACTGATATTTGTTAAGCACACGAGCACCAAAGCTAAATGCAGACTCACTAGCAACTGTAGTTATTGGAATGCTTAGCAAATGACAAGCCATTCTTGAAGGGATTGGAAAATGATGTTGTCAGTCATTCCACCACTTCAACACATCAAGCTTCTTATTTAAACTTGGTTCTAGGTGTCCGTCATCCAAATATATATCCAATTAAGACTTACCATTAACCAAGACATTTTGGCTCACATAATTTATATATTCCTAATTCAAAACAATTCATAGAAAATAAAACATCAATTTAAGTAAAACAAGCAAAAACAAGTGAATTCTTGAAATTATAATTAATAAACAAAATAACACACTTACATGAAATGCATCAATGTCTTGGTCATCCTCTGGATTGGAAGATTGTGTCGTTAGATTCATTTGAGAGCTTGATGCACTTCCTTCACCTGCCTCTTGTTTCACATATTCTTCATAAAGCTTGTATATCTTATTCTTGATGTGTTCAAGCTTATTTGCAGAAGTGGAAGAATTGAGTTTGTTATAAAAAAAACTTCCAATGCATCAAATTTCATTCTTGGATCAAGAATAGATGCAATTGCAAGAATGACACTATAATCATCCCAATACTTGCTAAACTTCCCAAGCATCCTCTGCGCCATTTCATTAATCACCAGATCATCACTTTTGGCATTCTCCCTCAACAAACTTTCAATTTTCCACACTTGCATAAAGTACAAGTTAGAAGTAGGATAAGATGTACCGGAAATCAAATTAGTTATCAAGTAAAATGGCCTTAAGAATTCACACATCTTCTCTCCCCTTATCCACTCATCATTTGATGGACATGATTTATAATTTCTATCATGTAAAGAAAAGGTAGAAAAAGCACGATGATACTTGAGTCCACTTTCAAGCATAACAAATGTAGAGTTCTATCTAGTGGGAACATCCAATCTCAAACCCACCTTGGTATTAGTACCCCTAACTTCATCAACACATTCCTTAAATAGTATCTTTCTTCCCTCTGATGCTTTTACATATTTGATCCTCTCTCTAATCTTGTGCAAAGCACCATTAGAAACCTTTAAACCCTCTTGAACTATAAGATTCAATATATGATCACTACATCTTACATGAAAAAATTCACCTTCGCATAACAAACTATTTTGCAAGGATAATCGCTGAATCAATATGTCTTGCATATTGTCATCGGCACTAGCATTGTCCAAAGTAATTGAAAATATCTTTTTATCTATTCCCCAATCTTTCAAGCAATTAAACACCTTTTCAGCCAAATCAAACCAGGTATGTGGAGGTTCCATTTTACAAAATGCAAGAATTTTGCTATCCAAATTCCATTGGTTATCAACAAAATGAGCAGTCAAACAAATGTATCCCTCAGCAGTACATGCAGTCCAACAATCAGATGTCAAACAAATTTGATTATGGTAATTTGTCCCTTTGTTCAAGATGAAATTTCCAAATATCAGACACAACAGTGTTTCTACTATAATGCTTGACTTCCGGATTTAACAATGAATGCAACTCCCTAATCCACTTGTATTCAACAAAGTTGAAAGGAAGACCATGTTCAATAATAGCCATTGAAATCACTTCACGCACACGTCTATGGTCAATTTCCCTAGACCTCAACTTTCCTGCATGATCAATAATCATGGCAGCCATATCATAATATTTGGGGATAAGTTTACATTTTTTTTACATGACACAATAAGGTTGAAGTACCTATCTTAGTACTGCCTATCACATACTTTTGCCCACACACATTGCATTTTGCCCTTTCTTTTCCATCTTCTACCCCAATTTTAGTGAAATGTCTCCAACCATCAGAAGTGCAAGATTTTGCCTTTTTACTTGCGGGTTCACACTCAGTCTCTTTATTTTTAATTTCATCTACATTTGGATTTTCATTTTTGTTTGGACTTTTAACACCATATTCATTCAATCACTATCAGTAAGAGTATTCATTCGAATAACACTTTGATCCACAGTTCCAGATTCCATTATGTCAGAAGAAAATCAGGAAAATCACATATAAAACTAGAAAATATCTCAGACACAGGAATCAGAGTAAATCAGTAAAATCATATTTTGAAGTAGCCTGAGATGCTTTAGTCTTAGTCTTGTGTAATACAGACCTGACATATTTAAACTATTTTACAATATTTAAATGGTTGGTGGACAAGCAAGTTATTTTTATAAATTGTAATAGCAATTATTCCATAAACAAGATAATTGGTAATAACAAGGAGCAGTAGACTGGCCTCAGTTGGCATAGATGTTATAGTTGTGTTTAGTAGTGAACTTTTGAACATACTATGATAGAAACCTTGGGCTGAATTATGTAGGTGAATAGGCAGATCTGTGTTAGAAGTAACTTAGTGGTGTAAATGAGAGTATCTCTAAGAGAAGCTGGTGGCCTGGTGCAATGTTATGCAATAGCAAGCAGAAGCACCAACAAAAAGGAGAAAGAATAAGTCACTGGTTTAGATTGTTAACTAATCACTTCTGACATAGCAGGCTAGTGAAAATACAACTCTAAGAGGACCAAGAACCCAATGAGAGTGTCAATTCACTATTCCTAAGACCTAAAAAATAACTAAGACCGAAATCCATACTTCCCTAAGACTAAAAAATCCATATTCCCTAAGACTCATGTGACAAATCGTCACTAGCATTAGACCTGACGCATATCATATTCTTTCTTCCTTCTCACATACAACCATGACCCCTCACTTTCAAGCATTATGATACTTGTTTATTTCAACAGAAAATAAATTGAGTAGCAAATTTGACCTAACATTAACAAAGAAGCATTGAAATTAAAACTCACATTCGGTCTCCGATGCTGAAAGCCTGAAATCCTTATGCTCACTCTGAAGAAACACGAGAATGAACTGAGGAAAACGAAAAGAAAAAAAGAAAGAAAATAGCGTAAGAAAAGAGAAACACAAAAATGAAGAAGCCACTGAAATTAGAAGAAATCGAAAGAATAAGGAGCTACAAAGCAAACGCGAGGGTGCGAGACAGTGTATAGAGAAATCGAAAGAGGACTCCTGGAAGAAATCGAAAGAGGACCTACCTGATCATAAAATGGAGCACCGAGCACTGTATAGCGGAAGAAGCCACTGAAATTGTTGCCGACAGGAAGAAGCGAAGAACCAACGGCAGAAGAAGTGAAGAACTAACGGCAGAAGAAGTGAAGAACCAGCGACGGAACTACGGAAGCCAGAAGCGGAAGAAGCACTGTAGCTGCTTTCGTTTCAGCTTTGTGTAATTAGGTAAGGTGTGTTTGTGTTTCACTGGTGCTTCACACTTCTTTTTTTTTAATAACCCGTGAGCCAACCCAGCTCACCCAGGTTGAACCCGAGTGAGTTGCGGGTTAAGTGAGTCAGGTCCAAATGACCTAGGGTCTTGGTGAGCCAGCTTTTTAGCAACCCAACCCACCAATTTAGGCAAACCAAAACGGGTTGGCCCACGGGTTGAGCCCATTTTGACAGGTCTACTTGTCACATCCGCCAGACGCCTCCGACCTTACTTCCAAAGTCACAATAGTTAAAACTAACTATCCTATCAAGCAGGTGTTGCGGAAACCCGAGTTGGCAGGCAAGATGGTGGCATAGGCGGTCGAATTGTCAGAGTTCGACCTATGATACAAACCCCACGGTCCCATGAAGACACAGTTCATGGCGAACATCTTAGTAGAATTTGCAGGGGATGACAAACCACCCCAGACTGGTGGAACCTTTATGTGGACGGAGCATCCAAGGAGCAGGGAAGCGGAGCAGAAATTATTCTTGAGGGTCCTGGCAACATCAAGCTAGAACAAAAGCCTCCAATAATTAAGCCAAGTACGAGGTGCTGATAGCAGGACTTAAGCTCGTAAAAGAAGTTAAGGGCTAAGTGTCTAAGGTGCTATTCCGACTCGCAACTCGTCTACGGACAGGTCGCCAACAAGTTCTAGACCAAAGAAACCGTACTCCTCCAATATTATCATCTGGCCAAGACACTCATCGACAGTTCGAGTGTTTCCAGATGTACCATATACTGCGAGAGAGTAACACTAGAGCTGACCTACTCTCCAAGTTGGCCAGTACTAAGAAGACAGGGCACCTCAAGACCATCATCCAGGAAATACTCCAAAATCCCACCATTGACAACCAAGACGAGGAATCTAACTAGATGACCCCTTATAGAAACTTTTTCATTAAGGGGACACTACCGACAGATGAAAACGTACCAATGTCGTCACAGGTTACAAAATTTATAATAGTTCATCTCTACAGGGACTTAAGTTACTCAGTTACTTTAAATAAAAGTAACAGTTTAATAGTTTATGTATAATAAGTATAAGCGTAATTTCATGAGTTTGAGAAAATACTGAAATTACGGATTTAAAGAAATTACGGAAATAACGAATTTGGTGCATCGAAATTATGGAAAATTACGAAAAACTACCGAAACAAGTAAACCAAGTTTAATTATGATCATAATCTCGTGTTGTTTGCAATCAAAACGTTATGCTCTATTCTTAGCAACATAACGTAATGAGTAAAATCATTCAGTTCAAATCTTAAGGGCACTTTCCAGTCAAACTTAGAATCCAATTTCATGAGACTAGTGATTAAGTAGAATCAAGCATTAAGAACAGAATGAAATCACCAATAATGAGTAGAAAAGATTCATGCATATAACAAATATTAAAAGAGATACATAAGGGTATGAAGATTACATCCAATCCTTAGGAGAAACTAGCTGGTCATTGTGGAGAGCACAAGATCAACCGAAGACATGATGAAAGAAGCGATCACCGATCCTTTCCGACAGAGTTTCCTCACCAATTTCTCTCTTCTCTCACCTCTCTCTTTATTCTTGCTTCTAATTTTCGTTCATGGTCTTTCCCTCACCCTTGCATGGCGTTATATATAAAATGGTGAGCTGCTCAGGTGAACTTGCCCAGGCGAGGTAATTACACATGATTTACTCGCATGGGTGAGTTGTTCCTTAATGCTGAAGGACTTAACTCGCCCAGGCGAGTTATTTACACATGTTTTACTCTCCCAGACGAGTTGTGTTTTAGTTGTGAAGAAAGGTTACTCGCCTAGGCGAGCTTGGGCGAATTTGGCTTCTAGAAATTTCTTCTTTTGACCTTTTTACCCTCTTCTCTTGTCCTGGTTGTTTCGGATGCCCCGGATACACTGATACCTATCGAAACATCAAAATTGAGTGGATGAATCTTCCAAAATGTGAAGAACAAATTGATATATGTTCAAGACACAAAACAACGAGGATTAGAGAAAGTTTATAAGAGAATTTATTGAAATCAAAAGATAAGTGCCCAAATTCTAATCCTGAAAATAACTAAAATATGACACTTATCAACTACCCCCAACCTAGAATCTTGCTTGTCCTTAAGCAATTTGTAAAGAAATAAAACTACGAATACTAGAAGTATAAAACTTTATAGAAAATACTTCAATATTTCTATATCAAAAAATTTATGAACATGCTTTATAGAGAATCAACTTTCAAAGTGATCAGAACAATATTTTCAAATAATCAACTATGATAATTGAAAACAGAAAAGATGGAATTCACCAAACCAAATGAGATTAAGATCAATTTGCATTTCATTTCTAAAGAACATTAAAGAAAACACTTGATTGATCCAAACAGAGGAAAACCTCTCAAAGGGGTTTAATTCTCCCACAGGTAAGTGTTTCTTCTCAATTCCAACACTGATATGTCATGGATCAATTTTGCAATTCATTTCCCATCAAATCAAAGTACATATTATCATGGATCTTTAGAACTTTTTATGGTTGGGCCTGGCTTTGAAGGAAATCTTGGTTTTTTTGGATATTCAAAGTTACCCTAAGAATAGGAAAGCAAACAAAAATAAAACAAGCTATTATCACTTCCTATTTCTTTTATTTTCTACCAAGTTATCAATGTTTCTTATTCCAACCTCACAATCACCAAACTTATAGAACTATTACAACAACTTTGTACAGTTTTTAGGAAATATTGTACATAATTCATTGGTTTCACAAAAAACTTGTTTCCTTTTTGTTTTTTTTCTTTTTCTTTTCTTTCTTTTCTATAGCTTAAGCCATATTTTAAACAAAGTCTTTTCATCACTTTAGCCACTCAAATGGTAGAAGTTCCCAAAAAAATCCCTTTTGCTCTCCTAACCTAAGATAAGGTAGGAAATTCTTAACCTAGGTTAGTGTTCCAACAAAATCATAAGTGTTTTAGCTCAAAAGGCTAGCAAATGGTAAATCATTATATATTGGGATAGTTTTTTGGCCAGTGGCTTAAAAATGTACAAGAAAGAAAGAAGGCCTAAATCATATCCATGCATCATATGTTATGACAATTAGAAATTTATGCAAAATCAACTATAGAACATATCAGTGAAGACTCTCAATGTAAATTTTGTGGTTGCACACAATCACTATAGCTTAAGGCCTATTTTCATGTTCAAATCAAATCAGTGTTTCGAAAGATGTTCTTTATCAATTCCATGTAAAAAAAACTTCTGCCTTCATTTGGTATTTGGATAACCATTCCTTGTTTTTCATTTTCAAAGTTTCCAAAAATAATTTTATTGTTTTCTGATCCAATTTCAAAAGCAATTTTCAAAAACACCATCTGTTGATTCTTTCCAAAAACATGTTATGTTTTAGAAAAAATTGTCTTTTAAGTCCCCAAAAGATTTATACATATTCTACAACTATGTTAATAAAATAAAATTTAATAAAAAATGTGTACTTCCAAAAAGAGGTGACCCTCTGTGTACATGATGGAGTGCTTTTAGTTAAATATTTTTCTATCTTTCTTAGCTTAATTGACTTCTCTTGGACTTTTATTTTTCCATTCTAATTCAGTTTTTGTCTTAGGCAAGTAAGTGGGCTTAATTGCTAATTGTAGCGTATTTTCGGATTTTATGCTCACTTGACCTATCTGCCTTGTATAGGGCCTACAAAGCTCTACAGAACTCCAAATGGAGCATTCTAGTAGTCCCTAGTGTAACGCCTCTATTTACCCTCTCGTGCTTGGTTTATTTTAGATAAAATATTGTGTTCACTTTGTATTGGAATCAAATTAATTATAAATTTTTCACGAAAATCCTTTTTCTCTTTGCTTGCAAGTTTTGTGTAATTTATTTGTAACAAAAGCGACTTTCCCTCACCACGATCCATATAATTATAGTCCTTTAATACAA
>PYAF01003512.1:8846-20453 GCA_007407185.1 Glycine tomentella | reverse complement strand
TGTTCTTGATTTGTTTTTCAAAGGCACGAAGAACAAAATAATCGATTCCAATATGTATGTAATCGATTACTTCAGTAAAACTTAGTTTTTCTAAAAGCTTAACCTTTTAAGTGCTACCTTTGATCAATTCTTTTAATCTAATAACCCTAGATGAATGAATAATGCATGACATGAAATGTACACTTGGATTATCAGATCACATACTCCCTTTTACATTTAATCAAATTAATCTTCAATGCTTCCATGGTTCTTTTAGCCTTTGGACATGTTGAAAGCTCAAAACTTCTTGAGGCTTGAACCTTGTTCATGATGCTTGACTTCATTGGAATCAACAGCTTAGGTTCATCAATAATGGAGGTTTGGGCGTGGGGAAGAAGAAGTTGTTTCTCCCCTCAGAAATCGCGTTTTGGCCTTTTATACTGGGCCTGCCCGAGGTCTGGCGCGGATCGTGCCACCTCTGGAGCTAACCGCGCCATAATGGCGGTGCATGTGCCGCCAACAGCGCCACTCCCGCTCCCCCAGCGCCAATTTCCAGAACCTGTGGCACCCCCAGCGCCACACCGGTGCCATCAATGCCATCCTCCCTTGACCATATGGCGCCAACCGCGCCACACTTGGCGCTAACCGCGTGGAAAACCAGAAGGAATTGGTTTTCCAAGCCACTTCCCGCACCACCCACGCCAACAGTAGCGCTAACCGCGCTGGCTGGAAATCATCTGGCACTCCTAGCGCCACATTGATGCTCAAGGCGTCAACTTCCAAAGCATCTCGCGCTCCCAGCGCCAGCCTGGCGTCCTTAGCGCCACATTCCAGAACCCATGGCGCTTCTCGCGTGGCTATAGCGCCCTGGGCGTCAACTTCTTGTGGGTTTGGCGCTGATCGCGCCAGCCCTGGCACTGCCCGCGCCACACCCTTAGCAGGGTTTTCTACTGAGAAGCCTGGCGCCATCCGCGCAGAATCTGGAGCCAACAGTGCCATGCCTGAGGGTCCTTACACTGGTCAATAAAAAAACTCATGAGTATAATATGCTCTAATTAAGTCATACCTCATGTGTGAAAGCCACTAAGAATGGACAATAATACTTTGTTTGCAATAAAATAGTAGTATTGAAATAGCAATAAACAGACAGCTTGAAATACCTATGAAGCATCAATTCCACCTCACCATCTTACAGTGAATTCGGTTTCTGCATGGTTTTTTTGTTTGTAAAGCCTAGTAACCTAAAAAATAATAAATAGTAAGAAAATTAAACATCAATCATCTTAAAAGAGAAAGGAATTAAAAAATCTGCTTGGCCTACCTCTCTTTTTTTTGGACAATAAAGAGAGAATAATCTACACTTATCAAAATGCTTTTGATGGAGTTCCAGCATAGTTAACTGAAGGAGAAGCTGAGAAGCTAGAGGATGAAGAAGGTGTTGTGGCCATATTCCCTGATACAAAGTATGAGCTATACACCACAAGAACTCCAATATTCGTTGGTCTTGAAACAACAAAAAGCACTAACAATCAGAGAAGCTAGCTGGCCATGATGTTATATTGGGAGTGTTAGACACTGGGATTTGGCCAGAGAATGAAAGCTTCAAAGACGTAGGCATGAGAGCAGTACCTGCTTATTGCAAAGGTACATGTGAGATTGGAACATGCTTCAAACAAAGTCACTGCAATAAAAAGGCTGTGAGGGCAAGAGTGTTCTACCATGGATATGCAAATCTTTGCTGCAGAGGAAACAGTGGAACTCAAATATATAGATATGTTTGACCAAAAAAATGCACAAGAGAAAAAACAAAAGAAAAAGTGATTGAGAATATAATCCAATCCTCATAGATCTCTTATAATACATTGTGTGAATCAACAGAATTTTCCAAATCAAAATTATTGTACTATAAAAAGAAAACCATGAATGATATCATTAATGAAAAAAAAACCGTTGAGTAAAGACAATCTAACATTCCCTGGAAAAACAACACAAAGACATCATCATTGAACTATGTTGAGAACAATTTAAACCATGAATCATAGTCTATTCATCTTACACCAAACCAAGAAACTTCAAAACCTTACTCCCTGAAATATAGTAATCACAAAACACACCAAACATAATTAAATTTCTAATTAAAAAAAACAAATTGTCCATTCAAAAAATGTAACATGACCAAACAAAAATGAGAAACTTGAGATAAAAAAAGACGAAGGAAGAATAAATAAAAAAAGATGAAGGAAGAAATGTGCTAGTGGAGATTTAGAAACAGTTTGGAAAAGCCTCCACAATAAAAGATATATGATTTTGTCTTCCTATGAAGTTGGTAAAATGAAAATAAAAGTTTACTAATAATAATGATTTTTCCTTTATTAAGAAAATCATAGATTACTTTTAAATAATTCTTATATCACTAAAACCATGGTCGGTGATGGTTGTTTGATATGTAACAATTTTTTGGGCATAAAATATAATCAAATTATATTACCTCATCCTTGTTGCCAGACAATGCCTTAGCCAATGCATTAACTGCAACAATTTTTTGGGCAGCAAATGCTAGCCATGACTCTTCAATGCAGCAGCCTAAGAGGAAAGAATAGAAGTCATGAGTAACAACATTATAAATTTTACAACATATCCAAGTTAACAAAAAGGTAAGTTGAAATAAGCACCCACAACTGTTGATTTCAATTGAAGCCAAGCATCAATGAACAAGATTCAAGCTTCAAGGAGTTTTGAGCTTTCAACATGACCAAAGGCTAAAGAATCATGGGAAGCTTTGAAGAACTAATTTGATTAATTGTAAAAGGGAGTTATGATCTGATAATCCAAGTGTTCATTTCATGTCATTCATTATTCATTCATCTAGGATCATTAGATTACATGAATTGATCAAAGGTAGCACAGAAAAGGTTAAGAATTTTAGGAAAAACCAAGTTTTACTGAAGTAATCGATTACATACTGATTGGAATTGATTATTTTGTTCTTCGTGCCTTTGAAAAACAAATCAAGAACAAGGTAATCGATTACAGATCGAATTAATCGATTACTTAGGCTAAAATATGAAAAATGCATCATTCGGTCTTAATCGATTACAACATTTGGTAATCGATTACAAGCCTGCCTTGAGAAAGCCTGACCTACTAGAGTAATCGATTACATATTGGTTTAATCGATTACATAGTTCAAATCAGAATATAGGGTCACTCTGGCTTAATCGATTACAACAATTGGTAATCGATTACATAGTACATTATAGAGAAACAGGTCACTCTGGCTTAATCGATTACGTATCGGAATAATCGATTATTTAGTTCATAGCCAAAATCCAGAAAGCCTCAGGAATATTTTAATCGATTACATCTTGAATTAATCGATTACAAATGGTAAATAATTGATTACAGGAGCGTGTTTAATCGATTATTATCAGTTAAAATTTTGTTATAAAAAGGACCTCTCAGACTGAGGTTCACAGCTTTCACAATTATTGAGTTTTACGAATCCTAAGGCATTCACACACATTCTGAGCTTTCATTAGTGAATTTTTCTCTGTTCTAAACACATTGACTTCACCAAATCCATATGGGTTGTTGAATCAAGAAAGTGAAGTCTCATCATTCATTCAAGGCATAAGGAAAGGTTTGCATATGTTTGTGAGATCAGTCAATCAACCTGAGTTTCATTCACTTTGCATTCATTCTTGGATTATCAGGTGATATATTTCCTTGTCCTTTGTTGGTGTAAACTGTTCTTTGAATTCTTTCAAGTTTTTGTCTATTGTAAAATGGGTTTCTTGCAAGTGTAGAGATAGAGTTTCTCTAGTTTTTGCTGAGTAGTGTTCTTGGCAAGGGGTTTGGTCTCTAAGAGTCTAATAGGGTTTTAGACTTTTGAACTTTATCTAGGGTTGATAAAGAGGGACTTGTATAATTGCTTGTAAGGATATTTTGCAATAGTAGAACTCTACTCTAGTGTTGAGTAGAAGAAACTGGATGTAGCCTCATAGGTTTTGAGGTGAACCAGTATAAATCATTTGTCTTGATTTATCTTTAACATTCTTGGTTATTCTAGAAATTAATTCTGTTGTGTGAATTATCTTGGTGGTGTTTCAAGTCTTGGGTTGATCATTGGATAAAGTTTGTTCAAGTGTTTTTGTGATAAAGATCCAAAGGGCAATAAACTCTGATTTGTTTTTGAAAACTCTGCTTTTCATTGAGAAAATTTTATTTTACCAAGACTAACCAATTCACCCCCCCTCTTGGTTAATGGTGAAGTGTTCCTTATTTTCCACAACAGCCTTCTGAACAGTCTCATCGGTGACTCTTGGAGAGGACTTCCTTGAAGCCTGAGCTACAGCATTAGCAAAGAAGAAGGCATGAAAATGAAACCATAAGATATTTTTCATTAGTGAATCGTGTGATGAAACAAACAGGAATTTGCATATTTTATTGTCATGGTTCCAAAATTAATCAGGAATTTTAATCAGGAATTTGCATATTTATAATTACCTTTCAAATTTCAATTGGCTAGTAATAGAACAATAGCAATAATGTGATGTAAAAGGAAATTCACCTCGGGGTTTTGACCAAAACAATGCATTAAAGCATGGTACTCCTTAAGATCTCCAGCGGGTGTGGATGTGGCATGTGCATTTATGTAATTCACATCCTCTTTTGGTACTCCAGACGGAGCTAATGCCTTTTCAATGCACAGTATAACACCAGCCCCAGTTTGAGCTGGAATAAAGAAAGCATAAGCACAAGTGTAAGCCTGGAATGATCTACAGGGACACATAGCTATATTCTAAACCAAGCACATAATTATTAAAAAGCTATATCAACATGAGCCAAAAAAAAAAAACATTCACTCCAGAACCATAATGAAAATGTGGCAGGGTGTATGTAGTTAATCTCTTTGACTATACCTTAAGATCTCCAGCTGGTGTGGATGTGGCATGTGCATTTATGTAATTCACATCCTCTTTTGATATTCCAGACTGAGCTAATGCCTTTTCAATGCACAGTATAACACCATCCCCTGTTTAATTTTTTAAAAAACACCTTAGACGGGTTGGCTATGAATTACAAGATGCACTTGCATTTCTAGACAGAACATCAGGTTAACATTTAAAGCACTCGTTTTTCATAATTCAAACTGATATGCTACAGAAATAGAAGCTTGGGCATCCATATGAATGAGAGAGATGAAACATAGAACGAATCAATGAAAGCTAGACCAAGGATATGCAGCTTTAATCTTTTACATTATTAATTTATTATCATAAAATAACTCCCAACAATTAAGCAAGAATATTTAACCACCAGGAAAACACCAGTTAAAATATAAATTCATTATGAAAACACAGATGTGCAAATATGTCTTCACATTTTAGACCTAGAAAATGATTGACAAAGAACAAATGATTTATGTTTTTAAGATAATATGAATATAAAGAGCTTTAAACATTTAAGATTTTACCATCAGGACATGGCTCAGTCACATGATATGCATCACAGGTGAAACTTCCCTAGCCCTCTAGTACCATGGAGTTTTACAAAGGATAACCAAGTGGTTGTCGGTGATAAGCCAAGTGGTACCACATAGCAGTGAAGCATCTGTGTTTAAAGCTTGTTGAAAGAGGATAATCAGAATCAAGTACTATTTCAAACTACTGCCTAATATAAACATGCTACTGCATAGAACAAAATGAGATTATAATTCAAGATTTTGAAGCCTGAAAAATTTTGCCATGCATTTAACAGGAATTTCACTCAGGCATCAATTCTAGCAATTGTGGTTTTTAAGCCCTAGGATTTTGTTTCTGCAATTTCCTATAGCAAGTAGACCTCAAAAATATCAAATAAAATGGAACCATATAAAACCATGGAAAAACGCAATGAAGCCAAATGGCTTGAACTCACCCAGCAAAACAAAGAAAAGAAGAAGAAACAAAGGAAGCACAGAGAGAGGGAGAACAAAGTATAGAAGAGAAAGAGAGAGAACGTAATTGATTTTTTCCGAGAGAGAAAGGCTGATTTTGAAATTTCTTCACTTTCGAACAGCCCTTTACTGTAGATTTGCGTGCGCTTATTAGGAAATAGTCTCAAGGAGATTCGAGGTAATGCCTTGTTAGCAAATAGTCTTCGCAAGATAGTCTTTCCCAAATCATACCTGCAGGTTTCAACATCAATCAGTTTCTAAATGCCAAAAGAATAACAAAAACCAAAAAAAATGTTGAAGCAAAAAAAAAATCTTACTATTTACATAGGAGATGGGAAGAGGAAGAGAGACGAGACCGTAGACAACAGTGGTGGAGCGGTGAGGAAGAAAGAGAAAGATAAGAGAGAAAAAAGAGAGGAGAAGATGAAGGAAGAGAGAAAGACAGAGGAGAGGAATGTGGTGGAGAAGGCGACACGGAAGCAGTGCGGAGGTGGTGACACAACGGCTGAGTGGGATCGACGGAGAGATGAAACGGAGAAGGAAGCATAGAAGAAAAATAGAGAGAATGAAGGAAATTTTCGTGAGACAGAGATAAAGGTTGAAATTCGAATTTCAAAATTTGAAATTTTGAAAGAAGGTAATGAATTTTTGTTGTGGAGGGAGACGAAGAGAAGCAAAAGTGTGAAGCTGAGGAAGATTTTTAGGCTGAGAGTTGCTGTGAGCATGCCACGTCGGATTTTTGGGCTGAGGATGTTTGTAGGAGTGACACATGTCCAAAAGATGTTCTTTTATTATAAGTAATAGATAATAGATAATAGAAGTAATAGATAAATAATAGATAATAGATTTGTCCAATGAGGTGATGATGTGTGTGGAAGGTTGCGTAGTGGTGAACAAAATTGTTGAAAAGCAGTAAGAATATATATATATATATATATATATATATATATATTGGATAAGCAGCACGAATATATTGTGAAGATGAGAGGTAGATAGAAAAAATCTACATTACCTGATATTATATTGGGGTTATTTAAGCAAGTGATTCTCGACGTTATAGAATTGTGGTTGTAGCTACCTTGTCCGGTAAATTAAACAAAATTTACTAAGTTAAAATGGTTGGTAATATGGATGTAAAGGGTTAGCAGGAGTTAAGATAACTTAATGAGTGTAATTTAGTTGTGTTAGTTTTGATTTCTATATAGGCTAGGTAGAATTGTTTTACAAATTATTCTCCCTCTTATCTTTATCACCTCCTCATCCATTTCTACAGCTTGTAGTGAATAACTTATATCAAAACTTAGTGAACATAACATTGTCAAGTATCATCTTATAAAAAACCAACAGCAGCTCTTCTTCTATCTTTTCTTTATTACTCTTCAAATATTTAACATTTTAATAAAAGTCATCTAGTCATATGTTTAAATAAAATAAGAATATAATGTAACATAAAATTAAAAAGTATTATTTTGTCTATTCAATTTTCAAAAATGGTGCATATCAACTATCTCTATAATAAGAAAAGATCTTTTGGACAGATGTCACTCGCAGAGCCTCCCAAATCCGATGTGGCACGCTCTCCTTCAACCTCAGCTTCTCTTCCTTTTCTCTCCGTTCTCTTTTCCATTTTGCGATAAAATTGGCGCATTGCTTCTCTGTTCTCTTATGCTAATCTCTCTTCTATTAATAAAAATTCAAATTTTGAAATTTGAAATTCAAATTTCAATCTATCTTTCTCTCTCGACAAAAAATTTCATTTGAAATTCAAAACTTCACGTGCCAATTTCACAACCATTTTCAGCTTCTCCCTCATCCATTTTCAATTCTCCCTCATCCATTTTCAGTTCTCCCTCAGGCCATTCTCCCTCAGTACCTCAGTTTGAAATTTGAAATTTAGACTCACTCTCTCATTTTCTCGGTTGTCTTCTCCTTCTCCTTCTTTTTCTTTGAATTTTTTGCTGTATTTTTCTGGTGTTAGCTTTCCTTCACACTACATATTTTTTTGCAGAGCTTGATTCCTTGCGCGAGTGTTAGAGAAACCTCTTAACTGACACATCAAATATCGATGACAAGAACCACAAGGTTTATAAGCGGATAGACGATTTGAGAAAGATTGTAACCGAAAGCCTTTCCGCTCTCGGTTACGTTTGCTCCATATGCACTTCGAAATGGGATGCAACCCCAACCTGCCCTGCCCTACCGGTATTCCTTTTTCTTTTATTTTCCCCAATTTTTCTGAATAAATATTTTGAGGATTATTTTTTTAAAATTATTTGTGGTTTTGATTATTTCTTTATCTAGATGTTGGCACTTTTTTTCCTTTTCCTTTGTCTGAATAAAGATTTCATTTCCTTATTTGGTGTTGTTTCTTTCTGATTGAATCCAATGAGAACTAAATTCATTTAGTTTTGTTCATACATAACTTTTTATGTTTCATATTTCATTATGGCCCTTTGTAAGTGTGATTCTTTTTTTTCTTTCTTTGCATAGCAATCAAACCTATGATCTCTATCATTGTCGCTTGAGCTAAACAAAGCAACTAATTATGTGTTTCCTTATTATTCGAAGATAATCCTTATGAATTATCATTTTTCTTTGGTTTTGCTGAAATAGATAGTTGGGTTATTGGGAATAAATTATTTTTCATTCTAGGTGCACCTTTTTATTTGGAAATTTGTTTTATTTTTCAAAAGGAAAAGTTATAACTTTCAATTAGTTGGTTAATGAATGATATCTGATGCGTGATATACTTAGTTTATTGCTGGCTTAGTTTATCTTCTGTTCAAAATAACTTATAATCAAAATCTTACTTGGAGACCTTTTGAATTTTCATTTTATTAAATCTTAAATAATAATTGTGCTATTCACGGTTCTTGCTCACAGTTTTCCCTGGCTTGCCTTTCTTCACTTGATTATGAATATAGATGAATGTGTCAGATTGTCAGGATAATCCGTGGCTCTTAATTTACTATAATATCATTTGAATATGCAAAGAAGCAAGAGATGTTGTAAAAGCTATAAAAAAGAGACTAGGAAGCAAACACCCCAATTCTCAACTCTTTGTTGTCATGGTGAGTATAATGACTTCATTATGAATATAGTTATTCATAACTTCTTGTGTGTATTTCTAAAAGTTTTACCTATAATGAAAAACTTATATAAAGACAATTTTCACTACAGAAAAGCTTGGTTATTTGACTTTCTTGTGTACAATATTTACATTTCTTGCTTTCCTGTTCTATAGTATTTTACTGAGTCATCTTTGATCTATTGATTTTGTAGTTGCTAGAAATGTTGATGAACAATGTTGGAGAGCATATCCATGAGTTGGTGATTGATACTGGAATTATTCCTATTCTAGATTTGATTAATGATGATTGATCTCAAATATCCCCTGAAGAGTAATAAAGTTCCTACTTGGGCTATTCTTGTAAGTTTATTGCTATGTAATGAATTTTTTAAAGCAATTTTAGAATGTCAAGATCATATATAGATACAAATTACAGCATATAAATCATCAGTATGTTATAGAGATGAATCAAGAAAGCATACATAGATTCATGCTAATGCTTGTGGGACTACAATTTATTTACTCACGAGATGAGGATAGACACCTCTCAACAGAATACTAAATGATCCAACCCATCACAACCTCACAGGTTACTTAAAACAAAGTTCAATATCATGTTCATCGATAGTATCATAATAATAACTATTGACCATAATTAATATATTGCTAATTAAGTAAAAATTCCAAATAGTAGATTAATAGTAAACTGCACAATTAAATAATTAATCTAACAGCTCATGGTTTGATTTGCATATACAAGATGGTATGTGTTTTGTCTTCTAACGTGCATTTAAATTGAATTGAAGTCTTATCTTTTTGGCTGAACATAACTTTATTTTCATTTCCTTCATAAATGGTGGCTGATTATATCTGTAAGTTGTTTGGTCCATGCTTTCTTTAGTTCGTGTGCCTGCAATTTCTAAAGCTTTCTATGATTTTGCTTGATTAAATAAATATGGCAGATTAGTTTTGTCTTATTATCTAATTGACTAAATTTTAGAAATTAGTTGAAGGTATTGTTGTGATTTTAAATGCATTAATTGACTCTTTGTTGACAATTGTCATACTAAAATATCATTGCCTCATTGTTTTACTTGCCAATCATTTTTCCTTTTAATTTTTAGTTTTTTTATTCACTCTCTAATCATTATTTTTTTTATCATCAATCAAATACTAACACTTTCTCTTAACATATTTTTTCAAATTGAACATGTCATAACAGAGTTAGTTTCCTACACCATGAAATCCATGTCAGTCATAACAGAGCAAGTTGCCTAGGGACCAAATTGAACATTTGAATCAAATTAGACTAACTAAACTTGGACTTGTAAAATAATTCTACCTAGCCTATATAGAAACCAAAACTAACACAACTGAATTACACTCATTATGTTAACTCCTACTAACCCTTTACATCCATATTACCAACCATTTTAACTTAGTAAATTTTGTTTAATTTGCCAAACAAGGCAGCTACAATCACAATTCTACAAATAACCCACAATATAATCTCGAATAATGTAGATTTTTCCTATCTACCTCTCATCTTCACAATATATTCGTGCTGCTTATCCACAATATACATACATACATATATATATATATATATATATATATATATATTCTTACTGCCTTTCAACAATTTCGTTCACCACTACGCAAACTTCCACACACATCATCACCTCATTTGCATAATAAAAAATAAAACAATCATTGGGGAAAGAGAGGAGCCTCTAATAGCATCAATCTCCCACCACAAAGTGCCCTCTAAAAGCATGGATATGAGTGGCGGGTTTAGGAATAAGAGACAAACTTCTTGTTAATAAACTAGACCCCTAAACAGGTAATTATTACTAACAGTTATATAATAATAAGTCTGCAAGGCAACCTCGATCAAATGACAAATTATAGACCGTCAACCTGACAAACAATACAAAACAAAAAAAACGATCGTATCTAGCCTTAAAAATTGCGAACTTCGGATACACAACATAGGTTCATTAGAAATAGGAGTAACATGTAAGACTAATAAATTCTAATTCCTTGAGAAACATGTATAAACTCTATGTTGTCTTGGGCACAATTCTTCGTTATCTACATTGGCTAGAAAAATATGGGAGTGATCTCATGCAGAATATGGGTTCCCACCAGGTGGTCCTCCCATATCCCTGCTTGGCACATCTCTACTGGGAGCATTGTTTGACCATCCTGCATTTGGTTGTATGCCTCCCATGTTCTGGTTTGGTGGTGGCCCTCCCATGTTCCCTGTGTAATTATTTTGAGGTACACCACCACCGGGACCATAGCCACCACCCATGTAAGGAGGAGCATATCCAGCATTGTTACGAGGGTACCCGCCTGCATTGTTAGGAGGGTACCTGCCTGCATTGCTTGGAGGAGGACCACCCATATTAGGGCCAGGATTTGGCATAGTAGGCCTTCCCTGCATATCTCTGTTCACCACATTTTCCCTCCTCCTCTCAAAATTTCTTGACCTGTCAGCATTACGAGGTCTGTCATTGCGCCTGTTTCTCTCATTGGCACGAGCATTGTTTCTAACCCACTCTTCATGATACTTGGGATCATAGGGAACTGCTTGCCCGTTAATAAAGGGCTCACC
>PYAF01003510.1:2085-15447 GCA_007407185.1 Glycine tomentella | reverse complement strand
ACTAATTACTTAGCTTCTCTATGATGCAATGCTTAAATGATACATGAATGCTATGTAATCAAGGCTTGGATCATCATGATGCTTTCAATCCTTTTTACATTAAATCACAAACTACATTTTCAAAGCTTGAGCCATGTTGAAAGCCAAAACTTCCAAGTCTTGAACCTTGGTTGAATCTTCACTTGATCTTCATCCAACTCCCTCTCAAATCAACACCAAGAAGAGGCAAGGAACATTCTGTGGCACTGTCACAATTCACCATATGGAGGGCATTATAATGGAGAAAGAACTGCTGCAAAGATTCTGCAAGCAGGTTTTTATTGGCCGACACTATTTAAAGATGCCCATGAATATGTACAGAGATGTGATAGCTGCCAAAGGACCGGAGGAATATCAAAAAGGAATGAAATGCCCTTACAAAATATCTTAGAAGTTGAAGCTTTTGACTGCTAGGGAATTGATTTCATGGGTCCATTTCCATCTTCATACTCTAATGAATACATCTTGTTAACAGTGGACTATGTGACCAAGTGGGTTGAAGCAGTAGCTGTGCAAAAAGCTGATTCAAAGACAGTTATCTGCTTCTTAAAGAGAAATGTTTTTGCTAGATTTGGAACACCACGTGTTCTCATCAGTGACAGAGGATCCCATTTCTGCAATGCTCAACTTCAAAAGGTCCTCCAGCATTATGGTGTTCGTCATAAAGTAGCTTCTCCTTATCACCCACAGACAAATGGGCAAGCTAAGGTTTCAAACAGAGAAATCAAAAGAATCTTAGAGAAGACAGTTGCCCAATCACTCAAGGATTGGTCTCAAAAACTTGATGAAGCTCTTTGGGCATACCGAACAGCTTTCAAAGCACCCACTGGGCTTACTCCATTTCAGTTAGTTTATGGCAAATCCTGCCATTTACCGGTAGAATTGGAACATAAAGCTTTCTGGGCCTTAAAATTCTTTAATTTTGATACTAACCTTGCAGGTGAACAAAGGAAGCTACAATTACACCAACTGGAAGAAATGAGGCTCCCAGCTTATGAAAATTCAAAGCTTTATAAAGAAAAAGTTAAATTCTATCATGATAAGAAGCTTGTGCAAAGGAATTTTCACCCTAGACAAAATGTTTTGTTATTTAACTCTCGATTAAGATTGTTTCCAAGAAAGCTGAAGTCTAAATGGTCCGAAACTTTCATAGTGAAGGAAGTCATGTCACATGGAGCTGTGACACTTGAGGACCCCAGTACAAAAAGGACTTGGACTGTCAATGGAAGCAGACTTAAACCATATTTAGGTGGTGACTTTGAAAGGCTCACCACAGTGATACAACTTCAAGACGTTTGAGCTGTTATGCGTCCAGCTAATACGACGTAAAAGAAGCGCTTCTAGGAGGCAACCTAGTCAGGTGTGTTCTTAATTCTTTTGCTTATACTTTTTATAAATACGTAGGCATATATATATATTTTCTAAAAATAGTGAATATAGGATAGAATATAGGATATACATATATATTTAACATAATATATCTTATCTTAAAAAAAAAAAAAAAGCTCATTAACTCGCCCAGGCGAGTGAAGCTAGGCCAAATTGGCCGCCTGGGCGAGTGGACTTGTGCAGACCACCTTTTAGCCAGGTACTTAGTGAATTTTTGGTTACCATTTTCATTCACTCACCTTTCCCTTGGCTTTTCACTTCTGCACTTCACTTCTTTGGCCATCCAACTCGCCCAAGCTACTGTCCTCTTCCATTTCCTTGCTTTCATTTCACATTTTGCACACCAAGTAAGCATTCTCTTCACTCTTGCTTATGTTTTGCCTAAAAATTGTAGTGATTGTTTGTTTATTTTGTGTGTATTCATCCAAAAAACCCTTTTGTTCATGCTTAGGGCAGCAAAATATAATTGATGATTATACCATGTTTTGAATGATTTTGATGTATGTAAATATAATTGGTCACCCCTACCTCTCCTTTCTTTGAAAATTTTGGCATAAAGCATGTACCCAACTAACCATTTCAAAGTTCAAAGCTTAGTGCACACAAGGTGTTTGTTATTTTGCCACAATGAATTCAGTTTTTATAATGTTTATATATGGTTTCCAAAAACTGGTCCTAAATGTATTCACATGTCACATTGATCATAATTTAGGACACAACATGTAATGAAACCATCAATATGTGCATTTTGTGTGAAATACATAGCCTTTTGTTTTGACATAAATTTGGCCAAGGCCATGGTTTGTAAAAATTCCAGCACTTAGTTTTGTGTCTTAAAACATGATTGTATCGTAAATATCAAAAACAACATGTAGATTAACTCACATGATTTACCTTGTGCATTAAAAATAGAAGAATTTTGTGAAAAAAATTGATATCACAATGGTTGCCATGTTTTGAAATTGTCTTGCATTTTCCTTGTTAAAAGTACTGAAAATGTTTTTTAGTGAATATTTCAGATGGCCCCAAAGAAACTCCAACATAAAAGAGCTAGAAATGAAGGGACTAGTGCATCCCCACAAGAGGACTTTATATATGATGAACAAAGGTTTAGGAGCAAAGAACACCAACTCCGTTTCGAAGCCATACAAAACTGGTCCTTTCTCAAAGAGAGACGAGTTCAACTATTCAATGAGGAATATACTGAATTTGCAGACGAACTCGATAGAAGAAAGTGGAGACCACTAGCCACTCCCTTACAAAAGTTTGATCCCGAGAATTTTTTGGAGTTCAATGCCAACGCGTGGCCACTAGAGGGAGCTCTGTGTGACAAGAGGTCGTTTGTAAGAGGACAATGGATCCCCTATGACTCATATGCTATCAACCAATTTCTAGGGAATCCACTTGTCCTCCCTGAAGGACACCTCTGCGAGTACATGGAGATGAGAAATGATTTTAATGAAGACGCCATGCAGCAACTTCTTTGCATTCCAGGTACTGATTTTGCTCGCGGTATCACAGGTAATAGGCTAAGGATAATGAGGAATAACATGACCACTATTACCCAAATATGGATGACTTTGTGCTAAGCAACATCTTACCTAGTGACCACAACTCCGATCTACCCATGAGTAAGTGTCAACTGGTTTTTAGTATACTAACCCAGCTTAGCATAGATGTAGCTCAAATTATTTCAGACGCCATTCATCAATTTGTTATCTTAGAACCAACCAGGCATCCCCTAAACCCCGAGCGAGCAAATAAAGCTCTTGGATTCCCCGCTCTTATTACTAGGTTATGTCAGTTTTATGGAATCCAAGTCCACCCCTCCAGAAATATCCGCCCTCCTATTAATCGTGCTTTTATTGAGAAATATTGTTTAGCTAGACAGGTAGAGCAGCAGCCCGCTACTGAGCCAGCTTCTTTGGAGTCTATCTCGGCCCACATGCAGAGAATGGATCTTCAGATGCATACCTACATGCAACATATAGCGGACCAGCAAGCTGCCAACTTCAGAGGCCAGATGTAGCTAAACGAGAGTTTCTACAACTGCACACTGCATCAGCACCAACAGGATCCGAGCCCATTCCCATGGCCTACTCCGGAGCAGTTCAGAGCACATGTGGCCTGGCTTGGGGACAGGCCTATTTTTCAGGAGGAGGTGGGGGGCTTCGCAGCCCAACAGGATCCTGCAGCTGAAGAACCTGCAGCAGAAGGTGGAGAGGCGGCGGATGATGTAGAGCAAGACTTGGCAGCATACTTGACAAACCTTATCTAACGGATCTTCAAAAATTTGTGACACTCCTTTTAATTTATTTACTGCTTTCTTTATGTTTTTATATATACTTGCATACTTTGGTTTATGCACTTGCACTTTTATGGGTACTTTTTAATATTATATGTTTTTGGGTATGTGATTTGCCGTAATTGTGTTACTTTTTATTGCATATAGCTTATGTTGGAGCGGTGCAGGTGCACAATTAGATAATATTTTTGGAAATGTGCATTAGAAAAACACTTTTTGATAAAGTTACACTTTTTTTGCATATAACATAAATTTGTAAATAAAATAATAACTTAGGACAAATTTTTTGGGTAAAAATAGAAAATTTTTCTTGACATATGGTGTTTTGAAAAGAATCAACTGAAAATGTTTTGAAACTTCTTTTAAAAGATCAGAACCACAAAAAAATTAAGTTTTGTAGGAACCCTTGAGAAATGAAAAACAAGAATAAATGGTCTTTTCAGAAAAATCAAAATCAAGGTAAAAAGTCTTTTTGCATGGAAATTGAGAAATAATTTCAGAGGGAAACAAATGATTTGGTTGAAAACATGAAAACAGACCTTGAGCCCAAGTGAGTGTGTGCATCTAAACAGACATTATACATAGAGAGATCTCACTGGTAAAATCTATAGTAATTTTTGCACGAATTTCTAATTGTCATAAGCATATGATTCATGGATATGATTTAGGCCATCTTTCTTTTTGAACACATTATAAGCCACTAGCCAAAAAGCTATCCCAAATATATCAAATGATTTATCCGTTGAAAACCCCTTTGAGCCTAAACAGTAATATTTTCTTGAAACCCTAACCTAGGATAGGAATTTATACCCTACCTAAGGTTAGGAGAGCAAAAGGGGAATATTTGTGATGGAAAAGTTCTTGTGGATAGTTATGTTATGAAAAGAATTTTTGTAGTAGTTATATGCTATCATGTGAAAAAGAAAAAGAAAAAGAAATAAAAGAAATAAAAATTCAAAGAAAAAGTTGGGTGAAAATGATAAAAATAAGATGTCTTGGAAAAAAGAAAAGGAATAGGAAGTAAAAGGTCTAAAATTTGTCTATATTTCTAGCTTGCTCTCCTAGTCCTAAGGTCAGAAAAACCAAGATTTCTTTCTAGCCAAAGCCCAGCCATAAAAGACCTAATGATCCATGATGAATATGTATTGTGATTTGATAGGAAATGAACTGCAAATTTTACCTATAATATATCAAGTGATGGATGTGAGAGTAAACACTTACCTTTGGGAGAATTAAACACTTTTTGAGAGGTTTTCCTTTGTTTTGATATCAGTCAAATGTTTCCTCTGAGGTCCTTTTGAAATGAAGTGTAAATTTGACTTTAAACCTCATTTTGATTTCATGAAAAATCCATCAAATTGTTTTCTCAAAGTATCAAGGTTAACTACTTTTTGAAAAATCTGTTCTGATCAAAACTAAAGTTGATTCTTGTCAAAGCATGATATCTTTACCTTTGCTTGAGGACAAGCAAGATTCTAGGTTGGGGGGAGTTGATAAGTGCCACATTTCAGTAGAAAATAGGATTCAAACATGGCACTTATCCGTCATTTTAATAGATTTAATCACAAGATAACCCTAGAAACCTAGTTAAATGATGATGATATTAAGGTAAGCTATGCTTTTGTGTTTCGAGAAGCTCTTGTCCAATTAATTGATTCAATTTTGCTAGGTTTTGAAGTTACGGAAGAAGCAAGATTGTGAAAGAAGAAGCATGGAGTGAATCAAGTAAAAGAAGAAGCATCAAAAAGCAAATCAGGCCCATCAGAAAGCAAAAGCCCAATGATTCCTTCATAGTTAAGCTTTAACTCTCCCAGGCCACCCTTCCATGTGTATTTTGGTCGCCTGGGCGAGTCACAAATTCCCATGAACGGCCCTAGCTCGCCCAGGCGCCTGATTCTAGTGTATTTTGGTCGCCTGGGCGCCCCAAGCAGGCAGGAGCCCAAATCCTATAAATAGGGGACGAAAATTGGAAGCAAGACATGCTTTTTCACTCCAATTCTCTCCCATTTGAGTTGCTTGTTCCATTTTCTTGTTTCTTAGCTTCTAAAGTGAGTGTAGAACTTAGGCAAGTAAGGTTGAGTGACTTTTGTAAGGAGATTCTGCCGAAGAGAGGATCGATGACGAGCTTAGTCGGTGATTCTCTCGAGGAGGTTCTGCCTATGTTCGCTTAAGCTTCTCTAAGGATTGGACGTACTCTTCTTATCCCTATGCTCTTTTAATTATTTATGCATTGTTCTATTTCTTGTTTGTGATTTTATTCTGCACCTAATGCTTGATTCTAATTACCCGTTAGCTTCATGAAATTAACCCTAAAGGCGACTGGAAAGTAAATTTAGGGTTTGAACTGAATTTAATCACTTGTTATGTTACGTTGCTAGGAATAGGGCTTAATGTTTCGATCGTATTAAACACGTGATTAAGTTCTTAATGCTTGGGTATTTAACTAAATATGCGGGGGATCGATATTTAGTAAAATATCCATAGGACCGTAATTGCGAGGAATCGAATTAGGGTTACTTATACGTGTGCGGCAACAAGAATAGAACATGCATAGGTAAAATCAATTAAAAAGGGATAAGTAAGACGAAATCCAATCCTACATTCACTTGACTTGTATCCGTTTATTTAGTTTCCATAATCGTTTATTTGTTTTCTGTTATCTTTGTTTTACATTTTCCGCAAACAACAAACAAATGAATCTTCGCCTTTTATCTGTATATAACTACTAAATTGGTAATTTTAAATCAACCGACATAAACCCAAATCCCTGTGGAGACGAACTTTTATAAATTTGAAACTTACAGCGATAACAGCGGTACGCTTGCCGTGGTAAAATTGCTAACATCAGCGTGAGCTGGGTTCAAGCCCTAACTAGTTCCCAACTATGCTACCCCCTCTAGAACCCAAAACTAAGCAATTCAAACAGCATAATGGTGAAGGACAAGTGCAATGTGCTTACCTTATCACCTGCCATATAGATTGAAAGCCACAAAAATTGATGGTGAACGCAGAGAAGCCCAAACACGAAAGACGCACAAAATAGTAAAATGAGAGAAACCTAGAACTAATGGGATTACTGAGGGTTTTAACAAAGATGAATAAGAGTGATCGTTGGGGGTTTTGTCAGTTTTGGTAATGGCTGGGGAGAGGTTAAGGCTTCAGAGCGATTATGGAGTGCAGGGGAGTGAAATGAAGTGAAGGGGCGCTGAGTTTTTCATTTTAAAAACTGATCACGACAAGCCGCGCGGATCGCGCCACCAACGGCACGGAACGCGCCAACAGCTATGAATTAACGTTGTCAGCGCCGGATCCACCGCGAGTCGCGCCCTATTCCAGAGAATCCTCATTTTCCAAGCCATCATTCGCGCCGATCGCGCCGCAGATCACGCTAACCGCATCACTTTCCAGAGACTATGCTATTTGAAGCGTGCTACTGGCGCTGACGGCGCCATGTACCGCGCTGATCCCGCGGAAATTCTTGGTTGGCGCGGTTGGCGCCCGATCCAGTGCGGATCGCGCCAGACTGCTACCCCAGCCTCTAACTGGCCTGAATCTGCTCAATAATTCTACACAACCTCCAACCGAACCCATTTAATTATGAATTGACCATCAAACCATCCCATTCTTGAGGAAAAACACGGAAGTATAACAAAAAGAAACAACAACTAGAAAATATGAACCAGACTTAAAACAACACAGATTAAAACAACATATTACCATGCATCTAGGGAAACACACACAAGTACTATAATAAACATAGATACAAAGCAGAATTGAGTTGCATCTCAACAAGCGCTTGTTTAACGCACGAGCCTGACGTACCATCCTCTAAGATTAGAGGGGTCCAAAGGAATTGTAGCAACATTCCCTATCAATTGGACCAAGAAAATAAGGCTTCAAAGAAGCAAGGATGTCCTCATTGAGTCCATCCTCGGCCTTATTAGTTCCCCATTCCTCTCAGTCTTATCTAGTTCTTCCTCTTGTTCTTCTTCTGATGATGATCGAGAACTAGATACTTCTGCTTCCTTCTTTTGTCTCGCTACTTCCAGTTCCTCTTAGCAATCTTTCAAGGATCCACTGAAGATTCACGGATTAGCGGTACCTCGTATAAACTCTGGAAGCAGGTTAGTAACAAAATAAATCCAACCTTAAAGATAGAAATTTATAATAATTTTGGCTTAAACAATCCCCGGCAACGGCGCCAAAAACTTGTTGCGTACTCGACAAGTGCACCGGTCGCTCAAGTAATAAAGTGATAAGAGAGTTATCGTTCTCACGAGGATTGTTTGACCAATTAGACTATAAATCGTATCTCAAGGTTGGATGACAAAAGATAAGAGAAATGGGTGTGGTGTGTGTACAACGAAATTAAAGCTAATTATAAACATAAGGTATTAGAACAAAATAGATAATGGTTGTACCAAATGTAAACTAATGTAACTAGAGAACCCACACTCAGTGCTCCCGACATTCTTACATGGATTGTTTGCAACATTCATCTACACTAACTACTCAATCATGCATCCTCATTCATTAATAGTTAAGCCCTAATCCCTTAGTGACATTTACCCTTTAACCCACTCTAATACCCTAATCCCTTAGTAGCATTTATTAGGTTAAGCATTAAGTGATGCACTAGAAAGATTGCAAGTCTACATCCCTATCCCTAGGTGATGTAAAACAAGTCACCACACTTGGTTCCAAGACTAAAGCCCCAATATCCCTATTGTGAACCCTAGCTCTAAGCTCTCAACTAGGTTGATCAAGTCTAGAGAAGAGATGAAGACATTCAAGCAAAGTGTAATGAAATAACTTGGAATAAATGAATAATAACATTCAATCCAATCTAAATGCAAGTACATTGAATGTTTAGCACTAATTACAAAAGAAAACTAGCCAAACCTAGTCATGGAATGGCCTTGGTACAACAAAAAGAAGCATGCTTGCTGATATACAAGAAAGAAGAGGAAGGGAAGAGGGAAGAACCCTTTTCCCTTCACACCCAAACCCTAGAATCAACTCCCAAGCTTTCTTCTTCTTCCTTTGGTGAATATTTCGTCCAAAAAAGATCCTTAAACTGAAGTGGCTTTGGCTATTTATACTTGGGTAAGTGAAATCCCAAGTTTGGCCCTTGACAGCATCTATATTCTGCAGAATCGAGTCACGGTGCGGATCGCGTGGCGTGTGGCACTGATGGCGCCATATTTTAACTCTGGCGCTGACCGCGTGAGATGTGGCGCGGGGCGCCACCTTCATTCTTCATGTCTCTTCACTCGCGCTGGCCGCACTGGATTTGGCGCTGCTCGAGCCACTTGGCAAACTGGATGACGCTTGAGGCACGAGACTGGCGCCCATGGTGCCAGATTCCAGAGAGTGTGGCGCTCTTGGCGTGGGCCTGGCGCTGACGGCGCCATATCCCAGAACCTGCCGCGCTGGTGGCGCGGTTCTGGCGCGGATGGCGCCACTAATCCCAGTTGGCGCTGGTGGCGCCAGATACGGCGCTGGTTGCGCCACAACTATTCTTCTTCATCTCTGCATCTCTTTTACTTCGATTTTACCTGCCAATTACTTCAATTTTTACCAAAATATATCATTGAAGCATATAAGTCACATTCACACCAAATGGAAGCTATTTATCATATAAAATGATGCATTTAATGGCTTAATTGAGCTTGGAAACATCATGTGCTAGGCACATATCAATATGCTAGAAGGACAATGTACCTATCCAATGTCCTTTTTAATTGGTTTCCCTCTTCTCCTTTTCACAGAACCAAAAATCTTCAATGGTCTCTTGCCATTTCATCTAGCAATTATCAAGGTGCTAGTCATTCTTATGGACCAATAAATCATGTATCTAATATGACCAAGATGTAAGTGTCATACATATGCTTCTTAAAATTTACAGTAAAGGCATGCAACAAATACGGGTTAATCCCCTTTTATACTTAGATTTTCACTTTACTGCAGGTTCAACAGATGTGCATTAACTGTGGTGTTTGCATGGGTAGATACTTTTGCTCCAAATGCAAGTTTTTCGATGACGATGTAAGCATTTTGTCTCATTTTATTCCTAAAAAATCTTGAGTTTTCTCTTTAATGAAGTTTTGCATAACCATTTTTTATTTATTTGTATATCTAGTTACCAAAGAAACAATTCTATTGTGATGAATGTCGAATCTGCAGGTCCAAACTATTCCTTTAATTCGTTATATTCACTGTTTCATTTTTGGCTACTATATCCACAGTTTATCAGTTGTATTTTGATTGCCCATGTTCAATAATTACAGAAATGGAGGTATCGAGAACATGTTCCACTGTAACACATGTGGTAAACTTTCCTGATGAAACATTGCTTTTGTTTTAGCAATAAACCCTTTTATGTTCAGGGTTCAAACTCAGCCTTTCTTTAATTCAATACTTTACTGATATGATATCTTCATGTCCCTAGGATTTTGCTATTCATCATACTTGAAGGATAAACACAAATGTATGGAAAAAGCAATGCATACCAATTGCCCAATTTGCTTCGAGGTAATATTGATAGGGCATGAGCCTAGAAACCTCTAGAGAGTTTTTTTTTTAGAATGTAGAAATCCATTGATCCACTCTTTAAGTTCGAAAAGCTCATGGAGGATGCTACCAAAGATTGCAACTCCTTCGAATTTTGTCACACACAATGGTAAACGAAGAAGGTGTGGAAGGGTAAGAGCTGCTTCTGAGGAAAAATCTTTTTACATGAGTGACACTATTGTTGTAGATGACTACTATGCAGTTTTGGGCCTGGTAATGTATCCCACTCTTACTTTTTTTCTCTGTTTACTTCCCTCTAAAAGTATTCATACATGGTAAAAAAAATCATAATAATAAGTTGAAGACTTTTCTCATTTGAGTAACTTTATATCTATGGTGGGCTTTTCTAATTTGAGTAAACTTTAGAGACAATATGGAAATCCCAGACGATAAATTACGTGAGATGTATAAGCCATGATAATTTATTCTGAACTGCAATGAAACTTACGATATTGTGAAAACTACTCAAATTTTCCACTATTAGACACTTATTATTCTGAAGTGCATCTAGAGTAATTGTGGGTCTGAAAGTAATGCTATAATTTTTTTGGTTTTTTTATCAACAAATGTTAATTATTAGTTTGTTAATTTTTATTAGCAAGAGGGAATAGTGAACTTTCTCTCCTTCCCTTCTTTTAGAATAATGCTATAATTGAGGGACGAGAGAGAACATTATGATGGAGAATATGAATAATTCTCTGTTTATTGAATATGAATTCTGTTACAACTCTAGGAAGTGAGCCTAGCCTCCCTAACCACCCAAGGATAATTTCCCCTCTCCCTTAACTAACTTGGCAATCACTATTTAAAGCTAACTAACTTCAACTGTAATCACTAACAGCCAATTACAGGTCACCCTAGCTATTTTTCATTCAGCTGTAACTGACATCAGTCAGTTACAGGTTTTACTACTTGGCCCTGCTTCTTCCTAAAGCTACCATGGGTCCTTGCTGCATATACCTCCTTTATCTGAGGTCTAACACATTATTATCAAGATATATATCAATATCATATTGTATAGTGTATGTCTAATGATTGGTTGATCCATTTCACCAGCTTCCAGATGCCACTCCAGCGCAGATCAAGAAAGCATACTACAATTGCATGAAAGCAAGCCACCCAGATTTGAGTGACAATGATCCTGAGGCAACCAATTTCTGCACGTTCATCAATGAAGTCTATGGGGTGGGTTCCATTCTGAATATCATAAATTTCAAAACTTTGAGAAAAGTTTTTGTTGTGTTTTTTTTATATGGTAAATTGACTATTACAGTGCAGGTGCTCAGTGATCCCATCCAGCGTATGATTTATGTTGTATATTTGTTTTTATTTAGATGTGTATTTCATTATTCATCTTGTATACGAAATGAGTTTATTATTGTAACACCCCGTAGGCCTCCGACGTGTTATCATTAATAATATCAGATTAGCGCATAAAACACAGTTTACAAAACTTAGCGGAAGCACAGAATCGCTTTTCTTGATACATTATGTATGGAATCACAAATTCATCAGATAACACACACCCATCATATAACATGCCCCTGCTGATCTAGTTTCATATATCAAACATCATAAAGACAGATAATCTAAGCAAACAGGCAGATAATCAGATATTCAACATAAATGCTCAAGGAAAGTCTCAGATACATATCATATAATAGTTCTGTACATATATACATCAGAGTCCACACCACACGTCCCGTGGTGATACAAAATATCAACCCTCCATAAGGGTATACAGAACTATACATCAAAATAAAATCAAAAATAGAGCCTTCAAGCTCTCCACGCCGCTTCACTGTCAAGCAGCCTAGTCTCTGCTGGGCCTCTTGCCCTGAGACTGGTCTTCACTTCTAGCAAGGTCACCTGAAATCATAGAAAACCCCCACACGGGGTGAGATAATATATCTCAGTAAGCTCAGGGTCCCTAGGAACTCATTCCCACCTTGGCTCACAGATCCACAACACATACACAGGCAAACATATCACACATGGCCCACTGGCCTGGCACTCTGGCCTCATCATATCAAATCAACAACATAATATCATCACATGACAGGTGGCAGAGCTCCTCAATGCATGGCGGAGCTCCTCAACGCCCTGACGGAGCTCCTCAACGTCAGTACCTGTCATAATGTGGCAGAGCTCCTCAATGCCACGGGCGGAGCTCCTCAACGCCCAGAATACACGGCGGAGCTCCTCAACGTCGGTATTTATCTATTGGCCAACAGATATCTCAATCACAGCATGCATATATCCAATGCAGATACATATAAATCAACATAAACAATGCCATAGCCAATGCATGCAGCATGAATCATGACCAACACTCCCCAGGAGTGTGGTGTGCAACCAAAGCGGGAATTCATCCCCAGAGAACACTGAACTTACCTGGTAAGGTCTCAGTCAACAGTTCCTTCCCAGGTCTGTGGCTCCTGCCACCAACAGTCTCAATCCCAGGCCCTAAGCAAGGCATATGCAAATATCATATCAAAATAAGCCCTCAGGCATAACATTCACAGTGCATATCATCTCAGAATTCCCCTATCCTAGGGTTCAATCCACTCAGCCTACTCTGGCTACACAGAGACCCCTACCAGGTCCCTCAGGCTGAATGCCATACGTCTGAGTCATTCCAGACTCCAAAACAAAACACATATATCCATAGTATTATCTCATCAGTCTCAATATTCTCAATTCCACTGGAATGGTCTGAACCTCAGTCAAGACACCATTCCTCTAGCCTCACAGGCTCATAACAGACATAATCTAGGCTCTGGAATGGCCTCTGCATCACAATTGATTCATCCTACAGGCCGCACATACAAGCTACAGAGCCAAAATTCAAAGTTATCATAAACAGAAACTGAAAGCTAATCCTTCATCTATTCATCGCTCTGAACACATCTCTCAACAGGACCCTGGGCTAATTCTAGCCCCATCACAAACGGGTCACTATTCATGAAACCCCTCAGATTCAAAATCAAACGGTGAAACTTGTGTTTCTTACCTCAGTGACGACTCCAACAGCCTCAGAACAGCTTCCTCTAGCT
>PYAF01003509.1:193353-214139 GCA_007407185.1 Glycine tomentella | reverse complement strand
CGTGACATGGCAGAATCATCTGCCCTATATACACATATGGCGCGCGTCGCGCCGCACCCCAAGTGTGTCGCGCCATATGCCAGAACCACCATAAAACTTAGATTCATGCTTAACTAAGCTTAACATATACTTACGAATTCAAGCTATTACATTTAGCGCCACCAGCGCCAATCCTGACTCCACCGGCGCCGCACCCTTAAGCGTCGAAAATAACAGTCCTTACAAACTCATCCAACAGCCTCATCCAAGAGAAGCATCTTTCAAAGCTTGGACTGCACAAGATTGCTGATGGTTGGGTCATGGGTGGACAGCCTCCTCAGCCTCAACAAATGCCTCAGCAACAGGAACATGCTGCTGACAGTGAAGAACTCTCTGGTGATTCTGCACATGAAGGAGCCACTTCTCAACAGCCCACTCATTCTTAGTTTGAATCTCTGATGCTGGCTAAAATGGATGGTCTCCTGCAGATGCATCATGACTTCAAGGCTGAAGTCTTAGGCTCTTTTAGGGAGTTAAATGATAGATTGGATGATATAGAGGCCACACTTAAGATGGATGATGAATCTGAAGAGATTTAGGCCTTAGTGTTTTATGTTTTAATGTATCTTCTTTTTATTTCTATGATAAGCCTGATTATGTACTCCTCTTTTCAAAATTAATGCCATATTATGCTTCAGTTTGTGTTCATATCCGCTGTGTCTTGCATTTTTGCCTTTAAAAAGCCAAATAGGGGGAGAATAATTGAAAACCAACATGCTCTGCATAATACTCTGTTTGCCCCTGTTTTTTGTGCTATTTTTGAACTAAAATTTCAGTTGCATTATTTGGAAAAGTTAGGGGGAGTTCAGTGTTTAAATTGATTGCAATTAACACATACATGTTAAGAATGAATGCTGAGTTAAAAAAAGATGTCTTTAACACTTGTTCTTGTAAAGAGATTTTAAATTTTTTAGGTGTTAAGCTTGTGTAGAAAAATGGTATGAAGCTTCTCCATTTAATCACAAGACCCATTGTGGGTCACTAGGATTTAGTGAAGTAAGGCAATTCATTTCAAAGTTTAAGGAAAGGCTTGTTCTGCATATTGTTTCTACATTCAACCTGGTTTATTCATCATTATGCATATCATTCTTGGATCATCAGGTGAATTCTTTCCTTACTCTTTGATGCTGTAAAAATTCTGATTGCATTTTTGTTTGTATGTTCCATTGTAATTGGGTTTTTCTTGCAAGATTAGAGATATTGTTTCTCTAAAGATAGCTGAGTAGTGTTCTCAGTGTGGGTATTGCTTCTAAGGGTCTAATAGGTTTTTAGACTTCTGAACTTTATCTAGGGTTGATAAAGAGAAGCTTGTAATTGCTTGTAAGGATATTATTTGTTATAGTGGAACTCTACTCTAGTGTTGAGTAGAAGAAATTGGATGTAGCCTCATAATGTTTGAGGTGAACCAGTATAAATTTATGTGTTCTCTTATCTACTGCATAATTGTTAGTTCTTCTTGTGAATTCTGTGTTACATATTGTTTCTTGAGGAATTACAAGTCTTGGATTGATTTTGTATAAAGATTCTTAATTGATTTTGGATAAAGATTCTTAATTAATTTTGTGATAAAGATCCAAAGGGCAAATAAACTCTGTTTTTAATACATCAAGAAATTTTTAAATTTAACAAGGCTAACCAATTAACCCCCCCTCTTGGTTAAGTGTAAAGTGTTCCCATATTTTACATAGGATAGATGATCTTATGGACCAGCTGAGAGGAGCAACAGTATTCTCTAAGATTGATCTTAGGTCAGGATACCATCAGATTAGGGTTAAGAATGAAGATATTCCTAAAACTGCATTTAGGACTAGATATGGGCATTATGAGTATTTAGTGATGTCTTTTGGATTAACTAATGCTCCAGTAGTGTTTATGAATTACATGAATAAAATATTTAGATCTTATTTAGATAAGTTTGTAGTAGTCTTTATAGATGATATACTTGTTTATTCAAAGTCAGAAATAGAGCATGAAGAGCATCTTAAGATAGTATTGCAGACACTTAGAGAAAAGAAGTTGTATGCTAAATTATCTAAGTGTGAATTTTGGGCCAAGGAAGTAAAATTTTTAGGTCATGTTGTTTCTAAGAAAGGAATTTCAGTTGGTCCTAGTAAGATTGAACCAGTTATGAACTGGGAAAGACCAACCACAGTAACTAAGGTTAGAAGTTTTCTAGGATTAGCTAGTTATTATAGGAGGTTTATTAAAGGGTTTTCACAAATAGATTTACCTTTGACTAGTTTGACTAGGAAAAATGTGCCTTTTGTATGGTCACCGGAATGTGAGAAAAGTTTTCTAGAATTAAAAAGAAGATTGACTAGTACTCCAGTATTAGTATTGCCAGATCCTCATGGCGCATTTGAAGTATATTGTGATGCTTCAAAGAAAGGTCTAGGTTGTGTGTTGATGCAAAATGGGAATGTGGTAGCATATCCATCTAGATAGTTAAGACCCCATGAAGTCAATTATCCAACCCATGATCTAGAATTAGCAGCAGTAGTTTTTGCCTTAAAGATCTGGAGACATTATTTGTATGGAGTAAGATTTGAAGTCTTTTCAGATCATAAGAGTCTTAGGTATCTCTTTGACCAAAAAGAGTTGAACATGAGACAGAGAAGATGGGTTGAATTTCTTAAGGATTATGACTTTGAAAGGCAAATGTAGTAGCTGATGCATTAAGTAGAAAATCTCTGCATGTATCTAGGATGATGATCAAGGAAATGAAATTGATAGAAAATTTCAAAAATCTTAATTTAGGATTTTCTATTAATTCTAAAAGTATTATTTTGAGTCAAATACAAATTACTAGTGATTTCAAAGAGCACATTAGGCTAGGACAGCAGAGAGATTTAGATTTTCAACAAATTTTAACTCAAGTCCAGGAAGGAAAATTGCAAGATTTTGGGGTAAATAATGATGGGTTGTGGACTTATCAAAAGAGAATATGTGTACCCAAGATTGATGGATTAAGAGATAAAATTTTGAGTGAAGCTCACAAAAGTAATGTCACAATGCATCCTGGAGTTACTAAGATGAATCAAGATTTGAAGAAATGTTTTGGTTGCCCGGTATGAAAAAGGATATAGCAGAGTTTGTAGGAAAATGCTTAGTATGTCAAAAGGTAAAGATAGAACACCAAAAACCTTCTGGCACTTTGCAACCTTTAGAAATTCCTCAATGGAAGTGGGAAAGTGTATCTATGGATTTTTTGGTAGGGTTACCTAGGACTGTTTCTAGTCATGACTCAATTTGGGTCATCGTAGATAGACTTACTAAGTCAGTCATTTCATACCTATTAGGATTTCTTATTCATTAGAGAGATTAGCTCAACTGTATATTCAAGAAATAGTTAGATTGCATGGTGTACCTTCCACTTTGATTTCTGATAGAGACCCCCATTTTACTTCTAGATTTTGGGGAGCATTACAAAAAGCATTTGGAACCAAATTATGCTTAAGTACTGCTTATCATCCCCAAACAGATGGACAAACAGAAAGAACCATACAAACCTAGAAGACATGTTGAGAGCTTGTGCGATAGACCAACAGGGTTATTGGGAGAGATATTTGCCATTAGCAGAGTTTGCATATAATAATAGTTCACTGTGAAGAAGTTTTACGAGTTACGAAGGAAACTTCGAGCTCATATTGGTCATGAGTTGAGAACGGGAATTGAACTCTATGAGCTCGAATTTCCCATTGTTATCATACAAGCATAGGAATGGATCCATTTGAAGCCCTGTATGGTAGAAAATGTCAGTCTCCTTTATGTTGGTATGAATATGGGGAAACAAGTCTTTTGGGTCCAGACCTGGTAACTCAAACCACGGAATAAATCAAGAAGATTAGAGAGAAATTGGTAATAGCTCAAAATAGACAAAAACATTATGCTGATAAAAGAAGAAAACCTCTAGAATTTCAAGAAGGATAACATGTTTTTCTTAAAGTCACTCCAATTACAGGCATAGGATGAGCAATGAAGGTTATAAAGTTGAGTCCTCGTTTTATTGGTCCTTTCCAAATTTTGAAAAAAATAGGTACAGTAGCATACCAAATAGCTTTACCGCCAAATCTTTCCAACCTTCATAGTGTTTTCCATGTCTCTCAACTCCGTAAATATATTTCTGACCCGAGTCATGTTCTAGAATCTGAATCAATACAGTTAAAAGATAATATAACTATGAGCTTGCCCCCTAGAAGAATTTTGGATAGGGAAATAAAGCAATTGAGAAATAAGTCTGTGCCACTGGTAAAAGTAGCATGGGGACAAGGACGTTTGGAAGAATATAATTGGGAGCTAGAATCAGAAATGAGGAAGAAGTACCCTGAACTGTTTACAGGTATTTACAAATTTTGAGGGCCAAATTTATTTTAGGGGGGTGAAATGTAACATCCTCAAAATTATATCTTGAATTCATATTTAATTGAATTGTGGAAGTGTGATGATACTTGGATACAAACATGTTTAAAAAAAAGACTATATCACTCCTTACTTGAAGTAAAAATACCCTTGGATATTTTGGAAATGACAATAATACCTTTAAGATGAATGACAAAATTACCAAAATGCTCTTAGGCCAGAAATGCCCAAATATCTTTAGACATTTTGTGGAAACTTGATGAAATTACAGAGTATTCTTGGCTGACAGAGTATCAAAATATTTCGTGACAGAAAACTCTAGAATAGAATTTCTATAAATTTTATAAGATAACAACTTTGAGACTTTATTCAAGAGAATTCAAATATCAGAAAAATATAGAAAAAAGATAAATAGAATCTATGGAATTTTCTCTTAATTATAGGATGTATAGACCTATTTAATAAAATAGTTTAGTAATTTTGATGGTCAGAAGTGGTATGAACCAATCAGAATTAAGATAAAGAGCAGTCTTGTGTATAAGGTTTATATATAGCACTCTGTATAGACTACTTGTGATTATTTTAAACTGTCATAGAGATCAATTTATAGAATCTCTAGAGTTCTATTATTCAATATTACTTTTAGGTAGAAGAGTTCAAATCAAACTTGACTTCTTACTAGAAAATACCATGTGTAAAGTCATATTTGAAACTAGGTTTTTCTTCATTATCAAAAATGACACATGTAGCATGAAAAGAAGAAAAATTTGTCTTCCTCGCCTTTATCTTGATGAATCACATGAAGCATAGTGTAGAAGGGAGAAGAAGTTTCTTGAATAGCCACTTGGAAAGACAAGCTATAGGATGAATACAAGTGGAAGGACACTTGTATCTCACATGATGAACTTAGAAGACTTTTTCTTATAAAGTAAGGAAGTCATCATGAACCTAGTTAGAATCTAAAGGAACAAGAAGTAATTAAGTTAGGATGAAACTAAATGAAGGTAATTAAGTTAGGAAGGGCAAAAATGTCCTTGAATATTATATCATTTTCTAAACATTATATAAAGGAGGGGGGGCCTTAAGTGCAAGCCATTTTCAAGACACCCCTACCCAATTCACGTGAAGACTTTCTCTCCCTCATTTCACCTTTATTTCACTTTCATCCTTCCCTTTTAAAGCTTAAAACAAGTAAGAAAAGACTCCACCACCTTGAAGAAATAACGTGTGAAGCTAACAATCTTAGGAAGAGTTTTGACAAAGCTTAGTAGAAAGATATCAAGACTTCAAATTCTTAGAGGATTTCCCAAGGAAGGAAGCCATTATTCCATTCCATTTTCAAGACTCAAACTCACTTGAGGTAGGCTAAGCTTAAATCTCTAGTTAATCAATGGTTTGGATTAATTCATATGCTTTATTAGATAGATTTATGGTTATCATTTAGGCTTGAATTTCATGTTATTTCAAGGATATTCTTTGATGAGAATATGTTGATTTAAGCCATAGGATAGGTGATGATTTATAAGCATAAATATTAGTGATGTATGGAAGCCCATTTGATGATCTATTGAAAGTGATTTTGATGATATTAGGGCTGTTTGTTTATATTTTTATGAAATGTTTTGAATTAATTTTTAGAAGTAGAGGATGAATGGTATGTAGATAAATGGTTCAAATACTAGAATGATTCAATTTTGAGGATTAAGTAGTGAGGTGGTAGGTGAAAAGAGAATAAAGATGCATACTAGGATCAAATCTTTTATCGTGAAAATTTAAAGAGATTAGAAATTATTTAAAAGACATATTGTGGAATATTAGTTAGATTTCTAACATAATTTTTCTGTAGTTGAGGATATTCTCTGGTCATGCCTAAGTTGGTAATGATTCTTACTTGATTAAGGTATGGTGGTTTAACCATACTTAGGGTACGTATGATGGTATGATGAAAATATTTTCCATAAGGGATATGTATTTTGCTTATGGAGTTTATTATGAAATGATATTGATATGATGATAGGTTGATTCATGTTTCCAAGTCCAGTACTGGATTTTGTGAAATAGAATCTAATACTACATACAGTACGATATGTAGTACCGAGGTGCAGATACATGGCAAAATTCATGCATGTTTGCGTAAGACGATCGCAGCGTCTACATCCAGTACAAGGTGTAGCTACATACAGTACGATATGTAGAGGCCATTTGCACCCTGGGATAGTTCATTTCATGCATTCATATAGTTGCATAATTTTATGGATTTTGTTTGAATATATTGATGATTTACTAATGTACTAACGTGTTCGGTGATTTAATTTTGCCTACTGAGAAATTTTTATTTCTCACTAGATTTTTTTATTTATTTTTTAGATGACAACAATGGTCAGTTTCCTTGATGCTCTAGATTAGTGGTGATGTATGAAGGAAGATATAAATTAGGCTGGAGTATGGAAAATATTGTATCTGTATAATATTGACTTTTGTAATGAGAATTATGATTATGTATAATATATTAGAGTCAAATCTTTTGTAAGTTTTATATTTTAGAATATTTACTAATATACGCTTCTTAAAAATTTAACTCTAATAAAAGTAATGATAAAATTTATAAAATTCAATATAAAATTTTAGGTCGTTACATTAATTACTATGGTGAATATTTGAGCAAGATCTTTATACCATATGTTTTCATTTAGGAACAGTTGGGAGGTCTCAAAATTTTTTTCATATAGGGTTAGTGAACATACTTGGAAAGGCTTTGTCTAGATTATATATATATATATATATATATGTGTGTGTGTGTGTGTGTGGAAACGTCATAGGAGTTACCCTGATTTAATTATGAATAAGACATCTTGGGTAAACATCCAAATTAGTGTATCTTGTTTGTGTCTGACTAATTGGAAAAGATGTTATATAGCTAGCCACCTCTACTAAGAATAGGTTGTTAAATAATTGTTCATTCCAACTTTGTGTGTCTTGGTGAATTGAATCACGAACACACAATTCCAAAGCCCAATTTCGACTCATTTAGCAAAATTAAATAACTGGCTAGAAAATTTTGGGAGGCCCTAATCACTAAAAACCTTCATCTGAGATCCATCTACTATATGCCAATGGCTTCAAACCTTAACCATTCATTTTGCTTACTACATATGCTAGACCAAACATAATTCGCGCTCTTTACCCTATCAATGCTTCTAAAGCAAACTTATGTGAAAAATAACGAGCTTTAAGGACCTTGGACATCAACGAGTCATCACATATTAAAAGTTCTAACATATCTAAATCCCAACCCTCCTTCTTTGTTATTTGTTTGTAAGTTTCATCCAACTTATCCAATGAATCTTTCTTCCCTTAATTAACTTCACCCTAGAAAAATCTAACAGTGAATCTTTATATCTCCTAACAAAGGGAGACTGATAGTTCAAAGCATCCCATAAGATAGGTTGGAATAGGATGAACTACAGATTTTATAAGAACCTCCTTTTGCACTCTAGATAAGGTTTTCTCCTTCTAACCCTTCAAATTCTTCAAAATTCTATATCTTGAACAAATATAAAAATTCAAGATTTTGAAATACCAAACATGCATGGTAGGAAATCCCAAGTTATTTAACATGGACTAGTGATAACTGATGTCATATTGCTTCAAAACAAATAAACTACGCTAATTTTGTAGTACATGATTAACCTAGGTCGACTCAGAGACACAATCAATTTGGTTCCAACTTCAATTCACAAATAAACAATAGGGGGATTTTTATCGAATAGTTTGCATGCGATGAATAAAAATTGAAGAAGAATGTATAAACTGACAAAATTGATAAGAGGTATTGTAAAAAAGATTAAAAAACATCAACCCAATTCACCAAACCAAGCAATTCGAATTATCATAGTTCTCAGATAATGATCTTGTTATTAAAGTTCATTCAATTTTATTAGAAGCAGTTCAATCGAGTTAACTCCTAAGTTAATTCAAACCACAGACCTAATTGAAACATTATTCAAATAATCTATGATTAAAATTCGAAATTAGGAAATGAATCCATAACATAATTAGTTTTCAATCCTAAACACATTCATAATCATGAAAACTGAATAGAGGGTTGAAGAAGAAAGTGAACATTCACACAGAAATTGAAATACCAAACCATAACTCAAATTCTCTTTGCTTAGACTAGATCCTTGGATTGATTAATTGTTTAGCCTTCCATGATCATCATCAATGGAAGACCCATGAAATTAGTGCAAGAAAATGGAAGAACAAAAATGAAAATAAAGAAGAAAATGAAGAACAGTGAAGAACAATGAGAGAAAAGGTTTTAATTCTAAAAACTTCTAAAAGAAAATACAAATTTTGTTTTTGCTAAAATGTAGTGTGGTTTTCACTCACTAATTGCACTAGCATATAGTAACTAAGTCAGGAGGAAAGGATGGGCTATAAGTAGGCCCATCTAATCTAATTGACTATGCTAATTACATCAATAAAAATGCAACTCGTAGCCCAAAATTCAAGTGTAGAGGTTCTGACTTCCAAGCCTAAAATGACCCTCAAAATGACAGAATTTTCCTTGGCTTATCTCTGAAAAAATTATAGATCTTTTCCTTGTCTTTCCAGGGACTACTCATATGTGTCATTTGGAATTCTGTAGAGCTTTCTAGGTCCTGCACAAGGAAGATAAGTCAGGTGAGCATAAAATCTGAAAATAAGCAACAATTAGCAATTAAGCCCACTTGTTTGCCTAAGACAAAAACTGAATTAGAATGAGAAAATAAAAGTTTAAGAGAAGTCAAATAAGCTAAGAAGAATAGAAAAATATTAAACTGAAAATGCTCAATCAAAATATCCCACACTTAAACTTTGCATTCCTGG
This sequence comes from Glycine tomentella, assembly GCA_007407185.1. Classification (NCBI taxonomy): domain Eukaryota; kingdom Viridiplantae; phylum Streptophyta; class Magnoliopsida; order Fabales; family Fabaceae; genus Glycine; species Glycine tomentella. Next base: position 204,869 of record PYAF01003509.1, on the reverse strand, counting down.
GCAAAACTAAAAGAAATACTAAAAGAAAAATTCAAACTAAAGTAAACCAAAAACTAAAAGAAAGATATGAACAAGGTACACACATTTTTCAATGGATCCTAACAATACAAAAGTGAGAAAGATAAAAATGGAAGAATGATATTAAGGTAACATACAATCCATGAACACATGATCACAAAGGTAATAGAAGTCTCTCAAAGAACAACACTTAACCTCATCTAATGTGTATGACTTTGTGTTTACACTCAAACACCAAATGTAACTAGCACATCCAAATTTTGACAAGACTCTAATTCATTCAACTTGAAATACACATGCATCAAAAGATCAAAAGGACTTTATTGGTTTGTAATGTATGGCTTAGGTAAAAGGGTGGGCAAGAGAAGGATATTTAGGCTAAAACTAAGAGAAAAGAGGGGCAATGGGGAGTAAGCCAACAAGTAAAAAGAGAGGTAGAAACAAAGAAACGAAAATAAAAAGAATTTACAAAGATGAAAATGAACCACAACAACTTTTATTGCAGTTTTTTTTCTTTTCTTGAACTTTTTTTTCTTTGTTTATACACATTTTTTTTCTTGAACTTTTGCTTCTTAAACTCTTTCTTTTTTTTTCTTCCTAAATCAAAACAAAATAAAAATACCCCACACTTGTTTGAAACCCACTCCCAAAACAATTCCAAGGCCCCTTTTCTCCCTAAAGCTAGGATAACATGGTTTTCTATTTTTTTTAGTTTGTAATGAGCTACACAAGAAATAAAAGGTTAAAGGCTAAAAAAGGGTGACAATGGATAACAATGCAAGGATATGTTTATTTGGCTAGTGGATAAAAGAAATAATGCCTAAATCATCTCAATCAAAGCATGTGCAACAAGGAATGTCGAAAAAAGCAAGGCAAAACATAGAGTAATCTAGCACAAGGGTGAAATCACACATGAAAGAACATGTATGAAATAATGTGATTCATCCACAAAGGCCCAAAAACTCACAAGGCATAATTCTATCACACATGATCCATCTTAAATTCTATTTCTCAAGCCTATTTATCACTTCAACAATCGCAACAATGATTCACATCGAGCATGAAACCTCTCAATCCAACAAAAAATTGTACATTTCTCACAATTTATACAAGTTAGAAATCCTATGAAAAACATGAAAAAGTGCCTAAATGCTATGTTTTTAAATTTTTTTCTGAATGTAAAAACTGAATAAGAACAATAGAAAACAGAAACAACAACAAAAATAGACAGAAAATAGAAACATCAACAAAAACAAAAAACAAAAAAAAAGAAACAGACAACATAAAATAGAAACACTAAACGGAAAACAAAAACATATAGAAATAGCGTACAGACTCAAAAAATTAAAACAGAAAATAGAATATAGAAACATAAACAGATAAAATAGAAAATAGACAAAAAATAGTAAACAGATAGAAAATAGAAACAGATAAACAGAAAATAGATTTGTAATCCTTCACCCTGCACTTGAAATGCACATTGTCCTCAATGTAAGCATGCAATAAAATACAAACAAAGAGACAACAAATAAAAGAAGGGAAAAGGAAACTCCGCAAATGTCATTCAAGACACATAATCACATAAAATTGGCAAGACCAAAGAGATGTCTGTCATAAGCTCCTCCACCACTTGTGGGCTCTCATGAAATAACTTGAGTTGGTGACCATTCACTTTGAAGACCTTACCGGTAATTTCATTTTTAATCTCAATTGCACCATGGGGAAAAACATTAGTAATAACAAAAGGTGCATCCCATCTAGCTTGAAGTTTACAGGAAATAAGCTTGAGGCGAGAGTTAATAAAGAATACTTTTTGGCCAATATGGAACTCCTTTCTAAGAATCCTAGTGTCATGAAATTTCTTCAATTTCTCCTTGTAAATCTTTGAGTTCTCATATGCTTCTAAGAAGATCTCTTCAAGTTCTTGCAATTGAAGCCTCCTTTCCATACCCGCTTCATCAAAAGCCAACCGCCCGATAAGCACGGTGTGTTAGAATCAAAGAAGCTAAAGCAAAGGATTCAAAGATGATTGAAGTAAAGGAGTTTTGAAATTTTACATACCCAATCAATTTGATGGCATATGTAATTGTGTTTAAGCTTGGTTCATTAGATAAAGCTTTATAATCCTCATTAGCAATTGATAATTCATGCATTCATACATTCATTTGTTAGGAATTAATCATGTGGTAATTAGCAAACTTATAGAACTTCATAAAGGCAATTAGAAATTGTATAAAACATTTCTTCATTGCTTTAATCGATTATTTAGGTGAAATAATCGATTATAGGCGTGTGAATGTTTTTTGGAAAATGCCTTATGAACATTTTAATCAATTACCAACGGCTCGTAATCGATTAAATTAACTTTACACAAAATTGGGAACTTCCTGTGATAATCGATTATCTTGGGAAATAATCGATTACATAAGCTTCTGCATAATTTCACACTCGATTACCGGATTTTAGTAATCGATTAAATATGCATTGTTAAGTTTTAGGCATGGTCTATGTTAATCGATTAAATGGGTACTTAATCGATAACATGTATGCATTGTAAAACTTAGTTTGTCTGGATTAATCGATTACAAGGTAATTTAATCAATTATTCTGTTCGTAATAGATTTCTAGATTTCTGATGAACAATTTAATCGATTATATAGATAAAATAATCGATTACAATAGATAAAATATCGATTACAATAGTTAAAATAATCGATTACATTAACGAATTAATCGATTACAGTTAGTTAAAATAGGTTTTTTATAAATAGAGAAGCTGAGTCTGAGAATGCCTAAGTAAGAAAGAAAGAGTTACTCGTGCAAAGCTTGTGATATACATATTCTAAAAGTTCTCAAGTGTACCCAAGGCTGAAATTAGTGAGATAATCAAATATGATGAGTGTCATTGAGATTTACTTGAGTTTTTTGTCTTGATACTCATGGATTGAAGTCTTATTCAAGCTAGAGCTTAAAGATAGTTATCAAGAAAGAGTGGTAGTCATCTTTTGCATATAATCTCAGGTTGATTGAATCACTCATATAATTGTAATTGCTAAGGAATATAAGGTGATATCTTTCTTGTACCTAAAGCTTTTGTTTTGTTAATATTTGTTGTGTAATTGCGTTGTATTTCTATATAACATTTGTATTCTTTAAAGCTTGTTCTAGAAAGGGTTTCTAGAGGGAAGAAGAGAGAGGGGATCTCTGGTTCTTGGTCTTTTGAAAAGTCTATAGGGAGTAGATTTTGAATTTTACCTAGGGAGGGTTAGAGATATCATTTTGTAAGCTTGTAAAGAACAAATATTTGTTACAGTGGAACTCTAACCAAGATATGGTTGGAAGAAAACTGGATGTAGCCTCTAGGGTTAAGAGGTGAACTGTTGCGAAATAAAAGGGTACGGCAAATGCACCGATCGTTTCCAAGTAATAAAGATTAGGTAAGTGAGTATCGTTCTCCACAGGGATTGGGGTGATTCCACAGCAATAGTAAATCAGTGCGATTGAAAGAAAAACAGTAAATGTTAAGAGAAAGTTGTTGTTGGATGATTGGTTGTTGAATAAAAAGACAGAATGCAGTAAATCGATTAAGAAGATTACCAATGGAATATTAATTGTGGTCAGGCATAATCCCTTCTGATTCCTCCTCTTTCATTTGACTGGTTTGTTAATTTAACGTGCACACATGATAAATGTCTCCTAAAGTTGTAAACCCTAGATAACTAGCGATTCAACCCTTTAATTCGATCGAGAACCCGAAGCCCTTAGCGATTCTGTCAAACTAAGCATGTAGAAAATATATCATATGGATTCCTGTTATGATTGTTCAGAGAATAAGCCTTTCCTAGATTAGTTAATCCCTAATTCCTTAGTGAAATCTATCAGTTTAAGCATTTAAAAGATCATATTGTAAGTCTGCATTCACGCATCCCTATTCCTAGGTGATGAACAAATGTTATTCTTAACAGGTCAGAAATTAGAACCCCAACGTTCCCATTGCGAATCTAACCCTAAGTACTTAATTGAAGTGATCAAATTCAAATAAGAATAGAAATTGAAAACAGAAAAGAATAAAACAATCAAAACATATTATTTAATACCAGTCAAATTACAGAGGAGTCCTCATCAGTTCATGTCCTTCCCACAATACAAGATTTAGCCTACCATAGGCCTCAAGAACAACAAAGCAGTAGAATAATTCATAGTTGTGCAGAAACCCTAGCCTTGATTCTTGAATTCCAGAGGTTTAGAGGATGAAAAGATGATATTCAGTTATTCTGGATGTATTTCAAGGTGTGTAATGGATGTCTAGACTCAGTTCAGAGGCTTAATATTTATAGAATCCTTTAATTACAGTAACAAAGCCTAATTCTGTGCAAAAATTTGAAACAGATAATTTAATTAAGGAAACAGGATCTTTACGACGCGATTCGCGTGGAGTCCAGCGCTGATCGCGCGGATTTCTCGAATGGATGGCGCTGATAGCGTGAACTCCACGCTGATAGCGTGGAGTCTTCGAGCTGAAGGGTTGATACTGGGCTTCTGGCGCTGATGGTGCGAAGCCCCGCGTTGATCGCACGGCTTATTCGAATCTGATGCTTGTTGTTTTCACTTGGCGCGACTCGCGAGGGATATGGCGCGATCCACGCGAGGCCTTGAACTCAGTTTTTTTTCTTTCTTTTTGCTTAATCCTCCTCTTTTTGTCCTGAAATTGCACATATGGTAATGAAATGAGATTAAATCAAACTTAATACTAAACTAACCTATTCTAATCTATTTTCTTAATCATTTAACTAAATTATAACCTAAAACTAGCCTAAAACTAAGATTGTTTACAACACATCAATTAATTCCCAGATTTGAAAGTTGTTGTCCCCAGCAACAGAAAGAATTCAAGAATAAGCAAGAATCAATGATCAAACTAAACCTCAAGCTACAATCCTAGAATCATCATGCTATGTATGATCAAATTCAAATCAAAGCTTTCCATGGTACTTTCAATGCTGTCGATTCATGAGAGTACTTGGGTATTCCTCACAAAGATGTGTTTAATCCACTCATTCACTCAAGTGTATTAGGCTATGATTGCTCTCTTACTCAACAATGTCACATCACTACCACAAGCTTGAAAATATTCTCAACAGCTGCAGCACGACTTGATCAAAAGGTCTTTCCGGCTTGTAACTTGGCTGGGCTAAGGGTAGGAAATTCTTTGGATAATTAGCTTTCAAGAGGCTAGATCCAGTCCCTAAGTCCAATTCTTGTGGTTATTCATGTTTCTTGTCTTCCTTTTCAAAACCTGGTACTTTATTCAACCCTTTTATTCTAAATAAAATAGAACAATAAACTTCTTTTTGATTTTGGATTTTTTTTTAAATAAAGTAAACATAAACAAATTGAACAATTACTACAGCTTCTCAAATTTCCAGCTGATGGATTTGTTGTTTTCCAACTTGGACCATGCTTGTTTATTCCTGTTCTTCACAACCAATTGGATTCACTTGTGTTCTTTCATACCTTGATGGACAATGCCCTGTTATTCTGCTGTCATAGACTTATATCAAACCTTTTCTAGCCTCAGGGAAGTAGGTCAAACGGATGTGGCTCTGATTTGGTTAATTTGAAATGAAAAGCTTAGGCTCAAATAAGGTACAAATGGAAAAATAATTGAAGGTGATTCATTTTGGCTCTAGTTTAGAAGAAAAATCTGCCTTAATCATATCAAGTCACACCTGCATCCAGAGAAACAATTCAAGTTCTAGAGTACCATGAAATTGGAGTCTCTCAGAAAGAAAAATTTACCGTTGTTTGGTTCAAATCCTCACAGGTGTTCAAACTCAAGTTAATCTCAGCTGACTTTATTTCAAGCATCATTTCAACTTCAACATGCATTTCACATACCGACAATCATAATTCTATTCATGTATCATGCAGTTCATGCTCTGTTTCATCTCATCAAGCTTTTATCAGAGAAATCCTACCCATTGCTGTGTCCATTCACTTTTTATTGAAAAATCTGATGTGCTGCTTATATTTTTATTTTTGAAAAAAAAATTCTGTTAGACGTCATTTGTTCCTTGACTGTGATTTGCGAAATAATGCGTAACGACCATTCCCAGATTTATATGTTGCTGTCCCCAGCAACCACAAATAAGGTCACAGCACTTTGGAAAAATTTCAGCATTATTTAGAAAATCGCATCCAACTCGAAACATTGATCTAAACAGCTTTTATTTGCAACTATGAATCAGAAACTGTACTATATATACATATATATGCAGAAATATAAAGTGCAGAATGTAATGTAATGTCTAATGCAGAATCCAAAATAAAACTAAAAAAAAAAAAAACCTGTTCACTCCTCTCCCTCTCCTCTCTCATCAGTAACTGCAGCTGCTGAAGTCTGAGGAGGTTCAGGAATAGATGTCTCTGCCTCTGCTGCAGCTGAAGGTCTAGGAGGAGTAGTAGCTGGTGGTGCTGATGGTGGTGGGATCTGGTACTCAGAGGGTGAAATGCCCAAGTGTCTGCAAATGGCTCCAAGCATGCTAGTCTGCTGGGAAAGCTGAGTCCTGACAAATTCCTGGAAGGCCAAATAGGTGGGAGAATCTGTGTAGAGCGGCTAATGTCCAGGAGTGGTGGAAGAAGCTGTGACTGGTGGTGGTGGAATCTCTACTGGCTGTTCTGGCTGGGGAGCCTCTGGTGCTGGTGCATCTCTGGGACTGCGGTTTGCGAGCTCCCCAGGTTTGAGCTTCGAAGCTCGGAGGACCTGCTCATCGGCTGCTGTCCCCATGGCGTCCAAATAGGTCTTGTGGCTCATGAGTGATGATATAGGGACGTCCATGGGCTCATCATCATCAATGTCCACACCCGCATGTCGACATAGATGCAGAATAAGGGAGGAATGCGCCAGCCAGGACTTGCTGCTAGCGTCTTGTATCATGTGAAGAATATGGTTAGAAAGAAGGTGAGAAATGTAGAGGTTACCTTCACCTCGGAGGGTGTAAAGCAGGGCGGCCCTCTCAACGTTCACATCAGTCATGTTTGTAGAAGGGATGACTGTGTGGTTAATGAACTGATGCCAGAAAGCTGCATCTCCAACTAAATCATGCTTCCGCAGCTTTTCTGGTATGTAATCAAGCCCTGGTTTGGGCTTCCAAGTAGTGTAGAGGCCTGTAATGGCCCTGCGGATGGTGGTAGAAAGCTAAGGGACGTCGTCCCTGTACAACTTTGTCAAAGCGTCAGGCTGTATCCTCATATACAAGTGGCTGAAGTCGCATCGTCCAAAAGGATCATAGCGGGTGTCCAAGAAGCGCTCAATTGCCTTCTCATCAAAGGAAACCTGGACACCCCTCACCCATGAGAGTCTGCTACGTGCGACTGTATCGGGATCAACATTAGCCAAAAATTCCTTCAAAATAGTGCTGGAACTAGGCTCGGGGAAACTGACTAAGCGCTGCCATTGTCTCCTGAGAATGACTTCTCGCACTGGGTTCCCTTCCGGAAGTGTGTCCCAAAGGATTTTCTTTTCTGATATAATTTTCTTTGGGAGGTACCAGGAGTCAAATTTTTCTTGGCATTCTGGCGATCTGAATCTATCCTCATCATAATCTGACATTCTGGCCCTCTTGCTACCTGCTGCAGCAGTAGCCTTCTTCTTGCCCTTGGCCACTTGTTTTCCCTGAAAATCAGAACCAATTCCAGATATAGAGGCATTATCCAATGAATTCAATTCCCAGATTTATTTCCTTTAGTGGGCCAGATCAAACACAACACAAAACGAATATTACAATTAGTCACACAACCTCAAACATTTCAGGTACCTACAATTCAATTACATGCATATGACTAGCCACAGGTATTAGAGAATAATCAATAAGTTACAATGGATGGCCAATTGGGATTCCTAGATTTACACTTTTGAAACAATAAGTAAAACAATGCAGTAGCATCAAATTAGGTAAATTTAATCACAACACCAATATCATTTTTAATGAATTGAAATTGCCAACAACAATACAGTGAACATCATATGGACAATAGAAACATACTTCACCCAACCAGTTGGTTCAACACTCATTCACAATTGTTCAGTGAAACGCCCATTTTAGGTGTCTTACATATACCAAATCAGACACAATTCAATCATATTATTCACACTTTGCTTCAAAATTATCATTTGGACCAATAATCAATATGCACATTATGACAACTAAATGAGTAACTTAATCTGATTCCTAGATTTAGTTCATGGCAAATCTTTAAGTCATTTGGTCCTAATTACCACAGAGACAGTTTTCAAGCATAATAGGTTCAACACCAACATCAATTCACTATGTCTTATTCAATCATAATTCAATTATTCAATGTTAATTCCTAGTCAATGTGGCTCTTGTCAGTTTAATTTTTTTTCAACCAGTGTGTGCAGATTTTCAAGGAAAACACCATTTATTTTATTTCAGTTCAGTCTAGAAATCAAAATTTTCCAGATTCAAGCCATGACAATATCCAACCACACAATTTTGAATCATTTCCGGCAAGCACTATCACAACATTGATCATGTAATAACAGCAATTCATATATCCAGTATGTAGTTACTTGCAGATTTACCATTTGATCCCAACATACATAAGATCCATAATCATGCATTTTAGTACACTTTAGAACCCAAAACATGCTTGATTATTCCAGATTCATATTCAAAGTCACTGATTCATAACAAGCAAGTGCAAAGCTTAATGTATTAAATTAATCCCCACAGCACTTATCAAAGCTTTACATTGCTACTCATGGTTTTAAGACTTTCTGGAAAAATCGATTACCAATAGGTAGTAATCGATTACACAGGCTTAAATTGAAAAGCCATCTTCCTGCTTTAATCGATTACCATTTCTACTAATCGATTACACCTTGTGTCTGTATTGTGTAAGTTTACATTAGATAATCGATTACCATATTTCGTAATCGATTACACAATGTATTTTGGAATGCCACAAGCTCCTGCCTTAATCGATTACCAAAGATAGTAATCGATTACACATTGCATTTTGTATTTTACAAGTTGCTGTCTTAATCGATTACAAAGATGGAATAATCGAATATTTTGCTCGTTTCTCATACCCAGAAACTTTGCTAAACACTTTAATCAATTACAAGGTTTATTTAATCGATTACATGAGCATTTTAATCGATTATTAGGCGAATTTAATCGGTTACAGGCAGTTACAAAAAGCTATTATAAATAGAACCTTGACTCAGCTGCTTAAAAAACTTAGTGAAACACTACCCATTTTTATTTTCTGAGCTTAAACAGTCTTGTGAGCATTCTTAAGAGTTTTCCAAGGGATAAAGTCTTTCTTGCTCCATTGTGCATTGATCATGTGTGGTAAAGTCATTCTTGGAGCTTGAAACCATTTCAAGATTAAGGAAAGCTGTTCTTTTTGATTTGTTATCATTCAACCTAAGCTGATAACTTCATGTTGCATTGCATCATTGGATCATCAGGTTGTCTCTCCTTAATCTGGTTATAATTTTTGTTTTCTATTTTCTTTGTGAATTGGCTATTGTAATTGGGTTCTTGCTTGTAACTAGAGAAAGGGTTCTCTAGGTGAAAGAACTGAGTAGTGTTCTTAGGTTCTTGTCTCTTAGAATCTAATAGGGTTTTGGATTTCTGTACTTTATCTAGCGTTGATAAATGGAGACTTTGTAATTGCTTGTAAGAACAGAAAATTATAATAGTAGAACTCTAACCTAGTGTTGGTTGGAAGAAAACTGGATGTAGCTTCTAGTGTTGAAGTGAACCATTATAAATCTGCTTGTCTTGTTTCTCTATTCCTTAACTCTTATGTTCTTTATGTTCTTGTTTAAATTGCTTGAACAATTATATCAGTTTTGATTCATTGAATTCCTTGAGGCTGAAATACTTGATTGAATAAAGTTCTTGGTTTTTGAAAAGGGATAAAGATCCTAGGAACTCTGATTTTGACTAAAGAATTTTTCCAAAATACCAAGGCTTAACCAATTCACCCTTGTAATGTCTCAATTGACCACCTTGTTATCATTGTTTTTTTTTTATGAAAAATCACTTTGCCAACTTGCTAAAAATTATTGAACCAAGGTTACTAATAACTTATATTCAAAAGATTTCTATGTTTTGTTCATTTATAACTAAAATATACTGTAAAATACTATACAAACTGATATAGAATCCATTACATAGTATACATAACTAAAATATTTATTACAGCAAAATATCTTCAACCAAACATCTTCAACAAAGTCCTTCATCAAAAACAGCTTGCCAATCCTTCTTTACTGTTCATCTGCTCACCCAAATAAAATCGGGGTCATAGCAGGTGTCAACCACAGAAACAAAGTACAGGGTAAGTTTATGATAAATATAATTTAAACAAATAAACTATATTCAATATGTAGATATTCATAACAACATCCTTAAAGATGCATAATTCTCTTAGACTATTATCATGATGCATGACTCTCATAAACTCTTATTATTTGGTACCAACTGCCAAGATAGCCCCATCCCTGTGGCACAGAACTTATCCGACCAGTCAGGATCTCTCGGTGTTGCACAGGTTCTCACCCACACTTCATGTGATCATCATGGGTGGTGTGATTCTCCACCGCAAGAGTTACCCCCCCAGCTCAAACACCTTTTGTCTAAACGCACAGACTCGGTTCCTGCAGCTATCTGACACACCTCTTTTTTGAGGCAACTCTTATATATACATCCTCTCTGAGGTATCTCTTATATACACCTCCTCTGTAAGGCAACTCTTATGCACATGAGACACATGAAATTGACTCTTTTTCATTTTACTAACTCATATTTATTTCCAACATTAGTTCTTCAATCAATGTTTCATATATATTTTACTCAGAAATTCAACATAAAGTATAGAACTCAACTTTATATTCATGTACAGAATCTCAGCATATTATTCATATACAGAGATTTATAGAAATACTCAGCAACACATGAACTTCATAGAGATTTATAGAAACACTTAACAACACATGGAATTTAAATTCATAGAAGCACTCAATCATGTAACTATAACTCAAGTCTAACAATTTCTCAAATACATGTCATACTACACAGGATTTCAAGCACTTCTTCACACACAAATAACATTTAAACAACACTTAAATTATCATTATCATAAAGCTTCCCTATACATACCTTATAATCTCCTAGAAAGCTTGTTTTTCTCTTCCTACTTGGCTATCTCTTCCACGTGATTTCTCTAAAAGGTGGGGTCTTTTTTATTTTGTTTTAGGCTTTGAAAAAGAGAGGATGAAAGTGAAATGAAAAGGATATGAGGGAGGTAGTTCACGTGTGGCTCTTGTGATAACCCTCATTGTGGCGCGGTTGGCGCCAGATCCCGTGCTGATAGCGCCAGGGGTCTTTTAGGAGAAAACCCTGTCAAGGGTATGGCGCTGATAGCGCCAGAGCTGGCGCTGATGGCACCAGAGTCACTGG
>PYAF01003509.1:153622-193253 GCA_007407185.1 Glycine tomentella | reverse complement strand
GTTTTTCATTCCGCGCTGATAGCGCCATGGGTGGCGCGGGTGGCTCGGGAGGTGGCCTGGAAAACCAAGTTTCACTGGAATTCCACGCGGTCAGCGCCAAGTGTGGCGCGGATGGCGCCATAGGTCAACTGAGGTATGGCGCGGATGGCGCCAGTGTGGCGCTGGTAGCGCCACAGGTTCTGGAAGTTGACGTTGGAGGCGTGGGAGTGGCGCTGGTGGCGCCACATAAACCGTCATGTTGGCGCGGTTAGCGCCAGATCTGGCGCGGATCGTGCCAGAGCTCGGGCAAGCCCAGTATTAAAGGGTAGTCACAATTTCAGAAGAAGAAAACTTCTTCTTCTTCCTACTTAAGCCCTAGCCTCCATTTCTGATGAAACCAAGCTTCCTAGGACCTATTTTCTTGACCTAAACACCTCCCTACGACCTAGAAACTTGTTAGAACCGGTTAGAAAGCTGAAATCCTTCATCTTTTCCTTTGGATTGAGCAAAATCCATTTCCTCAGGAAAGCCTCTGAGACTTGAGTGTGGCAGAGAACCGTGACTTGGGAAGGACACCAGAGCTTGGGAAAGCTATCCTTCAGTCTTCTGGGTCGCCACTGAGGTAAGAAACTCGAGTTTCTACGGTTGATTTTGATGATGTAGGTTCTCTGGATTTTGTGATTTATATTGATCTGGGGCTAGAATTAGCCCAGGATTCTGTAGAGAAACTTGTTTAGAATTGTCTAGTGATGAAGGATTAGCTTTCAGTTTTTGAATTGGTGAACTCTGGATATTGGCTCTGTGAATGCATGTGTGGCTGTGTGATAGTCACTTGTAATAGTTAATTGACATGCTGGAGCCTTGATTATGTTTGTGTTGAGCCTGAAAGGCAGATTGAACGGTGTTTGAGTGAAACTCAGATCGTTCCTGTGATATTTTAGATGATAAAGCTGATTTGAGCTTATGTATAGATTGTGCATTGAGTCTGAAATGACTCAGATGCTTGGTATCCAGCCTTGAGAGACCTTGTGTGGTCTGTGAGAAGCCTAGTGTGGGATGAGTTGATTAAACCCTAGGATAGGAGAATTCTATTTTATAATATGTTCTTTGCTTGAATACCTATGGATTGGTTTTGTATTGGAATATCCCTTGAATAGGGCGTGATTTTGGAACTGTTAGTGGCGGGAGCCACAAACCAGGAAAGGAACTACAGACTGATACCTTGCCAGGTAAGTTCTGAGTCCCTGGGGATTGATTCCCATTTGGTTGCACACCACACTCCAGGGGAGTGATGGTCATACTCATAATGCATGCATTGGTTGTTGCATACTGATATGACTCTGTATAAATTGTACTTGGCTGTGCTATGATATGTGAATGGCATTGAGTGGAACTCTGTCATGTATAGAGGGCATTGAGGGTTCTCTGCCCAGGGCATTGAGTGAATCTCTGCCATATGTTGAGGGCATCGAGTGAATCTTTGCCATGTGCTGTGGGCATTGAGTGAATCTCTACCAGATATTGAGGGCATCGAGTGAATCTCTACCATGCGGAACGACATCAAGTGAATCTCTGCCATGGATGTGATGTTGACTTGATATGTATGCCTGTTTGATGTTTGTATTGTGAATTGTGGGCCAGGGTGAGAATGTTTTCCCAGGACCTTGAGCTTACTGAGATATGTATCTCACCCCGTGTGGGGATTTGTGATTTCAGGTGACTCTTCAGATAGAAGAAAGCAGTCTCAAGGCAGGAGGCCCGAGTAGAGACATTTATGCTTGGCTGAGAGTAGCAGTAGGACCTTGAAGGCTCAGTTTTGTATTTTGTTTACGTTTTGTACCCTGTTAAGGGTTGTATAGTTCTGTATACCCATGATGAGGGCAACTATTCTTTTGTATCACCACTGTGGGTGAAAACTCTGATGTATATGTATATACAGAACTATTTATGACATGATATGAGATGAATTTCCTCCAGAATATATTGTGTATGTTACTGATCTGTCTATGTATATTTATGAGAACTGGATCAGAAGGGGCGTGATTTATGTGCCTTATGTGATCGCCTGTTGTAATTTATGCTATTCCATACATAATGAATCAAGAAAAACGATTCTATGCTTCCACTGAGTAATATTTTATGTTAAAAAGACGCTTATCTGATATTGTTAATGATAACACACTGGAGGTCTACGGGGTGTTACATTTAATGGTATCAGAGCGGTTTCTTGATAAGAACATTATGTATGGAACTTGTTTTGGTGCTTGTTTGTGGTTGTTTATCATGAGCATTGCATGATGGGACATTAACTGTGGGCCTGATCAACTCACTGTGTGATGTACATGTGTAGTGCTATGGTGAGACCTAGAAGCACCAGTGGGGCTACCAATGCCCAGTCTGATCCAGTTGCGGCTGCACTAGCCGCCATGCAGCAAGAGTTAGCTGCAAATAGACAGACTCAGGAGGAGATGCAGCGAGAGATGGCTGCAACCAGAGAAGTTAATGAAGCCTTGATGAAGGCTAACCAGGATCTGTTAGAGGAGGTGAAGAACCTCAGGAGAGATGACAGAGTATCCTCCACACCTCCTTCTCATGATGGCGAGGGTAGTCGCCAGCAGGCTGGTGGGAGTCACCAGCGAGGGGACCAGATGTCCCAGATAGAGGCTGACAGTGATGTAGCAGCCAGAGGGAAGATGCTGATAACATTCAGGAAGCATGACCCTCCAGTGTTCTCAGGGGGTTATGATCCAGTGGCTGCAACAAGGTGGCTGCAAGCCCTAGAGAAGATTTTTGAGGTGATGGAGTGTCCTGATCACCAGAGGTTGCTGTATGCAACCTATATGCTTCAAGGCGACGCCCATGAGTGGTGGAAGACCACTGTACAGCTTCTGAGAGGCCGGGGAGATGTGATTACCTGGCAGTTGTTCGAGGCCTGCTTCCTGGACAGGTATTTTCCTAGAGATGCCCGGGAGCAGAAGCAGGCAAAGTTTGATGGACTCGTCCAGGGGACCATGACGATGGACGAGTATCTGGCCCAGTTTAACGAGTTGGCCCAGTATGCATACTTCAGGAGACCTTTGCCTGAAGCTGAGATCCTAGCAGCTAAGTTCCTGAGGGGACTTAGAGATGACATCCAGGTGCTAGTGGCTGGTCTTGGGTCATGAGATATGGATACCCTTGTGAGACAGAGTCACCGGGTGGATGGTATCCTTCAGAGACAGAGAGGCAGACAGCCTGCTCCCTCAGACAGACAGGAGGGGAGAAGGGCCAGAGGTTCTGGCCCACCCGGGAAGGGTAAGGGCAAGATGTTGAGAGTCTCTGCACCCTCTGACAGATTCAAGAGGGGTCCAGTTCGGGGAAGACCTATCCCGAAGTGTTCAGCTTGTGGGAAGGAGCACGTGGGGGCATGTGCTTCAGGCCAGATTATCTGTTATAGATGTGGCCAGCCAGGCCATATGTCCAGAGAGTGCCCTCAGACAGAGAGTCGAGCACAGGCTGCTCCAGTAGAGATGACAGCACCCACAGCAGGCCGGGTGTACACAATAGACGCCAGGGAAGCAGCCAGAGCTCCAGACCTGATCAGAGGTACAGTTCTGATCGATGACTGTGATGTTAGAGTTTTGTTTGATTCTGGAGCTACACATTCCTTCATACAGGATGTGGTTGTTGATAGGCTCAGATTGCCTAAGTTTAGTTTTGCCCCTCCGATGGAGGTTACCACTGCATCTAGAGAAAGATGTCAGGTGAGCACGTGTTGCAAGGACGTGCAGTTTGTGTATGAGGGCAGAGCCTATGTGATAGATCTATTTTGTCTAGCGATGCCTACCCTTGAGATGATTCTGGGTATGGACTGGATGGCCAAGTATGGCGTGATGCTAGACTGTTATCAGAAGAGGGTTGTTGTTCCTTCTGACGAGGCAGGTTCGAGTTCCACCTCATTTTTATCGGTCTTGCAAGCTCGCAAGGCGATCATGGAAGGAGCTCAGGACTATATCTTCTTGGGTGTGACAGAAGATAAGCCAATTGTTGATTTGTCTCGGATCCCTGTGGTGAGCGAGTTCGTGGATGTGTTTCCTGAGGAGATAACTCAGCTACCACCAGAGAGGGAAATAGAGTTCTCCATTGATCTGGTTCCTGGTGTGGGACTGATTTCTGTGGCACTTTATCGTATGGCTCCTCTGGAGTTGAGGGAGCTGAAGGTGCAGTTGGAGGATGTAACACCCCCGTAGGCCTCCGGTGCGTTATCATTAACAATATCAGATTAGCGTTTCATCAACATCAATATTATTCAGTGGAAGCAAAGAATCGTTTTCTTGATTCATTATGTATGGAAATCAAAATATCAGACAACATACAGATAAAGCACATAATATAAGCCCCTGCTGATCCAGTTTCTCATAAAAGAACGTAGACAGATAAAGAAAAGTATACAAGATAATCATACATAGCAAGTCAATAGCACATCCATGGCAGAGATTCACTCAATGTCGTTTCACATGGCAGAGATTCACTCAATGCCCTAATATCTGGCAGAGATTCACCCGATGCCTTCAACATGGCAGAGATTCACTCAATGCCCTCAGTATCTGGCAGAGATTCACTCGATGCCCTCCATATATATATATGGCAGAGTTCCACTCAATGCCATTCACAGATAATAGCACAGCCAATTACCATTATACAGAGTCATATCAGTATGCAACAACCAATGCATGCAGTATGAATATCACCATCACTCCCCAGGAGTGTGCTGTGCAACCAAATGGGAACAAATCCCCAGGGACACAGAACTTACATGGCAAGGTATCAGTCTGCAGTTCCTGTCCTGGTTTGTGGCTCCCGCCACCAACAGTCACAGTATCACGCCCTATTCAAGGGATATTCAATATCAAAACCAGTTCACAAACATTCAATCACAGAAACATTTCATATACAGAATCCCCTATCCTAGGGTTCTATCAATATTTCAAACCACACAAGGCCTCTCAAGGCTAAATACCAAGCATCTGAGTCATCCCAGACTTAATGCACAGCCTGTACATATAAACTCTGGCCATCATTAGCCCATATTACAATTATCACTGGAACGGTCTGAGTTTCACTCAAAGCACCGTTCAATTATCCTTTCAGACTCAACACAGTCAATAATCTAGGCTCTAGCATGTCAGAAAACCAACAACAAGTGACCCTACCACAGTCACACATGCATTCACAGAGCCAATATTCAAAACTCACCAATTCAAAAACTGAAAGCTAATTCTTTATCACTAAGCAGTTCTAAACAAGATTCTCTACAGAATCCTGGGCTAATTCTAGCCCTAGACCAATATAATTCACAAAATCCAGAGAACCTCAACCATCAAAATTAACCGAAGAAACTTAAGTTTGTTACCTCAGTGGCGACCCAAAGGGCTGGGGGAACAGCTTTCCCAAGCTCTGTCGTCCGTTCTGTGCCTTGGGTTCTTGCCTACACTCAGGTTACTGAGGTTCTCTGAGGGAATAGATTTTTCTCAAATCAAAGGAAGTGATGAAGGATTTTTGCTTTCTCAAATCACAGGAATGTGTTTAGGCTAGCATATAAGGTCCTAGGAAACTTGGAACATGCAACAATGGAGGCTGGGGCAAAAGGGAGGAAGAAGAAGAAGTTTTTCTTCTTCAAAACGCGACTGCCCTCTAATGTACAGCCTGCCCGAGCTCTGGCACGATCCGCGCTAGCTCTGGCGCTGACCGCGTCAACATGGCAGTTTATGTGGCGCCACCGGCCACTCCCACGCCTCCAGCGTCAACTTCCAGAACCTGTGGCGCCATCCGTGCCACCCCTGGCGCTAACCTCGTGGAATTCCAATGAAACTTGGTTTTCCCGGCCACTTCCCGCGCCATCAGCGCCACCTGTGGCGCGACTCGCATGAGCTGTAAAACATATGGCGCCCCTCGCACCAGATTCACGCCCTTGGCGTGGACTTCCCATGGGTCTTGCGCCATTAGTGCCAGCCCTGGCGCTACTCGCGCCATAGCCCTTCAAAGGGTTTTCTGCTAAAGGACCCCTGGAGCTACCAGCGCGGGGTCTGGCGCCAACCGCACCCAGATGAGGGTTATCACATTCACCCCTCCTTTTTAGGAATTTTGTTCGCAAAATTCAGAATCATACCTGTTAGCCAACTCGGGATATAACTGTAGCAGCTCCTGTTCTCGCTCCCAAGTTGCTTCCTCAGGTGTCCGACCTTCCCATTGTACCTTGATGATGGGAATCGTCTTACTGCGGATCTGTTTCTCCATTCTGTCCAGAATCCTCAAGGGTCATGCAGGACTCGTCAGATTCTCTCTAATCTGAACTGTGTCAGGTTCTACCACGTGTGAGGGATCAACTACATACTTTCTCAACTGAGACACGTGGAATACATCATGCAAACCTGACAACTGGGGAGGCAAAGCTAGCCTGTATGCCACTGGTCCTATCCTCTCAAGGATCTGATATGGACCAATGAACCTAGGACTCAGCTTTCTCACACCCAAGACTCATCCTACACCTGTCACTGGAGATATCCTCAGAAACACATGATCACCCTCCTTGAACTGTAAGGGTCTGTGCTTCTGATCATAATAGCTCCTCTGTCGACTCTGAGCCTTCATCAACTTGTCTCTGATCATCCTGATTTGCTCAGAAGTCTCTTCAACCATTTCAGGTCCAAAGAGCTATCTTTCTCCTACCTCTGTCCAACACACTGGAGTTCTGCACCGTCGGCCATACAAAGCCTCATATGGTGCCATGCCTAAACTGGCATGAAAGCTGTTATTGTAGGAGAACTCCACCAAAGGTAGATACCTGTCCCAGCTAGTACCTTGCTCCAAGGTACATGCTCTCAGCATATCCTCCAGAGTCTGGATGGTCCTCTCAGTCTGACCATCAGTCTGAGGATGGTAGGCTGTGCTGAGTCTCAGCTGGGTCCCAAAAGCATCCTGAAGAGCACCCCAAAACCTTGAGGTGAACTTCGGATCTCTGTCACTGATTATACTGTCAGGGACTCCATGTAATCTCACAATCTCCCTGACATATAACTGAGCTAACTTCTCTGTGGTGTAGTCAGATCTCACAGGCAAGAAATGAGCAGACTTGGCCAGCCTGTCTACTATCACCCAGATAGAGTCATATCCACTCTGAGTCCTCGGTGAGCCTACTACGAAATCCATGGAAATGCTATCCCATTTCCATTATGGGATTTCTAAAGGCTGAAGCAACCCAGATGGTCTCTGATGCTCAATCTTTACCTTCTGACACACCAAACATTTTGTCACATGTTCAGCTATATCTTTTTTCATCCTTGGCCACCAGAAGCTCTTCTTTAAATCATGATACATCTTGGTGGCTCCTGGATGAATGCTGAACTGGCCTTTATGTGCCTCAGATAGGACGACATCTCTCAACTTGCCCTCAGGCACCACAATCCATCCTTGGTATCTCACCAAGTCGTGATCTTCCCAGGAGACATTCTGTTGGCCAACCATTGCTCTCACAGCCTAATCCTGCGGTTGAGCTTCACGGATTCTCCTAATCAGCTCATTATCTACCTTGGTCCTGCTCATCTCAAGACCATGTGCACCTTCTGTCATCGTCAGGTGCAGATCTCTGAATTGCTCTATCAGCTTGCCATCAGAGATCATCAAGCAAGCAGCCGTCATATACTTCCTACTCAAAGCATCAGCAACCACGTTAGCCTTGCCTGGATGGTATCTCAGCTCAAAATCATAGTCTTTCAGGAACTCCATCCAACACCTCTGTCTCATATTCAACTCTTTCTGATCAAAGAGGTATCTGAGACTCTTGTGGTCGCTGAACGCTATCAACTTGGCACTATACAGATAGTGCCTCCAAATCTTCAAAGCAAACACCACAGCTGCTAACTCCAAGTCATGAGTAGGATAAGACTCTTCATGAGGTTTCAGCTGCCTGGAAGCATAGGCAACCACCTTCTGATCCTGCATCAACACACATCTAAGCCCCCGCTTGGATGCATCACAGAATACCTCAAAGGTTCCCTCAGGATCAGGAAGAGTCAATACTGGAGCTATGGTCAACCGCTCTTTCAGCTCCTGAAAACACTGCTCGCACTCATGGGTCCAAACAAAGGGAACCCCCTTCCGTGTGAGTCGAGTCAGAGGTATCACCAGTTGAGAAAACCCCTGAATGAACCTCCTGTAGTAGCCAGCCAATCTCAGGAAACTACGGATCTCAGACACATCCTTGGGCCTCTCCCAAGATATCACTGCCTCTATCTTGCTGGGATCTACTGATACACCAGCTGTTGAGATCACATTGCCAAGGAACTTTACCTCTGATAACCAGAATTCACACTTGGCCAACTTAGCATACAATTGCTTATCCCTCAAGATCTGAAGGATTGTCCTGAGATGCTCGGCATGCTCTGTCTCCGTCTTGGAGTAAATCAGGATGTCATCGATGAACACCACCACAAACTGATCCAAGAAAGGTCTGAATACCCTGTTCATATAATTCATGAACACTGCTGGGGCATTCGTCAGACCAAACGGAATGACCTGATACTCAAAGTGACCATGCCTAGACCGAAAGGCTGTCTTAGGTATGTCTGCTGGCTTGATCCGAATCTGATGATATCCGGATCTCAGGTCTATCTTGGAGAACACTCTGGCTCCCCTCAACTGATCTAACAGATCATCACTACGAGGCAGAGGATACTTGTTCTTCACAGTAACCTTGTTCAACTGCCTGTAATCCACACACAGTCTCATACTGCCGTCCTTTTTCTTCACAAAGATCACCGGTGCTCCCCAAGGCGAGACACTCGGTCTGATAAACTGCTTGGACAGCAGGTCCTCCAACTGCACCTTCAGCTCTATCAACTCCAGAGGAGCCATGCGATAAGGTGCCACGGAAATCGGTCCCACACTAGGAACCAGATTAATGGAGAACTTTATTTCCCTCTCTGGTGGTAGCTGAGTTATCTCTTCTAGAAACACATCCACAAACTCGCTTACCACAGGGATCTGAGACAAATCAACAACCGGCTTATCTTCTGTCACACCCAAGAAGATATAGCCCTGAGCTCCCTCCATGATCGCCTTGCGAGCTTGCAAGACAGATAAGAAGTGGGACTCAAACCTGACTCATCAGAAGGAAGAACTACCCTCTTTTGACAACAGTCTAGCATCATGCCATACTTGGCCATCCAGTCCATACCCAGAATCATCTCAAGGGTAGGCATCGCTAGACAAAACAGATCTATCACATAGGCTTTGCCCTCATACACAAACTGCACGTCCTTGCAACACGTGCTCACCAGACATCTTTCTCTAGATGCAGTGGTAACCTCCATCGGAGGGGCAAAATTGAGCTTAGGCAATCTAAGCCTATCAACAATCACATCCTGTATGAAGGAATCTGTAGCTCCAGAATCAAACAGAACTCTAACATCACAATCATCAATCAGAACTGTACCTCTGATCAGGTCTGGAGCTCTGGCTGCTTCTCTGGCATCTACTGTATACACCCGGCCTGCTGTGGGTGCTATCATCTCAGCTGGAGCAGCCTGTGCCCGACTCTCTGTCTGAGGGCACTCTCTAGATATGTGACCCGGCTGGCCACATCTATAACAAATAATCTGGCCTGTCGAACATGCTCCAGTATGCTCCTTACCACAGGCCGAACACTTTGGGGTAGGTCTTCCCCGAATTGGACCCCTCTTGAATCTGTCAGAGGGTGCAGAGACTCTCAACATCTTGCCCTTACCCTTCCCGGGCAGGCCAGAAACTCTAGGCCTTCTCCTCTCCTATCTGTCTGAGGGAGCAGGCTGTCTGCCTCTCTGTCTCTATAGGATACCCTCCACCTGGCGACTCTGTCTCACCAGGGTATCCATATCTCGTGACCCAAGACCAGCCACTAGCACCTGGATGTCATCTCTAAGTCCTCTCAGGAACTTAGCTGCTAGAATCTCAGCTTCAGGCAAAGGTCTCCTGAAGTGTGCATACTGGGCCAGCTCATTAAACTGGGCCAGATACTCGTCCACTGTCATGGTTCCCTGTACGAGTCTATCAAACTCTGCCTGCTTCTGCTCCCGGGCATCTCTAGGAAAATACCTGTCCAGGAAGCAGGCCTCGAACAGCTGCCAAGTAATCACATCTCCCCGGCCTCTCAGAAGCTGTACAGTGGTCTTCTACCATCATGGGCGTCGCCCTGAAGCATATAGGTTGCATACAACAACCTCTAGTGATCGGGGCACTCCATCACCTCAAATATCTTCTCTAAGGCCTGCAGCCACTGGATCATAGCCCCCTGAAAACACTGGAGGGTCATGCTTCCTGAAGGTAATCAGCATCTTCCCTCTGGCTGCCACATCACTGTCAGCCTCTATCTGGGACATCTAGTCCCCTCGCTGGTGACTCCCACCAGCTGGCTGGCAACTAGCCTCGCCATCATGAGTAGGAGGTGTGGAGGACACTCTGTCATCCTTCCTGAGGTTCTTCACCTCCTCTAACAGGTCCTGATTAGCCTTCATCAAGGCCTCATTAACTTCTCTGGTTGCAGCCATCTCTCACTACATTTCCTCTTGAGTCTGTCTATTTGCAGCTAACTCTTGCTGCATAGCAGGTAGTGCAGCCGCAACTGGATCAGCTTGGGCACTGGTAGCCCCACTGGTGCTTCTAGGTCTCACCATAGCACTACACATGTACATCACACAGTTAGTTGATCAGGCCCACAGTTAATGTACCCTCATGCAATGCTCATGTCAAACAACCACAGACAAGCACCAAACAGTTCCATACATAATGTTCTTATCAAGAAACCACTCTGATACCATTAAATGTAACACCCCCGTAGGCCTCCGGTGCGTTATCATTAACAATATCAGATTAGCGTTTCATCAACATCAATATTATTCAGTGGAAGCAAAGAATAGTTTTCTTGATTCATTATGTATGGAAATCAAAATATCAGACAACATACAGATAAAGCACATAATATAAGCCCCTGCTGATCCAGTTTCTCATAAAAGAACGTAGACAGATAAAGAAAAGTATACAAGATAATCATACATAGCAAGTCAATAGCACATCCATGGCAGAGATTCACTCAATGCCGTTTCACATGGCAGAGATTTACTCAATGCCCCAATATCTGGCAGAGATTCACTCAATGCCTCAGCCAATGGCAGAGATTCACCCCATGCCGTCAACATGGCAGAGATTCACTCAATGCCCTCAGTATCTGGCAGAGATTCACTCGATGCCCTCCATATATATATGGCAGAGTTCCACTCAATGCCATTCACAGAAAATAGCACAGCCAATTACCATTATACAGAGTCATATCAGTATGCAACAACCAATGCATGCAGTATAAATATGACCATCACTCCACAGGAGTGTGGTGTGCAACCAAATGGGAATAAATCCCCAGGGACACAGAACTTACCTGGCAAGGTATCAGTCTGCAGTTCCTGCCCTGGTTTGTGGCTCCCGCCACCAACAATCACAGTATCACGCCCTATTCAAGGGACATTCAATATCAAAGCCAGTTCACAAACATTCAATCACAGAAACATTTCATATACAGAATCCCCTATCCTAGGGTTCTATCAATATTTCAGACCACACAAGGCCTCTCAAGGCTGAATACCAAGCATCTGAGTCATCCCAGACTCAATGCACAGCCTGTACATATAAACTCTGGCCATCATTAGCCCATATTTCAATTATCACTGGAACGGTCTGAGTTTCACTCAAAGCACCGTTCAATTAGCCTTTCAGACTCAACACAATCAATAATCTAGGCTCTAGCATGTCAGAAAACCAACAACAAGTGACCCTACCACAGTCACACATGCATTCACAGAGCCAATATTCAAAACTCACCAATTCAAAACTGAAAGCTAATTCTTCATCACTAGGCAGTTCTAAACAAGATTCTCTATAGAATCTTGGGCTAATTCTAGCCCTAGACCAATATAATTCACAAAATCTAGAGAACCTCAACCATCAAAATCAACCGAAGAAACTTAAGTTTCTTACCTCAGTGGCGACCCAAAAGGCTGGGGGAACAGCTTTCCCAAGCTCTGTCATCCATTTTGTGCCTTAGGTTCTTGCCTACACTCAGGTTACTGAGGTTCTCTGAGGGAATGGATTTTTCTCAAATCAAAGGAAGTGATGAAGGATTTTTGCTTTCTGATCGGTTATAACAAGTTTCTAGGTCACAGGAATGTGTTTAGGCTAGCATATAAGGTCCTAGGAAGCTTGGAACATGCAACAATGGAGGCTGGGGCAAAAGGGAGGAAGAAGAAGAAGTTTTTCTTCTTCAAAACGCGACTGCCCTCTAATATACAGCCTGTCCAAGCTCTGGCACGATCCGCGCCAGCTCCAGCGCTGACCGCGTCAACATGGCGGTTTATGTGGCGCCACCAGTGCCACTCCCACGCCTCCAGCGTCAACTTCTAGAACCTGTGGCGCCATCCGCGCCACCCCTGGCGCTAACCGCGTGGAATTCCAGTGAAACTTGGTTTTCCAGGCCACTTCCCGCGCCATTAGCGCCACCTGTGGTGCGACCCGCGTGAGCTGTAAAACATATGGCGCCCCTCGCACCAGATTCACGCCCTTGGCGTGGACTTCCCGTGGGTCTTGCGCCATCAGTGCCAGCCCTGGCGCTACTCGCGCCACAGCCCTTCAAAGGGTTTTCTGCTAAAGGACCCCTGGCGCTACCAGCGCGGGGTCTGGCACCAACCGCGCCCAGATGAGGGTTATCACAGAGTATGCCGAGCATCTCAGGACAGTCCTTCAGATCTTGAGGGATAAGCAGTTGTATGCTAAGTTGGCCAAGTGTGAATTCTGGTTATCAGAGGTAAAGTTCCTTGGCCATGTGATCTCAGCATCTGGTGTATCAGTGGGTCCCAGCAAGATAGAGGCAGTGATGTCTTGGGAGAGGCCCAAAGACGTGTCTGAGATCCGTAGTTTCCTGGGATTGGCTGGCTACTACAGGAGGTTTATTCAAGGGTTTTCTCAGTTGGTGATACCTCTGACTCGACTCACACGAAAGGGGGTTCCTTTTGTGTGGACCCATGAGTGTGAGCTGTGTTTCCAAGAGCTGAAAGAGTGGTTGACCACAGCTCCAGTGTTGACTCTTCCTGATCCTGAGGGAACCTTTGAGGTGTTCTGTGATGCGTCTAAGAGGGGACTTGGTTGTGTGTTGATGCAGGATTAGAAGGTGGTTGCCTATGCTTCCAGGCAGCTGAAACCTCATGAAGAGTCTTATCCTACTCATGATTTGGAGTTGGCAGCTGTGGTGTTTGCTCTGAAGATATGGAGGCACTATTTGTATGGTGCCAAGTTGATAGTGTTCAGCGACCACAAGAGTCTCAAATACCTCTTTGACCAGAAAGAGTTGAATATGAGACAGAGGCGTTGGATGGAGTTCCTGAAGGACTATGACTTTGAGTTGAGATACCATCCAGGCAAGGCCAATGTGGTTGCTGATGCCTTGAGCAGGAAGAATATGACTGCTGTAAGTTTGATGATCTCTGATTGCAAGCTGATAGAGCAATTCAGAGACATGCACCTGACAGTAACAGAAGGTGCACGTGGTCTTGAGTTAAGCAGGATCAAAGTAGATAATGAGCTAATCAGGAGAATCCGAGACGCTCAACAGCAGGATGAGGCTGTGAGAGCTATGGTTGGTCAACAGGATGTCTCCTGGGAAGATCACGGCTTGGTAAGATACCAAGGTCGTATTGTGGTGCCTGAGGGCGAGTTGAGAGATGTCGTCCTCTCTGAGGCACATAGGGGCCAGTTCAGCATTCATCCAGGAGCCACTAAGATGTACCATGACCTGAAGAAGAGTTTCTGGTGGCCAGGGATGAAGAGAGACATAGCTGAACATGTGACAAAGTGTTTGGTGTGTCAGAAGGTAAAAATTGAGCATCAGAGACCATCTGGTCTGCTCAGCCTTTAGAGATCCCAGAGTGGAAAAGGGATAGCATTTCCATGGATTTCATGGTGGGATTACCGAGGACTCAGAGTGGATGTGATTCCATCTGGGTGATAGTGGACAGGCTGACCAAGTCTGCTCATTTCTTACCTGTGAGGTCTGACTACACCACAGAGAAGTTGGCCCAGTTTTATGTCAGGGAGATTGTGAGATTACATGGAGTCCCTGGCAGTATTATCAGTGACAGAGATCCAAAGTTCGCCTCGAGATTTTGGGGTGCTCTTCAGGATGCTTTTGGGACCCAGCTGAGACTCAGCACAGCCTACCATCCTCAGACAGATGGTCAGACTGAGAGGACCATCCAGACTCTAGAGGATATGTTGAATGCGTGTGCTTTAGAGCAAGGTGCTAGCTGGGACAGATATCTACCTCTGGTGGAGTTCTCCTACAATAACAGTTTTCATGCCAGTTTGGGCATGGCACCATATAAGGCTTTGCATGGTCGACGGTGCCGAACTCCTGTATGTTGGACAGAGGTAGGAGAAAGACAGCTCCTTGGACCTGAGATGGTTCAACAGACTTCTGAGCAAATCAGGATGATCAGAGACAAGCTGATGAAAGCTCAGAGTCGACAAAGGAGCTATTATGATCAGAAGCACAGACCCTTACAGTTTAAGGAGGGTGATCATGTGTTTCTAAGGCTGTCTCCAGTGACGGGTGTAGGACGAGCTTTAGATGTGAGAAAGCTAAGTCCCAGGTTCATTGGTCCTTATCAGATCCTTGAGAGGATAGGACCAGTGGCATACATACTAGCTTTGCCTCCCCAGTTGTCAGGTTTACATGATGTGTTCCACGTGTCTCAGTTGAGGAAGTATGTGGCGAATCCCTCACACGTGGTGGAACCTGACACAGTTCAGATTAGAGAGAATCTGACGAGTCCTACACGACCTTTGAGGATTCTAGATAGAATGGAGAAGCAGATCCGCAGCAAAATGATTCACATCGTCAAAGTACAGTGGCAAGGTCGAACACCTGAGGAAGCAACTTGGGAGCGGGAGCAGGAGCTGTTGCAGTTGTATCCCGAGTTGGCTAACAGGTATGATTTTGAATTTTGCAGACAAAATTCCTAAAAAGGAGGGGTGAATATGATAACCCTCATTGTGGCGCAGTTGGCGCCAGATCCCGCGTTGATAGCGCCAGGGGTCTTTTAGGAGAAAACCCTGTCAAGGGTGTGGCGTTGATGGCACCAGAGCTGGTGCTGACGGCACCAGAGTCACTGGAACTTGACGCCCAGAGCGCCAGAGCCACGCGAGGAGCGCCAGAGGTTTTTCATTCCGCACTGATAGCGCCATGGGTGGCGCAGGTGGTGCGGGAGGTGGCCTGGAAAACCAAGTTTCACTGGAATTCCACGCGGCCAGCGCCAAGTGTGGCGCGGATGGCGCCATAGGTCAACTGAGGTATGGCACGGATGGCGCCAGTGTGGCGCGAGTAGCGCCACAGGTTCTGGAAGTTGACGCTGGAGGCGTGGGAGTGGCGCTGGTGGCGCCACATAAACCACCATGTTGGCGCGGTTAGCGTCGGATCTGGCGCAGATCGCGCCAGAGCTTGGGCAGGCCCAGTATTAAAGGGCAGTCACGATTTCAGAAGAAGAAAACTTCTTCTTCTTCCTCCTTAAGCCTCAGCCTCCATTTCTGATGAAACCAAGCTTCCTGGGACCTATTCTCTTGACCTAAACACCTCCCTACGACCTAAAAACTTGTTATAACCGGTTAGAAAGCTGAAATCCTTCATCTTTTCCTTTGGATTGAGCAAAATCTATTTCCTCAGGGAAACCTCTGAGACTTGAGTGTGGCGGAGAACCGTGACTTGGGAAGGACACCAGAGCTTGGGAAAGTTGTCCTTCAGTCTTCTGGGTCGCCACTGAGGTAAGAAACTCGAGTTTCTATGGTTGATTTTGATGATGGAGGTTCTCTGGATTTTGTGATTCATATTGATCTGGGGCTAGAATTAGCCTAGGATTCTATAGAGAAACTTGTTTAGAATTGTCTAGTGATGAAGGATTAGCTTTCAGTTTTTGAATTGGTGAACTCTGGATATTGGCTCTGTGAATGCATGTGTGGCTGTGTGATAGTCACTTGTAATGGTTAATTGACATGCTGGAGCCTTGATTATGTTTGAGTTGAGCCTGAAAGGCAGATTGAACGGTGCTTTGAGTGAAACTCAGACCGTTCTATTGATATTTTAGATGATAAAGCTGATTTGAGCTTATGTATAGATTGTGCATTGAGTCTGAAATGACTCAGATGCTTGGTATCCAGCCTTGAGAGACCTTGTGTGGTCTGTGAGAAGCCTAGTGTGGGTTGAGTTGATTAAACCCTAGGATAGGGGAATTCTGTTTTATAATATGTTCTGTGCTTGAATACCTATGGGTTGGTTTTGATATTGGAATGTCCCTTGAATAGGGCGTGATTTTGGAACTGTTAGTGGCGGCAGCCACAAACCAGGAAAGGAACTGCAGACTAATACCTTGCCAGGTAAGTTCTGAGTCCCTGGGGATTGATTCCCATTTGGTTGCACACCACACTCCAGGGGAGTGATGGTCATATTCATAATGCATGCATTGGTTGTTGCATACTGATATGACTTTGTATAAATTGTACTTGGCTGTGCTATGATCTGTGAATGGCATTGAGTGGAACTCTGTCATGTAGGATGGTATTGAGGGTTCTCTGCCCAGGGCATTGAGTGAATCTCTGCCATATGTTGAGGGCATCGAGTGAATCTTTGCCATGTGCTGTGGGCATTGAGTGAATCTTTGCCAGATATTGAGGGCATCGAGTGAATCTCTGCCATGTGGAACGGCATCGAGTGAATCTCTGCCATGGATGTGATGTTGACTTGATATGTATGCCTGTTTGATGTTTGTATTGTGAATTGTGGGCCAGAGTGGGAATGTTTTCCCAGGACCCTGAGCTTACTGAGATATGTATCTCACCCCGTGTGGGGATTTGTGATTTCAGGTGACTCTTCAGATAGAAGAGAGCAGTCTCAGGGCAGGAGGCCCGAGTAGAGACATTTCTGCTTGGCTGAGAGCAGCAGAAGGAGCTTGAAGGCTCAGTTTTGTATTTTGTTTACGTTTTGTACCCTGTTAAGGGTTGTATAGTTCTATGTACCCACGATGAGGGCAACTATTCTTTTGTATCACCACTGTGGGTGATAACTCTGATGTATATGTATGTACAGAACTATTTATGACATGATATGAGATGAATTTCCTCCTGAATATATTGTGTATGTTACTGATCTGTCTATGTATATTTATGAGAACTGGATCAGAAGGGGCGTGATTTATGTGCCTTATGTGATCGCCTGTTGTAATTTATGCTATTCCATACATAATGAATCAAGAAAAACGATTCTATGTTTCCGCTGAGTAATGTTTTATGTTAGAAAGATGCTTATCTGATATTGTTAATGATAACGCACCGGAGGCCTACGGGGTGTTACAGCTCTTGTAGAAGGGTGGCTGGAAAATGACTTCCATTTTGGACCCCCCCTTCCTTTATATAGTGGTTGGAAATTGATATAATATTCAAGGACATTTTTACCCTTTCTAACTAATTTCCTTCATTTAATTCCATCTTAACTTAGTTTCCCTTTATTCCAGTAGATTCCAACTAAATTCATCCTTATTCTTTTAGATTCCAACTAAGTTCATTATGATTCCTTTACTTTATAAGAAAAATCTTCTAAGTTCATTATGTTCCTTACAAGTGTCCTACCACTTGTCTTCATTTTAAGGCTTGCCTTTTCAAGTGTCCTACTTACTTGGCATGTCTTGAAACTTCTCCCACCTTCTCCATCATTCACGTAAACATTAAAGGAAGGAAGTGCGATTTTTCTTCCTTTCATATTGTCTTGCATAATTTTTATCCAAAACATGACTTCTTAGCCTTTTTTCCTTGCCTTTTTTATGTGAACTTTGGCTTAATTAAGGGGAAGATTTTTATCTTCCTATCCTCCTTCTATATTGTATTTCATTTTCTTTTAAAGAAGAGAAAATTATATGACTTCTTTTGGATACATGTCATCTTTTAAATGAAAAAGAATAATCTAGTTTAGGCTTTTCTTCAGACATGGTATTTCTTGAAAGGAAGTCAAATTTGATTCGAATTCTTCTACCTAAGGATAATATTGAATAATAGAATTCTAGAGATTTTCAGAAACTGACTTCATTCACAGTCTAAATTACTCACAAACAGTCTAGGAGTATTCTATAATTTCATCAGGTTTTCACAAAATTTCTAAGGGTGTCTCAGACAATTTTAGTATCCAGGGTATTATGGTAATTTCCAAAATATCCAAGGGTATTTATGTAATATTTATCCTAAGGATATTTTTGTAATTTCTGCTTTAAGGCAAGGATAATATGATCATTTCTCTTCAAACATTTTTGTAATTTTACTCAAATAATTTAGATATAGACTAATCAAATTTCACATAACCTAATACTCATATCAACATTTGCACAAAAATAATTCATACAACACATATTTTAAAATATCAGGGTGTTACAATTCTCCCCTTTTACAAAAAAAAAAATTCATCCTCGAAATTTAGCTGATTCAGAAAAGGTCGGATAGCTCTTTCTCATATCATTTTCCAGTTCCCAAGTAGCGTCACCATTTGCACTGTTTCCCCAGATTACCTTTACTAAAGGAATTTCTTTACCTCTTAGAGCTTTGATCCTTCTATCCTCAATTCTCACCGGTAATGTTTCATATGTTAAATTATCCTTTATTGGTACATCATCTAACTCAATCACATGTGAAGGATCATGAATATACTTATGTAATTGAGAGACATGAAAAACATCATGAAGATTTGAAAGTTTTGGGGGTAAGGCAATTTGGTAAGCTACAGGTCCGACTCTTTTAATAATCTGGAAAGGTCCAACAAAACGTGGTGTGAGCTTTTGGGATTTCAGAGCTCTCCCAACTCCAGTCCAAGGATTTACTCTCAAGAATACATGATCTCCCGCGGCAAATTCTAAATCTTTTCCTGAATCAACCTAACCTTGTCTGTGGTTTGTTGTATAATTTCTGGACCTATAATTAAGTTTTCTCCTGATTCCATCCAACACAGAGGAGTTCTGCACTTTCTACCATACAAAGCCTCATATGGTGCCATACCAATAGAGGAATGAAAACTATTGTTCTAGGTAAACTCTATCAAAAGCAGAAAATCTCCCCAATTTCCTTGTGTTCTAAAACACAAGCTCTCAAAAGGTCTTCTAAAGACTGAATGGTTCGTTCAGTTTGTCCATCAGTTTGTGGATGGTAAGTTGAACTTAGTTTCAATTTGGTTCCCAGAGCCCTATGTAAACTTTCCCAAAATCTAGATGTAAATCTAGGATCTCTATCAGATACAATATTAGAAGGAACTCCATGCAATTTCACAATCTCACTTATGTACAAACTTGTCAACTTTTCTAAAGAAAACCTAATGTTAATGGGAACGAAATGAGCAGATTTAGTTAACCGATCTACTATAACCCATATAGAATCAAAACCTTTAGAATTCTTAGGTAAAGCGGTAACAAAATCCATGGATATGATATCCCATTTCCATTGAGGTATCTCTAGAGACTGTAACATGCCAGAAGGTTTCTGATGTTCTATCTTGGATTTTTGACAAACTAAACAAGAATATACATATTCACTTATTTCCTTTTTCATCTTTGGCCACCAGAATAAAATTTTTAAATCTTGATACATTTTAGTGGCTCCTGGATGAATACTCAACTTACTTTTGTGTCCTTCTTCTAAAATTATTCTTTTAAGTTCAAGTTCATTAGGCACACAAATTCTTCCTTGTAATCTCAATATACCATCTGATCCTATTTTAAATTCACTATTCCTTCCATTGGATATATTTTCTAATATGGTTCTTAGGAAAGGATCAAATCTTTGTTTACTTTCTATTTCCTTCAAAAAGTCATTAGAAACCTGTAAAGCTCCTAACTTTATGCTTACAGGCGTAGTCTCACACATTAATCTAAGATCCCTAAATTCTTTTAACAGATTCATTTCCCTAATCATTAGTGCAGATATCATCAAAGATTTTCTTCTTAAAGCATCTGCAACTACATTAGCTTTTCCAGGATGATAATTAAGTTCAAAGTCATAGTCTTTTAAAAATTCTATCATCTTCGTTGTCTCATATTTAATTCCTTTTGACTAAACAAATATTTCAAACTCTTATGATCACTAAAAACCTCAAAATGAGACCCATACAAATAATGTCTCCAAATTTTTAACACAAATACCACAGCTACCAATTCTAAATCATGAGTAGGGTAATTTCTCTCATGGGTTTTCAACTGCCTAGATGCATAGGCCACCACTTTTCCATCCTGTATTAAAACTCCTCCTAAACCCATTTTAGATGCATCACAATACACTACAAAAGGTTTTTCTAAATCTGGTAAGACTAACATAGGTGTTGTAGTCAATTTATTCTTGAGAGTTTGAAAGCTTTCCTCACACTATGTATTCCATACAAAAGCTTGACCTTTCCTAGTCAATGTGGTCAAAGGTAAAGCTATTTTAGAAAAATCCTTAATGAATCTTCTATAATACCCTGCTAATCCTAAGAAACTTCTGATTTTTGTAATTGACTTAGGTCGTTCCCATTCAAGAACAACTTTTACTTTAGACGGGTCCACTAAAATTCCCCCTCTAGATATTTCATGACCTAAGAAATTTACTTTTTCTAATCAAAAGTCACACTTAGACATCTTAGCATAAAGTTGCTGATCTTGTAAAGTTTGCAAAACAATCTTCAAATGTTCGGCATGCTCTTTTCTAGTTTTAGAGTATACTAAGATATCGTCAATGAATACCACTACAAATTTGTCAAGATAAGGATGAAAAATTCTATTCATGTAATCCATAAATACAGCCGGAGCATTGGTCACACCAAAAGGCATAACTAGATACTCGTAGTGACCATAACAGGTACTAAAAGCAGTTTTGGGAATATCTTCAGATTTCACTCGGATCTGATGATATCCTGATCTAAGATCAATCTTACTAAAAGCACAGGCTCCCACTAATTGATCCATAAGATCGTCTATCCTAGGCAAAGGATATTTATTCTTAATTGTCACTTTATTTAGCTGACGATAATCCACACACATTCTCATGGAACCATCTTTCTTCTTTACTAATAATACTGGAGCTCCCCAAGGTGATACACTTGGTCTCACAAATTGCTTACTCAACAATTCTTCTATTTGTTTTTTCACCTCAGCTAATTCTACAGGAGACATTCTATAGGGTGCTATAGAAATAGGTCTAGTTCCAGGAATCAAATCTATAGAAAATTCAACTTCCCTTTCAGGAGGTAGACTACTTACCTCTTGGAACACTTCAAGAAATTCTTTTACTATAGGCAAATCTTTTTCATCGGATTCAATTTTAGATTCAAAGTGGGATATGATCATGTATATTTGAGCATCATTCTTTTTAATTGTCTTAAAGACTTTGCTAGGAGAAACAATCTGTACATCCTTACTCACTTGAGGACTTCCAAAGGTTATGGTTTTATCAAAGCAATTTAACAAGACATGATTGGATGATAAGCAGTCCATACCAAGTATAACATCAATTTGTTGCAAAGGTAAATAGATCAAGTTAACAGAGAATGTTTTGTCATCAATTTCTACTTGGCAATTCAGACAAATCTCAGATGTGACAACTGATTTACTAGTTGGAATGGTTACTATTAAGTTCAGATTTAAAGGAGACACAGAAAGTTTTAAATTATGGAACATGTATATGATATGAAAGAATGAGTAGCTCCTGAGTCAAATAATACGTCTAAAGGAATTTTACTTATGAAACACTTACGTTGGATCAAATCTTTAGATTTAGAAGTCTCAGCCCCACTAAGAGTAAATACTCTTCCTGTAGCTTTTGGTCTTTCCGGGGGAAGGCTTTGGCTCCCTTCTTCCTTCTTTTTATTATTCAGGGGACAATTTGTTGAAATATGCCCTCTTTTGTTGCACACAAAACACAGGGGACTTGAATCTAAACATGTGGAAGCAATATGTCCAGGTTTTCCGCACTTGAAACATCTTACAGGAAAAGATGAAGAAGCTTTATTGGCTGGGTTTCTAGGATTGGAAACATACAGATGATCTTTGTTATGATAAGGTTTCCCTTGGTTTTAACGGTTTTTCATTTTATTTCTAATGGGTCCAATATTCTTGTAATGAGATGCCCTAGCCCGAAAGTCTTCATCATAAACTCTGCACATGCTTACTAGTTGAGGGAATTGACGTACACCTTGGTAATTCACAGCTTGCTTAATCTCAGGCCTTAATCTATTCAAGAACTTAACACACTTTGAACTTTCCCCTTCCATACCTTGATAATGAGGAAAATACCTAACTAACTCTTCAAATTTAAGTTCTAAAAATTCCATTTCTTTTTTATTTTTAATATCTTCCGGAAAATATTTTTCTAAAAAGGTTTCTTTGAAAATTTCCCAAGTCATCTCTTGGATTTCAGTTTCTAAACGTGAGCGAGTGTTTTCCCACCAAAATTCCGCTTCTTCTGCTAACATATAAGTAGCAAAGAATACCTTTTTGTTAGCAGGGCATTCCATTACTTGAAAAATTTTCTCTATCTCCTTCAGCCATAACTGGGCACCATCAGGATCATACCTTCCTTTGAATGTAGGCGGGTGGTTTCTTTGAAAATTCTCCAGTCGTTGATATTCTGTACCCCTGCTTCTAAGTTGATTCCCTAGTGCTTGTGCTAAGACTTGTAATGCATCAACTATAGCACGGTTGTTTCTTCCAGCAATTATTACTTTTTACTAAAACATTGTAAGTTTAAGTTAATGGGTGAGAAATAAATAAGAAACATATTTACAGACATTTTATATTAAACATATATATATATATATATATAAGTTACAAGATATTTTCATATTACTTCTACAACTACACATTAGAAAGTTATTTCTAGATATTTTACACATCATTTTTATAATTCACAACTACTCCTAACTACAACTAGGAGTTATTTCTACATATTTCACACATCACCTTCTACTTCTATTACTACTTATTTATAACATCATTTCATTTAGTCTTTAGAAGTTCTGTCGAACTTCTTCTATATTATAATATTGTTGTACACGGTGTGCTAAATATTTGATGGCTTTTCTGTTCCATAATAGATACAATAGTCTGTTTGGCGAAAAACTCTTTTGTTCGTGGTCCATGGTATAATCACAATCTCATGTTCTTCTTTAGTGATAGGGGGTTCATTATGATCAGAATTGGCTCTGTATATCACTGTCGTGTAATACGTTGTGGTTCTATCTTCCTCTGATGTCTCCCTTCGCCATTGATTATCAATTACAAAGAAAGTTTTATTTACGAAATTCATTTTTCCTGAATAGTCACCACAAATTAGTACTATAAAATTCTTATTCCTATATTCCAGAAAACATTACACAAAACACAATCCACAAGTCATAGCAAAATACAGAGAACATATAACACAAAATATTTTGCAGAGAACCACAACAAACACATAACACACAGTCCTAAGAAACAAACATGCTCTCATACCACTATTGTAACGTCTCAATTTACCACCTTGTTATTATTGATTTTTTTTTTTATGAAAAATCACTTTGCCAACTTGCTAAAAATTATTGAACCAAGGTTACTATTAACTAATATTCAAAAGATTTCTATGTCTGGTTCATTTATAAC
Source organism: Glycine tomentella (assembly GCA_007407185.1). Lineage (NCBI taxonomy): Eukaryota > Viridiplantae > Streptophyta > Magnoliopsida > Fabales > Fabaceae > Glycine > Glycine tomentella. The sequence goes on along the minus strand of PYAF01003509.1, from coordinate 169,530 downwards.
TAAAATATACTGTAAAATACAATACAAACTGATCTAGAATCCATAACATAGAACACATAACTAAAATATTTATTACAGTAAAACATCTTCAACCAAACATCTTCAACAAAGTCCTTCATCAAAAACAGCTTGCCAATCCTTCTTTACTGTTCATCTGCTCACCCAAATAAAATCGGGGTCATAGCAGGTGTCAACCACAGAAACAAAGTACAGGGTAAGTTTATGATAAATATAATTTAAGCAAATAAAATATATTCAATATTTAGATATTCATAACAATATCCTTAAAGAAACATAATTCTCTTAGACTATTATCATTATGCATGACTCTCATAAACTTTTATTATTTGATACCAACTGCCAAGATAGCCCCATCCCTGTGGCACAGAACTTATCCGACCAGTCAGGATCTCCCGTTGTTGCACAGGTTCTCACCCACACTTCATGTGATCATCATGGGAGGTGTGATTCCCTACCGCAAGAGTTACCCCCCAGCTCAAACACCTTTTGTCTGAACGCACGGACTCAGTTCCTGCAGCTATCTTACACACCTCCTTTTTGAGGCAACTCTTATATATACCTCCTCTCTGAGGTATCTTTTATATACACCTCCTCTGTGAGGCAACTCTTATGCACATGAGACACATGAAGTTGACTCTTTTTCATTTTACCAACTCATATTTATTTCCAATATTAGTTCTTCAATCACTATCTCATATATATTTTACTCAGAAGTTCAACATAAAGTATAGAACTCAACTTTATATTCATGTACAGAATCTCAGCATATTACTCATATACAGAGATTTATAGAAATACTCAGCAACACATGAACTTCATAGAGATTTATAGAAACACTCAACAACACATGGAATTTAAATTCATAGAAGCACTCAGTCATGTAACTATAACTCAAGTCTAACAATTTCTCAAATACATGTCATACTACACAGGATTTCAAGCACTTATTCAAACACAAACAACATTTAAACAACACTTAAATTATCTTTATCATAAAGCTTCCCTATACATACCTCATAATCTCCTAGAAAGCTTGTTTTTCTCTTCCTACTTTGCTATCTCTTCCACGTGATTTCTCTAAAAGGTGGGGTCTTTTCTACTTTGTTTTAAGGCTTTGAAAAAGAGAGGATGAAAGTGAAATGAAAGGGATATGAGGGAGGTAGTTCACATGTGGCTCTTGTAGAAGGGTGGCTCGAAAATGACTTCCATTTTGGACCCCTCTTCCTTTATATAGTGGTTGGAAATTGATATAATATTCAAAGACATTTTTACCCTTTCTAACTAATTTCCTTCATTTAGTTCCATCTTAACTTAGTTTCCCTTCATTCCATTAGATTCCAACTAAATTCATCCTTATTCTTTTAGATTCTAACTAAGTTCATTATGATTCCTTTACTTTATAAGAAAAATCTTCTAAGTTCATTATGTTCCTTACAAGTGTCCTACCACTTGTCTTCATTTTAAGGCTTGCCTTTTCAAGTGTCCTACTTACTTGGTATGTCTTGAAATTTGTCCCACCTTCTCCATCATTCACGTAAACATCAAAGGAAGGAAGTGGGATTTTGCTTCCTTTCATGTTGTCTTGCATAATTTTTATCCAAAACATGACTTCTTAGGCTTTTTTCCTTGCCTTTTTCACGTGAACTTTGGCTTAATTAAGGGGAAGATTTTTATCTTCCTATCCTCCTTCTATATTATATTTCATTTTCTTTTAAAGAAGAGAAAATTATATGACTTCTTTTGGATACATATGTCACCTTTTAAATGAAAAAGAATAATCTAGTTTAGGCTTTTCTTCAGACATGGTATTTCTTGAAAGGAAGTCAAATTTGATTCGAATTTTTCTACCTAAGGATAATACTGAATAAGAGAATTCTAGAGATTTCCATAAACTGACTTCATTCACAGTCTAAATTACTCACAAACAGTCTATACAGAGTCCTTCGCAACCTTACATACGAGACCACTCTTATCTTAATTCTTATTGGTCCGCACTTAATTCTGATTGGTCCGTACTACTCTTAACCATCAAAATTATTAAATCATTTTATTAATTAAATCTATACATCCTACAAATAAGAGAAAATTCCATAGATCTTGTCTATCATTTTTCCATATTTTTCTGATGTTTGAATTCTTCTAAATAAAGTTTCAAAGTTATTATCTTATAAAATTCATAGAAATTCTATTCTAGGATTTTCTATCACAAAGTATTTTGATAATCTCTCGTCTAAGAGTATTCTATAATTTCATCAGGTTTTCACAAAATTTCTAAGGGTGTCTCAGACAATTTTAGTATCAAGGGTATTATGGTAATTTCTAAAATATCCAAGGGTATTTATGTAATATTCATCCTAAGGATATTTTTATAATTTATGCTTTAAGGTAAGGATAATATGGTCATTTCTCTTCAAACATGATTGTAATATCTCTAATTAATATTTTACTTAAATAATTTAAATATAGACTAATCAAATTTCACATAACCTGATACTCATATCAACATTTGCACAAAAATAATTCATACAACTCATATTTAAAATATCAGGGTGTTACAACCCCCCACCCTCTTGGTTAAGTGTGAGATATTCATATTATTTACACTAACTGTCTAAAATGAATCAATTATACCTAGAATACTTGTAAATGATGTTTAAATGGAATCAGATGCTTTAACACTTGTTCTTTGGAAAGAAAGTGTAAAGTTTCAGGTTCAAAATATTCAAAGTCTTCCATGGTTAATTACTTTTAAAAAGCTTCAAGTTCAACAATTGGTCAATCAAGAATTTGGCATGTTTAAAGCCAAAAGGGGGAGATTGTTGGATACAGGGGGAGCTAAATGAAGATTGGAAGTCTTTGATACAAGATGAGTTTTGTGCTTTCAATATGCTTGAAGACTTGGAATTTTGTGTAAAAGAAAAGCTATCTGATTGATCCATGCATTCATGCATTCACTTACTCATTCATTGATTCAACTATGTGTTTTTCATGAAAATCAAACAAAGTTTTTAACATATAACTAAGGTTTAAAATTTGATTCAAAGGTTTTTGGAAAAATTGTTTTTATACTGATGTAATCAATTACATTAAAGGTATAATTGATTATTTTGTTCTTTGTTCATTCTGGAAAAACTTCCAAGAACAATGTAATCGATTACCTATCAGAATAATCAATTATTTGACCTTTGCTTTCATATAAACTGCTTTGTTGAACACTTTAATCGATTACCAATAGGTAGTAATCAGTTACAAAGCTTTACAATGCTATACATGATTTTAAGACTCTCTGGAAGAATCGATTACCAATAAGTAGTAATTGATTACACAGGCTTAACTGAAAAATCTGTCTTCCTGTCTTAATTGATTACCAAATGTCGTAATCGATTACATAGCTCATTTTGTTTTATAATGCTTCGTGATTTAATCGATTACAAAATAATCATAATCGATCACATAGTGTATTTTGATAATTTGAAGCTTGTTGTCTTAATCGATTACAAGACGGAATAATTGATTATTTGGTTCGTTGCTCATGTTGAGAATCTTGTAGAACACTTTAATCGATTACAAGTTTATTTTAATTGATTACATGAGCATTTTAATCGATTATTAGGTGCATTTAATCGATTACTTACAGTTACAAAAGTTTGTTATAAATAGAAACAAAGCTCGGCTTGTTTTGGAACTTGTTCAATTCGTATTCTGAGCATACACAAGCTTTCTAAACAAGTTCAAAGTGATTTTCTGAGTTTTATGAGTTCTTGCATCAACTAAAACACTCATGTGTTTTTGAGTGATTCTTTAAAAGCAAGAAGTTTTTTTCAAAGGTTAAGGAAAAAGAATGTTCTGAGTTTGTTATTGTCTTTCAACCTGAATTGCTCATTCATATGCATGTCATTCACTAGATCATCAGGTTGTTTCTTTCCTTAACTCATTGATTGTAATTTTGTTTACATAGTTTGTTGAATTTGGCTATTGTAATAGGATTCTTATAGCTTGGGACTAAAGAAGGGTTCTCTAGCATAAAGATTAGAGTAGTGTTCTCTAAATATTTCTCCTTAGAAGTCTAATAAGTTTTAGATTTCTGTTTTTTATCTAGAGTTGATAAAGGGGAGGTTCTTGTAAAAGTTTGTAAGAATATTTTATAATGGTGGAACTCTAATTCAATGTGAATTAGAAGAAACTGGATGTAGCTTCAGGTTTTGAAGTGAACCAATATAAATTGCTTGTGTTCTTATTTTTATATCTCTATCCTCATTTTATTCATTGATCTTTAATTCTTTGAATCATATTCATTGTTCAACAAGTTCTATTTTGATCTATTAAATTCTTGGGCTGAGCTATTTGATTGAGTAAAAGGTTTCTTGGTTTTTAAAGTGATACAGATCCTAAAACTCTGATTTGAATTTGATTTTAACCAAGGTTCAACCAATTCACCCCCCTCTTGGTTGTTGTGAAGTATTCCTATTATTTTCATGTGTTTCTTTGTGAACAAATATGGTGAGTAGGGGTTTAGAGAGGTTGGCAAGAGAGTTACCTATCAAATAAATCCAGAAAGTAATTGGATCTAATCCGAATGATTCTTTTAAGTGGCATGGCTATGAAAATAATTTATTTACCACTCGTGATGCCTACGGGAAGATTGTGGGGATTGCAAACTTTATGAATCAAAGGATTTTCAAACATATTTGGAATTTGCAAGGGCCTGAAAGAATTAGACTTCACATGTGGAAGTAGTGCAAAATATTCTCCTTACAAATAGCCTCAGATTTCGAAGACATGATAATTGCTGATACATGCTCAATACATCATGATATTCCGGAATCCATTCTTCATGCTCTTTGTGATTGTACATGGGCAAGAGAGGAATGGAATTCAATATGGAAGGGCAATATTCCAATATCATTTCTCAACAATGATGTGAGCAAATGGATTGAAATGAATATTCTTGCTCTGCACAACATAATGAGGCATTCTTGGCCTCAACTTTTTGGTGTTACGATTGACAAATTGTAGTGGCACCAGAATGAATTTGTTTTTAAAAATTTGTGGACCAATTCGAAGTCGTTGATCCATAATATTCAGAATTTGGTCTCTGATATCCTTCAGCTTAATGAATAGATGACTCTACTGCAACCACACACTTTCGTTGAGACTAGCAATGAGAGCCAAGTTATATGGAGTTACCCATCCAAAGACGTCGTAAAGGTGAACTGTAATGGAGCATCTATGCAAGAAGCTTTAATTATGGCGAGTGGAGGAGTAATGCATAATGACAAAGGACTATTTGTCATGGGATTTGCTAGGCATGTTGAAGCTGAACACTAGGCAATGTTTTATGGACTTCAAATTGTGTTGGAGAATGGATTCATGCAGGCAATTGTTGAATCATATTCTTTTAATGCAATCAGTATGATAATGATGGATGTTCTGTGATAGATAAGTACCTTGGGCTAGTGGAGGAGATTAATAAATTAAGCACGCAGCTGTAGCGTTGTGAATTTAGGCACATCATGAGAGAAGTAAATTGTAACGACCCCGAATATCAGGCCTGTTTGGGTAAGCTTCTCTAGAAACACTTCTAAAAGAAGAAAAATATGGATTTTTAGAAGCTCACCGATACAGCTTCTCTAAAAGATGAGATGACACTACAAATTAACTAATGGAAAACTTATTTTAGCTTGGAGAAGCTCATTTCATTTTTTTTCTTATAACTTTCTTCTTCTAGAAGTGCTTATAGAGAAGCTTACACCCAAACAGGCCCTATGAAATACAAAGACTTTAACGCAGAGAGATTTATTTTAATTCCTTATAAAACTCTTGAATTAATTTAATTAAATGAAAGTACATATAAACTTTTGGCGTATACAAGTGTATTATATAAACATCAACCAAAAAGATTATCAAGACATAAAACATAAAGGTACGTGTGCCCTAAGATACTACATCTTCAAAACATCATAACCAAAACTCTAAACAAATCTCAAGGGTCCCACTAAGGATATAAATAAAACATAGATCCAAAATCATAACCAAACTCAAAGTTGGTCCCCACTAAGACAAAATGTAAATAAATGACTGAGGGTCAGATCTCACCCCTAAGTCCATCACCACATCTACCTCAACCCTAAGTGATATGCTCCTTAGAAGCTAGATCATAGTCTGCCCCTTATCAAATGACACGATCATCACAGTTCAACAGAAAAATGCAAGGGTAAGCTCATTTTGAAAGAAAATCTCATATAATTGAAAATAACATAAGTTCACCATTTCACAAGATACATAGAAATCCTTCACATTTCCAATATCAATGAAATTATACAACTCATCAAGTAACACTTCATTCTCATGTCACAAATATCAATGCAAATGTCTAATTATCATGTTATTTCATGTTGACTCTTTACCCTCAGAAGATTTCACATTTGAGCGATTAACCCAAGTACATTCCTTAACATAGTCATACTCTATGATCTGACCATTCGAGGAGACTCGAATTAACCCTACAAAGGAGTGCAATTTCATCGAAAATGGATGAGCGTGGGTAGTGGCTTACCTCAGTAAGGTTTACAAAGACCTTAATCTATCTAGGGATTCGCCCATCCATCCATTATGTAAGTCCATTCCTATTAACCACCACGAAAACCCCTAGCATTAGGTTGAGGGCCTTAGCAACCCCAACTTACATGCCTACTTACATCAATATCATTCATCAATGCATGTATGTTATGATCATTCAAATCAATAACATATGACATCACACATTCATGCATCAATATCAACACCATAAGAGGTTATAATATCATAGATTCACTAATTATATGCTCATCACACTCATGAACTCACCTATAGTTCAATAAACATAGCAAGACATTCCAAAACCTTGAATTCTTGCAAACAACTCACCAAAAATCATATGGATATAAATCTCATGATCTCATATAAAGTCAACTCTAATTACAAAAAAACATCATCTCAACCACATCTCATATCATCATCAAGAAATCAACCAACACAACCCAAGACATTCATCAACCAACATAGTTATCTCATCATCAATATAATATTCTCAACAACACAATGATAAATTATCAATAATAAAATCATATGCCAAACTATGAATCATAAATATGCATCATTCTACCATTATAACAACTTTCTATCTCGTGTTGAAGATTATCAAAACATCTCATAAGTTTTGGGTTATTATCTCTTTCATTTTCTATTATGCGCCTATGACCTCCATAGCTTATAAACATGATAAATAAAGATATACTAACTCAATCAAGTTGGTTATTGTCTCATTTGAAAGCTACAAAAATTATCTCCAACTTGTATGTTTTCCCGAAAGCCTAGTTTAGAAGCATACTATGCCTAAAATTACAATCTATATGTAACTTTTATTTGTTAGCGACAACTTGACCTTTGTTAAGTAATTTGATCATTTCTAGAGGTATACACAACAATTTTAAGTGAATCCAGAACTACAAATATCATGAAGACAACTTTTCAAAATCTAACTCTATGACAATGATTTGGCCATTTTAATCAATTACAACTCATTGTAATTGATTACAACAAAGCTTGGGTAAACAAAACAGTCCTTGGGCTCAAATTAATTGATTACAAATTTATGTAATCGGATACAATCTGCCCAGAATCCAAAATTAACCTTTGGAGCTCATTTTAATTGATTACCACATGATGTAATCAGTTATGATGATTCAAACTACAGAAAGTTATGATTTTTAAGCCAAGACATGATCTTTCATCAAAACAAAATCATTCATTTCAATCCGAAATATTCAACAATAAATTTAAGCTTCAACAAAACATTTTCTAACATTTCAAAACATCCAAAATAAGAAAGAGGTGAGCTTCCCTTACCTATCAACTCAATAAGTTAGCTTTGAGATGAAGAAGAGAAATAAAGGGAGAGACTTTGGGTCCAAAATGAAAACTTTTCTTCACTTATACAACAGTCTTACATCATCCATACCATACCATCCCAAACCCTAAAACTAATAAAAAACACATTAAAGCCTTGCAAATGAACACTTTCATGAAGTTTGAAGGGTGTTTATGGGGAAAAATGAGAATGGACACAAAGAGAGAAAGAGAAGGGTTTACCTCATATAGGGACAACCAACAAACAGTAAAGGTGGAGAAAAAGAGCTTCCTTTCTGCATAACACCCAAACTCTAATTTTCTCAAATGGTGGTTTCTTGGAGAAGCGGAAATGAGTGAAAAATGAAGAGTTTTTTTTTTTTTTGTGATAAGTGTATGAATATAAAGGTTTATTAGAGGCTTTTGGTGACTCTCTAGCTTCTCTTTTTCTACACTTTGGCTTCTACTAAGCATACCTACCTCTCTTGTAAATCAAAAGCCTCTAGACCCAAACACATGAAAACTCACTAATACACATAAAATACATGCTAAACATCACTAACTCAGTAATTAATTAATTCATTCAAGCACTTAACTTAAATTTAATTTCTCTTGTAATTTAATTAAATCATTTGAATAATCAATTAATTAAACACAATGTTACACAAATAATCTAGATGATTCCTTTGCTAAGCATGGAGTTAATTTGGAGTGTGATAGTTGTATTTTTAAAGACTTTCCTGATTTTGTTGTTGTCCCTTACAAGGGTGATTTGCATTGTAATTCTTTGGTGATGTTTATTTTGGAATTTGCTTTCATTCGTTTATTTCCCTATTGCATATACTATAATCTCTTTTTGATTTTGTATTGGGCTTTGTTTGAGTTAGAATGAAATCACTACTAGAAAGAATGATTTTAACATCGTTACATTAAGATTGATTTTTGATAAAACCGATGTTAACAAAAACACAGTGGCATATTCGTAACTAACATGAAAAATCGATGTTAACAAACTCATATTAGCATAGGCTTTTTAAAAACCGATGTTGTGAGTGCTTAGACAAAATCAATTTTCAAATAATCGATATTGAGGTCTTTAAATAAGACTTCCCCACCCGCACCCTCACCCTCACCCATTTTCTTTGTCTTGTGAAACTCACTCTCTCAACCCCCTATCTCTCTCGAAACCCACTTTGCTACTACACCTTGAGCCACTTCGCCATCACCGTCTGAGCAACATGCTCCCATCAGGAAGGCTACCACCGCCGACCTTAGCCGCTTCTTCTCCAAACCTGCTCCCCACGTCTTCAGTGATGCTATAGTGTTTCTATTGGTGCGCTACGATGGTGAGCTGGATGTGGATACGGTGGACTCCGAGGGGAGGACGACGATCCACGTGGCGGCGAGGGAATGGCACGCGAGGGTTATCAAGTTCTGCATCACGATGGGGGGAAACCTTAATCGCATGGATTTGAAGGGGTGGACCCCACTCCACTACACGGCGTAGAAGGGGCACTTGAAGGTCATGAAGTGTTTGTTGGAATGCTCCAACGTGAAGTGGGTGAGGGATAAGGGAGGGAGAATGACGTTTTCTGTTGTCGCAGATAGTGATCACGAACATTTTGCTAGTGCTTCAATCGTTTTATTTTTTTGCTCTTTCAGTGAATAAGGTTTAGAACGTCTTAGTGAATATGGTAAGCTTTACTTGTTGATTTAGGTTATTGACAAAGTCCAGGAAGAAACAAAGAGCGGTGCTGGTAAGTTTTGTCTCAGAAATACTGGTTTGTATGGAATGCATAGTTGTTTGGGAACAAGATTTTCTGTGCTAGGGAACACCCTAATAACCTTGCTCAACATAAACTAAATCTCGTTTTTCTTTTCTATTTTACCTATTGGTCACGATGCTTGTCTTTACTTAAAAGAGGTGTTTTTCCTTTCAATTTTTCATCTGCTATTTTTCAACTATTTTTTCATACCATATTATGTATAAAGGTAATTTCTCAAATTTGGATTTTTGTTTTAATTATCACTTTATGCAGTAAACATCTAGTATTTATTTATTTGATTTGACTTTTTTTCTTGGTGAAGTATTACTTGATTTGATTATGAAGGAAATTTGCAATATACTAAGTGTAAAATTTTCTATATTACAAATTGTATGGATCATTAAGTCTAGTTGAGGAGGTAAAGAAAGTGAAACATGACATGAGGATTTGGTCACTTGGTGGAGCTAAACTATGGCTGTAATGTGCAAGGGAAGTCTTAGTGTCAATGACTTTCTTGTTATATACGTGTATATTATCATGTATGTATAATAAAAATAAACCTTTTTTATAAAATAAAATAACTTATATGTAATTATCTTTTTGTAAAACTAAATGATTTAACTTGTGAGAAGTCATGATATGGTGTCATTTTCACCCAAGTTTAAGTGCAGAGTTAGTGATGAGGAAAGATTAAAAAAATATAGAATATAATATTGATCGTGTACCTTTCATTTTTATGTTATTTTTGCCCTTAAGAACGGGGGTGGCTCATAAGTTTAGTTTGGAGAAATGGTCTTAAATCATTTATCTTATTGAATGGAACAAAAGAAAATGATAAATTCTTATAGTATTATTTGTGTATATCACTATGAAATACAATTTGTGGGGTGATGAGGATTGGTTGAATGGGGGAAAGCACAATGGGAGGGCTGCTACTAAAATTACCATATGTATCAAAATTTGTGCATACAAAGATTATTAAGGTAGGTTCTATGATGAAAAGCTTATTATTGTATTTTTATATTTGTTATGTTAAATATGTTATAACTTTTGTTAGGCTTTGTTGATGACCTTCGTATGGGAAGTTGGTATTTATAAATCTGAATTTTGGATGAGTATTACTTATGAAATAAAATCAAGTTTTTATTTTATGATTTGTAAAGTAAATAGTAAATTTTATGATTAGTAAGTTTGGCTGGGGTAAACTGATCAAAATTCAATGTTAAGTATTCATTTTATGCCTCTCGTTACTTGTTGGTTTTATCTCAACTGACAAAGTTTGAATGATTCTAAACATATATCTGGTAACATATAAGGAAATGGTGGAAGATGAATCCAAGGACATTAAGAATGCTCCTTTAGGACCTATACACAAACTAACAATAGAGAATACCAAGTCAAACAATATGGTTATAAAGGTAACTGGCAAACTCTCTTCAGGTTCCTTGTTTCTTGTACAAACATATGATGTTTTATGCTCCATTGAAACTTAACCAATGGACTTAACTGATTCCAAAATAGAAACCACATGTGGTGATTTCTCAATACAATTTCTTTGGTAAAAAAAAAAAAAGAAGGAAATTTGAAGTAAAGGCTTCTGCTTCTATAACATGATGAAACATATTTAACTGTAAATTCTTATATCATATTATTTTGTATGGTCTGATTGTATCCTTTCTTCCATTTAGCTTTATATAAATGGTGGCATCTACAATTAATGCAGGCTACCCTTAACTGTTATTTAGTTAAAGAGTTTTGTAAGCTGTGTACCTAAATATCTCATTTAGCATATTTCAAATTACAATGAAGTGTCTTACTGCATGATATAATAAAACATAAGTTAATCAATGTAAATAATAAAAAAATATAACAAATGAAATTAAATAAGGATGTTATTTTGGTATCAGAACAAAGTCATATAATAACATTGGGAGCAATAACACACTTCATTGTAATTTGAAATATGCTAAATGAGATATTTAGGTACACAACTTACAAAACTCTTTAACTAAATAACTTACAGTTAAGGGTAGCCTGCATTAATTATAGATGCTACCATTTATATAAAGCTAAATGGAAGAAAGGATACAATCAGACCATACAAAATAATATGATATAAGAATTGACAGTTAAATAGGTTTCATCATGTTATAGCAGCAAAAGCCTTTACTTCAAATTTCTGTATGTTTTATTATATCATGTAGTAATTTACTAAAATAAGAACATTGGAACCATAGAGAATAAAGGCAATTCACATTTAGTGGGTAAGATGTTTTCTTAAAGTTAAAAATGAAACACTGAGTGTTTAAGAAATTTTACAATTGTAGAGTTATGTTTAATTAGCATAGGTTATAGATGATTTTATGTATTGACATTGTTGTTTTAATTATTTTAACAATTTTTTTAATTGATAGTAATTATTCAATAATAATATAAAAATTTGTATTGCCTGAAAACTGTCTGGACTGGTTCTATTTTTTCATTTTCTAGGTTTGGGTAATATTAAAAAAATAGACAGGATATTAATATTTTTTTTGGCAAAAAACATCGATTTTCCTAAAAATCGATGTTGTTGTGCACTCACAACATTGATTTTGCTTAAAATCGATGTTTTGGAGGAAAAACAACATCAAGTTTTCTAAAAATCGATGTTATAGTGCAAAAAAACCAATGTTGTTTTTCTCACAATTGATTTTTGCATATTTTACATTTTTCTGGTTTATTTCTTATAATACGACGTTTTCTTAAAAACCGATGTTGTGTAGTGTATTTTAACATAAGTTTTCATAAACTTTGATACTTTTAACGTTAGTAGTTTCAACATCGGTTCAAAACCAATGTTGAATGTCCAAAATACCCGATGTTGAAAGCACTTTTTCTAGTAGTGAATATTACAAATAATTGATTAAAAATGCAATATGAACATGTTTTTATCGCAAAATCACATGGAGAAGCTTGATTTTATTGATACATATTTTTCTTAAAAGGGAAAAAACTTTTGTTGATCTTTTGTTGCAATGATACACCTTTAAAAATGTCTTTGCAAGCTTCTTATTAACTTGTCATGCTTGGTTGATCAGTAACTTGTATTGTAAGAATTTTTGAGAAAAGAAATATATTTAATGAAGTTATTTTATTAAAGAGTATTTTTAGAAAATAGTTCTATTGTGTACTTTAATTTCGAGGAAACATGTGTAAATATTTTTAGGATTGTTTATGATTGACCAAACTTATTTTTGAAATTATGATTCATAATTATGAAATAACTTCTCTCATACCAAACGTGTTTGGTTTTATCTTTGGACTAATGGATTAGTTTTTGAATCAATAACATTGATCTTTTTCTTACTTTAACATATTACATATGACTATTACAATTATTTATTTTCCATCATGGTCATTTATATGTTAATTTCTTATATCACTCTTTATTTTTACTTAAGAATACTCAATTAAGTTATATATAATGTGTTATTTAATATTAATATTCATGAAAATCTTAATCTGAATAATATACAGGATTAAAACGTAGCAAAATACTTAGATGGAAGGAGAGAATCCGAATTCAAAATCAATTGAGCAAAAAAGCCAAAAACAATAAGAAGAAAGTGAAGTTTTGCAACCTTGTATCTTGTTCAAAACAAAAAAGGAAGTGAAAAGACAAAGAATCCACCTGAATCTAATGTTGAGAATGACTTAAGCCCTCGAAATCATAATCTGGATGCAGGACATACTTCAATTGAATTGCAGGGAGGACATTCTTCAATTGATTTTGTTGTGCAAGAGCATTATTATTCTCCTTCAAGATATCCTCCTCCAACAAATGAAAGAGAGGAGTATCGAAAAGCAGCTAAATTTTTCAGTGATGAGAATAGACAAGGTTGCTAGATTATGTAAATATGTGTGCAATTGAAAACTCATTAATCAGGGAATATTTATGTTTGCTTTAGAAATAATTATATATTTTTAATAAAAAAAGTAACATTTTTTCATGATTTTTTTAGGAATTTAATTGAATTTGTACTAGAGTTATGACTTATGTTAGGTGATGAATAACTTTTAAGTAGGTTATGTTGCTTTTAATGAATAAACACTAGAAAGAAATAGTGTTTTTCTGACAATTTTTTTGCAGTGATCCCAATTAACGGCTTGAAATAATATTAATTTTTGACAGGAGATTTGACTGTCACGACCAATGAGCTTGTCTCAAGTTATGCTCTGTGGCACCTAATTGTAACTTTTTCATCGAATCACTTAACACGCGTCACCAGTATAATTTTAATTTAAAATGCTCAAAACACTGAGGTACATTCTCTTTTCTATTTGAGCATTTAGGGTTCCTTCTAGGAAGATCAAAACGATCACATTCTCTTTCTTGCAAATCTCAAATTGATCACGCAACACTCTGTTTCTCACGGATGCAGAAATGTTCACGAAATTCTCTCTTTCCTGCAAATTTGGAATTGTTCACGGAATTGTTCATGCCTTACTCTCACATTCTCACATCTCAATAATTAGCTATGTTCTCACATTCAATCAGGTTTTATTTCTCGCTAATTAATTCCACGAATTGTTTTCCCTAAATCAACTCTTCTCTTGATTTACATTTCTAATCGATATTCTTCACTCTCAAGTGTTTATTGTTGGTTTGTATTTGTAGTTCCATTGTCAAGGGGCACATATTCGTGGTGGAAAAATTGTCTTCTTCTATAAGGTATTAGCTCCAAATTAGAATTATTGAGTTCACTGATTCCATTTTTAATCACCTATTCAGTTTAGTTTAATTTGTAGTTTCATTTATTGTTGTACCTTTAATTAGGGGGAGAAAAAGAAAAAGGCTATAAATTCAAATTGAATGATATTTCAACTTTTTGCTTGTGACTTGTTAGCTATGCTTAGGAATCTTGAGAATAAAAGGAAGATGAAGCTGAGAGTTGAGGTTTGGAAAGAAATTAAAGTATAGAAATATATGCATGTGTAGTAAAAACTCCAAATATCCATAATTTTGTAGTTTTATTGTTAGGAACTCCTACATGACAAGGGTAGAATGATGAGGAAATTATTTAGGATATGAAAAACTTACATAGGTGGAAACAAGTGTTGAAAGCATTGTGGTAAAGTTAGAGGCTGCATGTAGTTTTAGGGTAAACAATCATTTGTGTAGTTTTTTAGTGGCTATTGCCACATGGCAATGAAGTTTTCCTTCTATGATTTGTAACACCCCAAAATTTTGAATCACAATTATTAGGGTAAAATGTTAATTTGAGGCAGTACAAAAGATTTGGGGAAAAATGATGAAAATGCCCCTAGACATTTTAGAAATGACCAAAGTGCCCTTAGGCATTTTAAGAAAAAAATTTTATAAATACTCTGGGAGGTTTGAAAAAGGATCAGAATACCCTAAGGGTAACAATTACAGAGTTTCCGTGAACATTTTTGAAATGACGATTTTACCCCTAGGGTAAGGGATAAAATTACCAAAATGCCCTTTAGGTCAAAAATTGATTAGATGACTTTAGAAATTCATGGGGACCTGAGTATTGGATAAAATACTTTTAGAGAACAAAATATTAACATGGTTGGTAGCAGAGAATCATAAATTGTAATTTCTAGGAATTTTGGAAAATATTTTGAAAAAAAGAGCTTAATATAGACAACCTCAGGTATCAGAAAATTATAAGAAAAGTATGGACATAATCTATAGAGTTTTCTCTTAATGATGGGAGGGATAAGTGTTCTAAATAATTTAGTTTAATAATCTTAATAATTCAAAACAAAATAGACCAATAAGAATTCAAGTAAAATTATTACATGTAATTAAAAGAAAAATTGGTTGATTTGAATTCCTAATACAAGTTTTGGCCGTGTGATCTAGGATCAAAGGATAAAACTTTAAGAAGCTTCAAGATTGGTCACATGGAATGTAAAACCGTTTTTATTTCGTGATTTATTTTAAAAATAATCGTCTGATCAATTTATTTGTGACAAAAAAATTATTACTTTACTATATATATATATATATATATATATATATTTATTTATTTTTCTAAACAAAATTTTCGGAAAACATAGAGAGTAATATTAACCCAGAGTCTAAATTAGTTTGGTTAAGTGTTAAACTGCTTTTAAAACGTGTATAAACAGTTTTAAATCATATAGTAGTTTAGACAGAATTACCTTGTATAACCATAATGTTCGTCCCCATAAATATATATCATATATTTATAATATACA
>PYAF01003509.1:119249-133004 GCA_007407185.1 Glycine tomentella | reverse complement strand
TCGTACTAGTCTTATTGATATCCTCAATGCCCTTTCTTGATGATTCAAGACTAGGAACTAACTTTAGACAATAGACATGTAGTGTCCTCGAATCCTCATGATCATGATCCCTAACATCGATCCTCGAGTGTACACTTGTTTTATTCCTAGGGCCTTTATCTTTAAACGTATATTACTATAAATATAGGTGAGACATAAATATGATAAAGATAAAGTTTGCTCTTATTAATCATGAAATAATACAAGGTCTTCATCTGATAAATCAGATTGTCTCTAAGACACCTACATACTAACAATCTCCCACTTGGCCTAGAGCCAATCAGGTCAACGTGTCAAACTTAAAGACTCATAATGACAATCATTCTTTCTCTGAGAGAGACCCTTCGTCAGAGAATTGACCAAATTATCATCTGTGGGAATGTAGTCCATATTTATCTCCAGCCTTTCTATTATTTCTCTGATGAGGTGATACTTGCGAAGCACATGCTTGGACCTCTGATGAGACTTGGGTTCCTTGCCCTGGGCTATAGCTCCAGTGTTGTCACAATACATAGGTATTGGATCAACAGTGGATGGAACCACTCCAAGTTCAGAAATGAACTTGTTGATCCAGACTGCCTTCTTAGCCGCTTCTGAAGCTGCTATTGTTATGCCTCGATAGTTGAGTCTTTCGTGGTCTCTTGCTTAGAACTCTTCCAACAAATTGCTCCACCATTTAATGTGTAGACAAAGACTGACTGAGATTTATAGTCATCTCTATCACTTTGGAAGCTAGCATTAGTGAATCCCTTCACTTTCAGCTCATTATTGCCACCATAGACTAGAAATAGATCCTTAGTCCTTCTCAGGTACTTCAGGATAGTCTTTACAGTCGTCCAGTGAACCTTTCTAAGATCAGACTGATATCGACTTGTAATGCTCAAAGCATATGAGACATCTGGTCTTGTACATAGCATGGCATACATGATGGATCCAATTACTGATGCATATGTAATTGCCACCCAAACTCATAGTTCTAGAAGGCCCAAACAAATCAATGTGTAACAATTTAAGAGGTCTAGAGGTGGAAACAATATTTTTGCTTTGAAAAGAGATTTTAGTTTGTTTCCCCTTTTGACAAGCATCACAAAGTTTGTCTTTTTCAAATTTGTGTTTAGGCAAACCAATCACTAAGTCCTTTTTAATAAGCTTGTTAATATGGTGCATGTTGATGTGATTAGCTCTCCTATGCCACAACCAAGATTCATCTAACTTACTCATTAAGCATGAAGTTTTGTGAAAGAATGCATGGTCAATAGAAAGTAGATAGATATTACCTTTCCTTTTGCCTATATGAACTGCTTCACCACTTTGGCCATCACATATCATACAACAATTCTCATTGAATGAGATTTTAAAACCTTTATCATAGAGTTGGCTTATGCTTAGAAGATCGTGCTTCAAACCATCCACATAGAGAACATTGCTAATCTTGGTGTTGAAGTTATCTCCAATGTTTCCTTCACCAATTATCTTGCCCTTGTTGTTATCTCCATAAGTGACAAAGCCTCCATCTTTATGAATAAGATTTGTGAGCAAAGACTTGTCACCCATCATATGTCTTGAGCAGCCACTATCAAGATACCACAATGAAATTCTTGCTCTAAGACATACCTACAAAATTTAAATCAATTCATAGGAGGAGGTACCCAATTGAGGTTGGGTCCAAAGGGGTTAGTGGCTTTCTTCTTCTTTTCAACCCAAATGCATTCACCATTTGGTACATAGAACCTTCTTGCAAAACATTTATAAGAAGTGTGTCCTCCCTCCATACAATAGTTACAAACAACAGCTTTATAAGATTTTATGAAGAAAACATTTTGATTGATTCTTGATTTCCTTTTATTCTTCTTTTTTGGGGTCACAAATATTGTCTTTTGGACATTTTTAGAACCCTTTTTATACCTCAATCCAGAAGTATCTCCAACATGTTTTTGAGCACTCAACATTTCATTCAAATCACATTTTCCCTTGTTGAGCTTTCGTAAGATATCAATCAATTCATTGTTCTTAGAAAGGAGCTGCGTATATTTCTCTTCTTGGTTTATTCTATACTCATTAAAAACTTTTTGCAGCATTTCATATTTTTCAACACTTGTAGAGGAGGAGGCACATACACAACCATTTGATTTGTAACTTGAAACAAGTTTCTCATTTTCTTTTTTCAAGTTGCAAATTTCAGCTTGCAATTCTAAAATTTTTGCAAGATGTTATTTGATATTCTCTTTAAGTCTATTGTTAGATCTTGCAGGTTTTTGAGTCTCTTTGTGCATCTCTTGAAAAGCAAGAATATCTTGATCAAGTTCAGAATTTACCTCAGCTTCTTCATCTAAAAGATCATCATTATCTTCATTGACAACAGAGGTAAGGCACATGTTTGCTTCCTCAATTTTAGTGGAGGATTCAGAGGTTGTTGAGTCATTGTCCTCCCAAGCTATATAAGCTCTTCTAGTTTTTCCATCCTTCTTTACTTTGTTGTCTCCTTGTTGTTTCTTCAAGTAGATTGAGCATTCAGTCTTAATGTGGCCAGGTTTCCTACATTCAAAGCATGTAAAGTTGCTGTCAATCTTCTTGTTGTTGTTGTTGTTGTTGTTATTGTTCTTGGTGTTCCTTGAGAATTTCTTACCCTTATTCTTCTTCAAGAATTTCCTGAACTTCTTCACTATCAAGTTTATGTTCTCTTCATTTTCCTCATCACTTGATTTTTCTTCTTTTTCAGCTCTTGTTGATGCAGCTCTTAGTGCAATTCCTTTTCCTTTCTTTTATGCATCTTCAACACACATTAATTGAGACATTTCTAATTCATATTCAAGTAACTTACTAAAAAGAGCAGCCATAGACATTTTGGAGAGATCCTCGGATTCCTTGATAGCTGTCACTTTTGGTTGCCAAGATCTAGTGAGGCATTTCAAGATTTTGATGTTTAATTCCTCAACATCAAAAGTCTTACCAAGTCCCAAAAGATGATTGACAATGTGGTGAATCTTGTTTGGAGCTGGGAAATGCTTTCATTTGTGTTCATCTTGAACATCTCGTACTCATGAATCAATGAATGCTTCCTTGTTCTTCTTACTTCTTTGGTTCCTTCATGAGTGATTTCTACCATCTCCCACATTTCCTTAGCACTTGTGCACCTAAATGTTCTGAAAAATTCATCAGAGGAAAGTGCAGAAGTTATCATGTTTTTGGCCTTGAAATCATATTGAATAGCCCTTTTCTCAACATCAGTCATCTTATCCCATTCTTTGGGAATCATGTCATTTCCAACAGTTTTGATGGGCACCACAGGACCTTTTTCAATTGCATTCCAAACACCTGGGTCATTAGATTGAATAAAGATCTTCATCCTATTTTTCCAAAAATCGAAATTCTCCCCTTCAAACAAAGGAGGTCTGTTTAAAGAAGCACCTTCCTTGAAAGTTATTTGTGAGGTATTCATTTTGAAAATAGTGATCTTGAGTAACTTTCAAGAACCAGCTCTTGATGCCAATTGTAAAAAATATGAATATCTCACACTTAACCAAGAGGAGGGTGAATTGGTTAAGCCTTGGTATTTTAAAAAAAATAATCAAAATCAGAGTTCCTAGGATCTTTATCACTTTTCAAAAGCCAAGAACTTTATTCAATCATGTATTTCAGCCCCAAGGAATTCAATGAATCAAAACTGATATAATTGATCAAGCAATTTAAACAAGAACACAATGAATATAAGAGTTAAGGAATAGAGAAACAAGACAATCAGATTTATACTGTTCACTTGAATACTAGAAGCTACATCCAGTTTTCTTCCAACCAACACTAGGTTAGAGTTCTATTATTATAATTTTCTGTTCTTACAAGAAATTACAAAGTCTCCTTTTATCAACCCTAGATAAAGTACAGAAATCTACAACCCTATTAGATTCTAAGAGACAAGAACCTGAGAATACTACTCAGTTCTTTCACCTAGAGAACCCCTTCTCTAGTTATAAGCAAGAACCCAAATACAATAGCCAATTCACAAAAATTACAACCAGATTAAGGAAAGAGACAACCTGATGATCCAATGATGCAATGCAACATGAAGTTACCAACTTAGGTTGAATGATTACAAATCAAAAAGCACAATTTTCCTTAATCTTGAACAGGTTTCAAACTCCAAGCATGACTCAAACACTCATGATTAAGATATAAAGGAGCAAGAAAGACTTTATCCCTTGGAAAACACTTAAGAATGCTCATAAGACTATTTAAGCTCAGAAAATACGAATAGGTAATGTTTCACAAAGTTAGAAAAGCAGCTGAGTCAAGGTTCTATTTATAACAGCTTTTTGTAACTGCCTGTAATCGATTAAATGCGCCTAATAATCGATTAAAATGCTCATGTAATCGATTAAATAAACCTTGTAATCAATTAAAGTGTTTAACAAAGTTCTGGGCATGAGTAACGAGCAAAATAATCGATTATTCCGTCTTTGTAATCGACAGGAACTTGCAAAATATAAAAT
The DNA here is from genome assembly GCA_007407185.1 of Glycine tomentella. NCBI lineage: Eukaryota > Viridiplantae > Streptophyta > Magnoliopsida > Fabales > Fabaceae > Glycine > Glycine tomentella. The sequence goes on along the minus strand of PYAF01003509.1, from coordinate 128,478 downwards.
GCACTGTGTGATCGATTACTATCTTTGGTAATCGATTAAGGCAGGAGCTTCTGGCATTCCAAAATACATTGTGTAATTGATTAAGAAATGTGGTAATCAATTATCTAATGAAAACTTACAAAATTCAGACACAAGATAAAATCGATTACTAGAAATGGTAATCGATTAAAGCAGGAAGATGGATTTTTTAATTTAAGCCTGTGTAATCGATTACTACCTATTGGTAATCGATTCTTCCAGAAAGTCTTAAAACCATGAGTAGCAATGTAAAGCTTTGTAATCGATTACTATTTATTGGTAATCGATTAAAGTGTTTCAACAAAGCAGTGTATGTGAAAACAAAGGTTAAATAACCGATTATTTCGATAGGTAATCGATTACTTTGTTCTTGAAGGTTTTTCCAGAATGAACTAAGAATAATTTAATCGATTATATCTTTAATGTAATTGATTACAACAATATAAAAACATTTTTTCCAAAAACCTTTGAGTCAAAAAAGAAACCTTAGTAAAGTATAAAAAGCGTTGTTTGATTTTTATAAAAACCACTTCGTTAAATCAATGAATGAATGATTAAATATGTGATTGCATGGATCAATCGGATTGCTTTCCTTTTACATAAAATTCTAAGTCTTCAAGCATGCTGAAAGCACAAAAGTCTTCTTGTATCAAAGACTTCCAAACTTCATGAAGCTCCCCCTAGAAACCATAAGACCATCTATGCACCTCATGTGTGTGCTTAGGAATTACTTATTGAAACACGTTGGGGTTTTAGAAATACCTTTATCACTTGAAGGCTCAAAGAAGATGACGCCCTCCAATGGTGATCCACACGGTTATCTCCTTCTTGTAAGTGAGAATTTTTTCTTCTCCCTATTTCCTCCTTCTCCTTGGTGGCTTGCCAGGTGCATACAAGGAATGAGGTTTTCAAGTATTTGGTTTCTTTTCTCAAGACTATGAAGGTGCCTTGAGATCAAGTGAAGGTGCAGCAAAAGAGGAGAGCAGATGAGGTAGAGGAAAAACTAGAACTTGATTCAGAACCAAGAGAGGAAGGGGCAAAACTTTTCTCTATCTCAATCCTCCCCACATAGGCGCCTATTTATGGTGAGATGAGGTTGTTGCATTGCATTATCCTCTCACTCCAAATCAGCCTCAGTTTGTTGAGAATTTCAAAATTGAAGATGTTACTAGAACATCCTTGAGTTTGTTCCACTCTTACAAGACTTGAATTCAAAATTCAAGTTAATGGATCCTATCCATTTGTTGCAGATAATTTGAAAAAGAATCAATCAACATCCTCTCATCAAAACTGTCTCTTTCTCTCTCTCATCCCTCCAAATTTTATTGCAACAAAACTCATTTGAATTTTGAATTCAAATGATAATGTTGTTGAGAGAATCTTTATCCAATCTTTATTGGATAATTCATTTAGATAATTTAAATTATCCTCAACAACCAATGTTGTTAAGAGAATCTTCATCCAATCTTTATTGGATAATTCATTTAGATAATTTGAATTATCCTCAACAACCTAACCTCATAGAATTTAAAATTCAAATTCAAATTTCAAATTTGAAATTTAAATTCAAATATAAATTCAATCTTATCCCAGTTCATAATTTCAATTTGAATCCGAATTCAAAATTCAAAATTTCAAAATTCAAATTCAAATTTCAAATTTAAATTTCGAATTTGCCCAAAACTTATTTTGGTCAAGTCAACTCCTTGACTTACTAGGATTCATGGCTCAAGGCCCATCGGGCCTGTTAACACATTTGGGCCATTGGTGGAGAAACTAATTTCACCACTAATGCCCCAAATAGGACGCATGATTCAAGTGGGCTTGAAGTCCAACTTTAACCCAATTTAACTCATAGTCTTGATGAAGCCCAATAACTAATTATTGGCCCAAACTCGCTATAACTTGCAACAAAGAATAACTGTTGTTTGTGGCCTATTAGGCCCAATTAGTCACCGACATAAATAAACTTAGACCAATTAAACTCTTTTAATGGGTCCAATTCATTTAAGGACCACATAAGACACTAGCAATGCTCTGCGGCCCTAGAAATAATTGAGTTGATCAAGTAATCTACCTTTATAATTTGGATACCATGTCTCCATCATCCCTCACATCGTCATTCACAATTAGTCGAGAGCAAGGATAAAGTATCATCTCGCTTTATTGACTAAATATAGCTTTTCACAGGAACCAGAAATCTTCTGTTGACTCTAAGACGGATCCTGACTCCTCATGATCTCTTACTATGCATAGATTCCCGAGTCAACTAGAAGTCATCCAAGCCTTGCCGGTCTTGTGAACAACTAATCCCTCGTAAGGGATTGTGAGTCCTTTCGACATGTCTATCTATACTTGTGTATTTAGGTTATACCCAAGAGTACACTTTTCTCCCTATTTTCAGGCAGATAGAGTTGTACAGTTAAAGAATATCCCTAGGACATAGTATTCGATGACATCCTCAAGTCTAGGACGATCCGCACTACCAAACGATGAGAGAATTTACAAATGGGGAGAACAAATCCATTTGTTCAGTGCCATTTGTTCCCTAACAGATCCACCCACGACATCAGCTATGGCATCACCATGCCTGCATTCCATGAGGTCCCTACGTTGTATCTCTATACAAGTAGAAGATGTCATACTAGTCTTATTGAGATCATCAATGCCCTTTCTTGATGATACAAGACTAGGAACTAGCTTTAGGCATTAGACATGTAGTGTCCTTGAATCCTCATGATCATGATCCCTATCATAGATCCTCGCTTAGGGCCTTCATCTTTAAACGCATATTACTATAAATATAGGTGAGACATAAATATGATAAAGATAAGGTTTGCTCTTATTAATCATGAAATAATACAAGGTCTTCAACTAATAAATCAGATTGTCTCTAGGATACCTACATACTAACAAAGTGCACATGTAGTTGTTTGTACTTTTATTCTTTCTCTCTCCATAAGAGCGTGACACGTAGCATTGCCTCCAGTTGTGAGATAATGGTCAAATCAAAAGCAAGCGCTAATCTCGTAACGGATACTCTTGGTGGTCTATAAAAGGTGACCAACGCTCTGCTATCAAAAACAAGAAAATGAAGAGAAATACGAGAAAAAACATTTGAAGTGTTACTTTGTTATATTAGTGGATGATATTTGATTATGATTAAGTTGTTCATTCTTTGCTTAGCAAAGTTATTTCATTGTATTCAAGCTTAAGTGTTTATTCACTTTATTGAGTGATTTGAATTTGTGTATTCATTCAAACATTGTTGTTTGTGATAGCTATAAGTGGCTTAGTGTTAAACTATACTTGGGTGTCTTGGATTCAAGGGGAGTCTAAGGGTGTGCCAGAAGTGACCTTAAGAAAACACTTAATGTCTTACTTGTATACAATGAAATAAATTTTCTAAGCAAAGAATGAAAAACTTAAGCATAATCAAATATCGTCACTAATATGATAAAGTATCACCTCAAATGCTCTTGCTCGTATTTCTATTTGTTTTCTTATTGTTTATAACACAACTTTGGTCACCTTTTGTAGACTTCACTGAAAGTATCCATTACAGGATTATCACTTACTTTTGATTTGATCGTTGTCTCACAACTGGAGGTAATTCTACGTGTCACGCTCTTGTGGAGAGAAAAGGAATAAAAGTACAAACAACTGCATGTGCTCTTGTCTTATTCTTGTGAACACTTCTATTCCATTCTATTTTGTCCTTTCTTACTTGAAATTCAAATGCTAGCAATTCAAAATAAGATAGGCAAGATGAATTTATTAAAGATGAGTTCATGCACTTCCTTTTTTGGCTAACATGAATCTAGTACATGGTTGGACATCACTATGCATAATACAAAATAGTTTATGCAAGTCAATAAGTCCATTGGATGTGAGTAAAAGGAACACACTGCATGGAAACTTGTTTTTACAATGGAGTGAACAATAATACATAATAACACGTTGGATGCTAGATGTTACTTTTAATAAAAATAGTTTTCCACTTGTGAATGGATGCATACTAGTAATAGCTTTAGAATATAGAATACATACAAAGTGAGATCATATGTAGTAAGTCCTAATCACTATAAAATAATCTATTAGTCCATCAACAATTAATATATTTGCAATCATAAAAATCATTAGTAAGGATGGGCTGTCCAGTTATGATAATTGACCATCCAGATTTAACAATCTCCCTTTTTGTATGATGACAAACCATATAAATTTTGATAAAGATAAAACATTATCATGTGATAAAGATATTGATAAATTATTCATGATTATGAGTTATGCATCAGAGCATATAAGAGAAAATATATATGAAGGTTTGTAAAAAGTCCCCCTAAGTTCAACATCCTTTATGCATATGGCAGATAAGAAACTTAAAAGAAAAACATGCAAAGACATATATATGATAGTGGATAACAAACACACAAATGAGAACCAAACCATACTTGTATTATTTAAGAAGAGTAGTATTTTACATATATCAAATTTTCTTTAGCCTTCTCCCCTTTTTTGTCATTAATAAAAACACTTAGGGTTCAAAGAAGGAAATGATGATTGGACGTCATTGTCACTCTTGAGTTGGTGGTGGTGGCTGACTTGGTGATAGTCAAGATGATGATGCTGGTGTAGGTTCAACCTGAGCAAGTGCAGTAGAATACTTGGTGTAGTTTTAGGTGGAAGAGATGGTTGTGGTTGGACGACAAGGTTCATAACTACTCTCGTCATGTTTTGCTACATAACTCCAAATGGCACATTTGAGTAGTCCTTAGAAAGATAAGAAAAAGATCTACAATTTTGTCAAAGATAAGCCAAGGTCAATTCTATCATTTTGAGGGTCGTTTTAGGCTTGGTGTAATGACCTAATTTCTAAGTTGATTTTATTACTAGTATTTTTACTTAGAATAAAATTTTTTCAAGAAACGTGTATAAATAAAAATTCTAAGTCATAAATATTACAAAATATGTAAAGACTAATATATTAGTCAATGTCTCTGTTACAAAAGTTTATACAAGTACAAAACTCTTTTCAAAATCCAGCTTAATACATAGCTCCTTCAATATATCAACACTACTCTAGAGCTTCAAGGAACCTGACCAGGGATGCCATCTAAGAAAAACATGAAACAAATCTTGTGAGAAATAAATTTCTCAGTAGGCAAAGCTAAATCCCGAACTTATTAGTAGGTTAGTAAAATCATTCAAATAATCAAACACATCCACAAGAAATATGCAACTATATGAATGCATGAGATGAACTATCCCAGGGCAAATGGCCTCCACATATTGTACTGTATGTGGCCACACTGAGTATGGACGCTGCTATAGTCTTGCACAAACATGCATGAATTTTGCCATATATCCTTGCACCTGGGTACTACATATCGTACTGTATGTAGCATCAGATTCTGTTTCCCCAAAGCCTCGTACTGGACTTGGAACATGGAAACATGAATCCACCTATCTTATTCACATCAACATCCATAAAAATCAAATCCATAAGCAAAAATACATATTACCTTATGGAAAATATTTTTATCATATCATTATATATATCATAAGTATGGTTACACCACCATACCTTATCCAATAAGCTTATAAGTATGGTTAAACCACCATATTCTATTCAAGCAAAATCATTACCAACTTAGGCATGACCAAAGAATATCCTCACAAAAAAATTATGTTAGTATTCTAACTAATAATCCATAATATGTCTTTCAAATAATTTCTAATCCCTTGAAATTTTCATAATAAAAGATTAAAGTCTAGTATGCATTTTTTATTCTCCTTTCACCTACCACCTCACTAATTAATCCTCAAATCAAATCATCAAGTATTTAAACAATTCAACTACATACCATTCATCCTCTACTTCAAAAATTAAATCAAAACATGTCCATAAAAATATAAATAGACAGTCCAGTACCATTAAAATCAACTCAAAAGATCATCAAATGGACTTCCATACTTCACTAATATTGATGGGTATAAATCATAGCCTATCTTATGACTTAAATCAATGTATTCTCATCAAAGAATAACCTTTGAACATTACGAAATTCAAGCCTAAAATCAACCATGAATCAGCCTACTAAAGCATGTAAATTAATCCAAACCATTGATTAACTAGAGATTTAAGCTTCACCTACCTCAAGTGAGTTTGAGTCTTGATATCCTTCTAAGCTTGTTAAATCCTTCCTAAGGTTGTTTGCCTCTACACGTGATTTCTTCAAGGTGATGGGGTTTACTTGATGTAAGCTTTAAAGGGAAAGATGAAATGAAATGAAAGTGGTGTGAGGTGTAACACCCCAAAATTTTGGAAATTACAGTCATTTACTAGAGTAAAATGGTAATGAGAGGCAGTACAAGAATTTAGGGAAAAATGACAAAACGCCCCTAAACAATTTCAAAAATGATGCTTATGTCCGTATGGTGAAAATGACAATTTTGCCCTGGACAATTTTGGAAATGAGCAACATATCCTTAGATATTTTAGTAAGATAATTTTGGGAAAAAGACAAGAATACCCTTGAACAATTTGGATAATTACCATCATGTTCCGAGGGTGACAAATGACCAAAATACCCTTAGGACAAAAATGACCAAGATGACTCCAGAAATTTGTAGGAACTTGAATATAGGATAAAATACTTTTAGACAACAAATTGTCAACATGGTTGGTGGAAAAGAACCATAAAATATAATTTCTTGGAATTTTGGTAGATATTTTGAAAAGAGCTTAATATATACTACTTCAGGAATCAGAAAATCTCAGGAAAATAATAGATACAATCTATGGAGTTTTCTCTTAATTATGAGAGGGATAGGATTCCTAAATGAGTTAGCTTAGTAATTCTAATAATTCAAGGCAAAATGAAACAATAAGAAAGTAAAATTTAGTTATTATAGGTAATAAAGGAAAAATTGAATTGATTTGGATTTCTAAATTAAGTCTTGACCGTATGATGAAAGATCAATGAAGAAAGCTTTACGAAACTTCAAGAATGGACACATGGATGTTTAAGAAGCTAGGATACATGCCATTGGTCCACTTGTAAAGTAAGGTAATAATGAATTAAGAAGATTTTAAAGTAACCTTCCTCTTGACTCCTTTGGACCCGTGGACATTTCTACACATTATTTCAAAGATCCCAATGATCAGAAGTTAGATATATGAAATAGGAGTATACCTTTAAAATTTCAAGAAGATCCAACGGTTAACGAATCCAGAATCAATATTTTACTAAAACATGTTTGGAGAATGAAAGAAAAGAACGAAAAATCCTCTAAAACTTAGTAAAGGAAGAAAATTGGTGGAACTTTCCCTAAAAAGCCTAGCAATACACGTGAATGAAGAAGCATGAAGAATAATGTGGAAATTGGACACTTGGAAGCTTAGGAATGGTTGGCCAATAAGAAGAAACTAAGTAGAAAGCTATGTAATGATAACAAAGAAGATATTTGTAAAAAACAAAACCAACAAGTTTATAAAAATGAGTGAGGACCGAATATAAGGGCTGTTCAAGGGAGGAAGTTACGTGCAAATTAGAGCAAAGGAAGACTAGTGTAGAGATTTCAAGACATGGCCACTTGTAAGGAGAAGGATGGCTAGCCAATAAAACTTAAGCACATGGAAAGCTAGTTAGGATATTTTGCAATAAAAATCAAGACCAACAAGCCTATAAAAAAGATGGAAACGAAACATGGGCTGGTTAGAGGAAGGCATCCGTGCAAAAATCATACTCCATGTCATTTATTTTCCAAACTCACCTTATTCCTTTCAAAAAGATCTAAAAGCCAAGGCCTTCCACCCTTAATTTCCCACGTGAAGAGCAAGGAATTCTAGGAGCAAGGCTATTCAATTTTAAGGAGAAAAATAAGGTATGGGAAGTTTATAATAAATATGGTTTAAGTATGCTAGGATTATTCAAATTGCTTTAGAATTAAGCTTTGTTTATTAAGTGTATGATTAATTGCCTCAAAGAACTAAGGTTGGTTTAATGAATTGATTAATTGAAGAAATAATTTTGAATTTAGTGTGATAACCCTGAGTCCTGGCGCAGACGGCGTGAGAGTCCACGCGGGTAGCGCCAGAGGTCCTGCTGAGAAAACCCTGCGTAGGGTGTGGCGCGGCTGGCGCCAGGATTGGCGCGGTTAGCGCCAGAGTTTCTGGAGGTTGGCGCGGATCGCGCGGGGTGTGGCGCGGATCGCGCCAATGGCTCGGCAGGTCCACGCTGATAGCGTGGATGTGGCGCTGATGGCGCCAGTGTTTCTGCAGCCGGCGCGGATGGCGCGGTGTCCCGCGCGGATCGCGCGGGAAGGTCGGCACAACTTTTATATAAAGGGGGTCGCGTTTTTCAGAAGAAGAAAACCTTCTTCTTCTTCCTCCAACCTCCAGCAGCCATGGGAGAGCTTCCCAAGCTCCCATGGCCATGTTTTGTGACCCCAGACACCTCCTAGACCATCCAAACCTCCTAGAAACCATGTTTGAGCCAAAATCCTTCCTCCCTATTCAGAAAACCCCTTCTCTAAGAAAGGATGGAGAGAGCTCGAGTTTGGGCAAGGATTGGCGGTGTTTCAGCTGCACCAAGGCTAGGAGAAGCAGCCTAGAGGCCTTCCTCGGCAGTTCTGAGGTAAGAAACTCGAGTTTCTCCTGTTGATTTCTGATTTAAGGGTTTTGATGAATAGTGACCCATCTGTGTTAGAGCTAGAATTAGCTCTGGGTCCAGTTGAGAGATGTGTTCAGGAGGATGAGAGGAGGAAGGATTAGCTTTCAGTTTGTGGTTTGGTGACTGTTAGTTTTGGCTCTAGGTTATGCATGTGTGACTTGGACTGGGTCACTTGATTTGAGACATGCAAGGGCCATGTTGATGGGCTTGTTGTGCCTGAGAAGCCCTGAGAACGGTGTCTGGTGAGATAGACCGTTCAAGCCCTGTGGAAATCCCTGAGTAAGTGGATTATGTGAGCTGTGATGCTCGTTGTGTATGGCTTGTGCTGAGTCTATGGTGGCTCAGAGGCCATGGTTGAGTTGAGACAGACCTCGAAGGGTCTATAGAAAGGCTTAGAGTAGATAAGCCTAATGAACCTTAAGTTAGATAGCTTGGGTTGACGGAAAGGATTGAGGTTCCTTTCCTAGAGGCAGTGGTAGACTGCTTGATGAGTTTGCTTGTATTTATATGCTTGTATGGTCTGTAACATACGG
>PYAF01003509.1:98063-116128 GCA_007407185.1 Glycine tomentella | reverse complement strand
TTTATGTACCATTTTTCCATATTTTTCTGATGCTTGAGTTTTCTTGAATACAGCCTCAAAGTTGTTATCTTCCAAAATTTGTAGAAATTTTATTCTAGAGTTTTGTGTTACAAAATATGTTGATACTTAGTCAGCTAAGTGTATTTTATAATTTCATCAAGTTTCTACAAAATTTCTAAAGTTATTTGAGCATTTTTGGTCTAGGGGCATTTTGGTAATTATGCCATTCAACCTAAGGGTATTTTGGTTATTTTCAAAAATGTCCAAGGGCATTTTTGAAATTTTCATCTTAAGGATTTTCTAGTAATTTCTACATCATGGAAACAGTGATATAGTTATTTTTCTCTAAACATACTTGTATCCAATTATCATTACATTTTTATAATTTTGGGGATCTTACACTTGGAACTCAGAACCTCTGCACTTAAATTTTGAGTTGTGAGTTGTATTTTTATTGGTGTAATTAACATAATTAATTAGATTAGATGGGCCTACTCATGGCCCATCCTTTCTGACTGACTTAGTCACTATATGCTAGTGCAATTAGTGAGTGAAAACCACACTACATTTTAGCAAAAATAGAATTTGTATTTTCTTTTAGAAGTTTTTAGAATTAGAACTTTTTCTCTCATTGTTCTTCATTATTCTTCACTGTTCTTCATTTTCTTCTTTATTTTCATTTATGTTCTTCCATTTTCTTGCACTAATTTCGTGCGTCTTCCATTGATGATGGTCATGGAAGGCTAAACAATCATTCAATCCAAGGATCTAGTCCAAGCAAGGAGGATTTGAGTTCTGGTTTGGTATTTCAATTTCTGTGTGAATGTTCACTTTCTTCTTCAATCCTCTATTCAGTTTTCATGATTATGAATATGTTTAGGATTGAAAAGGATTAGGTTATGGATTCATTTCCTAATTTTGAATTTTAATCACAGATTATTTGGATGATATTTCAATTAGATTTGTGGTTTGAATTAATTTAGGAGTTAACTCGATTGAACTGCTTCTAATGAAATGGAATGAACTTTCATAACAAGATCATTATCTAAGAACTATGATAGTTCGCATTGTTTGGTTTGAAGAATTGGATTGATGTTTTTTAATCTGTTTTACAATACCTCTTATCAATTCTGTCAGTTTATACGTTCTTCTGCAATTTTTATTCGTCGCATGCAAACTGTTCGATAAAAATTCCCCTATGGTTTATTAGTGAATTGAAGTTGGAATCAAATTGATTGTGTCTCTGAATCGACCTAGGTTAATCATGTGCTACAGAATTAGCGTAGTTTATTTTTTTTGAAGCAATACAACATCAGTTATCAAAACTGGAGTCATTGCCAAGGACATGGTTCATTGTGTGCCAACTTTAATTCACTCATAATTAGATAAAAAAATATATATTTGCATTCATTCACTGCATATTTACATTCTGTTGCACAATTGCACTTTGTTACATATTTGAATTGTTGTTGTTGTTTGTTATGAAGTGTGGATGAAGTAGTGCTGCAAAAGCATAAAAAAATATAAAAAAGACAGAGAAAAAATAGAGTAGTAGTAGAGAGAAGAGTAGTGTAGAATAGTGTAGTTGTGTTGTGTGTTGTGCAATTTGTTGTCCAGAAATTTTCGGTCCTGTGGAGTTTGGCTTCGAAACTTGGTGTCCGAAGTTTATTCCACATTCTAAGCAAAATTAACTCCTTTGGGGTTTGATGTGGGTTAAAATTGGCAAATTGAGCCTCAAAGTAGGAGTTTTAACACAGGGCATTCTGGTCATTTCACAACAAACTATCTCAGATATGGGCTCAAAATTTACCAGAATGTGGAGAAAATTAATATACTTGATTTTAGCACATGGGCATTTTGGTTATTTCACAACAAACTATCTCAGAATGTAGGGACGAACACGGTCACTAAGGGTCCAAATTGCCAAATTCCATGATCTAGGCCAGTTTTGAATTTATTTTGTATTTTCATCATTTTTAAAAATCATAAAAAAAATTCCAAAAATCAAGCATGATTTTTAGACATTTACTGTGGTGTTTTTGAATTTTTCTAAAATTGTTTGGGTGGTTTTCCATTTTTTGTTTCATTTCAGCAGATAATGTGAATAGTGTTCTGGTAGAGTAGTTGTTTGTTATTTCTGTTATTTCTGTGATTTCTATCCCTTATGAGTTGAACTGTGCATGACTAGGCCCCAACCAAGTGACTTGCATTCATATGATCCTGAAATAGATAGGACATTTCACAGATTAAGTAGACATAATAGTAGTCTAGATAAATTTGATAGTGTAGTTCTAGATAGTAGTGTAGTGTTTTCTGAGTCTTCTGTTTCTGAGTCTATTTCTCATTCTGCACATCTTGATTCTAAAAATTTTGCTGATACAATGGCTGATAACAACTTATATCTTAAGGAATTGGCTACACCTGATGTTGTTTATCAACCTTGGTGTATTCAATATCCTGAGACTGAGGTTAGTTATGAGTTCAAATCTGGTCTGATCCATTTACTTCCAAAGTCTCATGGTCTTGTTGGTGAAGATCCACATAAGCATCTTAAGGAGTTTCATGTCGTGTGTTCCACCATGTGACCACATGACATTCATGATGACTATGTGAAGATGAAGACATTCCCATTCTCTCTGGTTGGTGTTGTTAAGGACTGGTTGTACCTTCAACCAAATCCTATAAAAACTTGGACAGACATGAAGAGAAAATTCTTGGAGAAATTCTTCCCTGCATCCAAAACAACATCCATTCGAAAAAAAATTTGTGGTATAAGGCAGCTACCTGGAGAGACTTTGTATAAATACTGGGAGAGACTCAACAAGTTATGTGCTACATCTCTTCATCGTTAAATCAGTGAGCAATTATTGATCCAGTATTTTTATGAAGGCTTGATGTTGATGGACAGGAGTATGATAGATACAGCTAGTGGAGGCGCTTTGATGGACAAGACTCTTGTTGCTAAAGACAGTTGATTTCTAACATGGCAATCAATTATCAACAATTTGGTACTAGAGGTGCTGCAACAAGCAAGGCTGCTGCAAATGAAGTTTTTGTTTCTATAGTTGCTGATAACCAGAGGTTGGAGAATAAATTGACAGAGTTGACATCCCTTGTGAGACAGCAAGCTATTGGTCAACAACAGAATGTGATGACAGCCAATCAACCAAGGTTATGTGGTATCTGTTGTGCACCTAATCATCCAACAGATTCCTGTCCCACTCTCCAAGAAACAGAACAAGCTGTTGAAGTTTCTGATATAACCTGGACAGCCATTCAGACCTCAACAAACAGTATAATCCTTACTCCAACACTTATAATCCCGGTTGGAGAGATCACCCAAATTTACGGTATGATCCTGGTCCACAACACTAACAGCCATTCAGACCTCAATAGCAGCCATATCAACCTTCCTCCAGCAAATACCAAACTCCCTCATTCAGACAACAACCACAATTCCAACATCCTGCACCTACACCTGCACAACTTGTGCAAACCAGTTCTAGACATTATTTGGAGGACTTGATAAAGCAAATGGCAACCAGCAACATCCAGTTTCAACAGAATGTCAGTGCCACCATCCAAGACCTGCAAACTCAGATTGGACAGTTAGCTACAACTGTCAACCAGATGCAGTAGCAAGGTTCTGGCAACATTTCCAGCACAACCAGTTATTAATCTGAAGAATGTGAGTGTTATTACCTTGAGGAGTGACACAGAGCTTTTAAATGCTGGTGCTAAAATTGATGCTGGTAAAAAAATTAATGATGGTGCCAAAACAGATTCTGCACCAAAACAGATTCCTTTACCTTTTCCTTCTAGATCCATTTCTACAAAGAAAGTGGAGCTTGATTCTGATCTGCTTGAGACTTTCAGGAGGGTGGAAGTCAACATTCCCCTCTTGGATGTCATCAAACAGATTCCAAAATATGCAAAGTTCTAGAAGGATTTATGCACCCACAAGAGGAAGCTAAAGGGAAATGAGCAAGTGAATATGCGCATAAATGTTTCTGCACTTATACAGGGCAACACTGTTGATGTCATTCCACTATCCACCTAGCCATAGAAGTGTAAGGATCCTGGAACTTTCATTGTCCCTTGCACCATTCGAGTTTTTACTTTTGCAGATGCCATATGTGACCTTGGAGCTTCCATTAATGTCATGCCCATATTAGTTTACAGATCATTACATCTTGGTGATTTGAAACCCACTGGTGTTGTCATTCACTTAGCCAACAGGAGTGTTGCGCTTCCAATTGGACTTATTAAAGATGTGCTGATGCGAGTTAATGATTTGATTTTTCCAGCTGATTTTTACATTTTGGATATGGAGAATGAGTCTTCTAGCCATGGTTCCACATTGATCCTAGGGAGACCATTCTTGATTACATCCAGGACCAAAATTGATGTGTATGCAGGAACTCTTTCCATGGAGTTTGGTGATGACGTTGTTCAGTTTAACATTTTTTAGGCCATGAGGCATCCTGTAGAGGAGCATTTTGTTTTTCTTGTTGATATCATTGATGTTGTAATAGATAGTGTAGATTTTTCTAATTTACTTTCTGATATTTTTCTTATTTTTCTGAATTTCATCTTGGTTGTACCTGTGATGATTCTGTTGTTGTGTGTAGTATTTGTGTAGAGATTTCCTCCGCACTTCACTCTGATTCTTTTATTTCTCTTCCATCAGCCACAAACCTTTTCTTGCCTTCCACCATTCAGCCACTTCTTGGAGCTGAAGTCGTTACCTGAGCACCTTAAGTATGCATATTTAGAGGATGCTCAGAAGCTTCTAATCATCATATCTAGTAGCCTGTCACTTGAGTATGAAGAGAAGTTGCTGCATGTTTTGAGAGGCCACAAAAAGGCCATTGGGTGGACCCTTGTTGACCTTCCTAGAATAAATCCTTCCATTTGCATGCACCAGATACTCTTGGAGGATGATTCTAGGTCGGTGAGGTAGCCACAGAGGAGGCTGAATCCCACTATTCTTGATGTGGTGAAGAAGGAAGTGATGAAGTTACTAGCTGTTGGGATCATCTATCCCATCTCAGATAACACTTGGGTTTCACTTGTCCAAGTGGTCCCTAAGAAGTTGGGTATCACGGTTGTGAAAAACTAGGATAATGAGTTTATTTCGACTGGAGTAGCCAACAGTTGGCGAGTTTGCATTGACTACAGGATAAGTAGTTCCCACATTTCTTTGGCGCTTTTACACCTAACAGTCCTGAAAAATTCATCGGAAGATAATGCAGAAGTTATCATGTTCTTTGCCTTGAAATCATATTGAGTTGACTTCTTTTCTGTTTCAGACATTTCATCTCATTCCTTTGGTATTGATTTGCTATCAACAACTTTGGTAGGAATGAAAGGGCCTTTCTCAATACAATTCCAAGCACCTGGGTCATTTGACTGGATGAAGATTTGCATTTTGTTTTTCCAAAAGTTAAAATGTTCTCATTCACATAAAGGTGGTCTATTCAATGAGGCTTCCTCCTTGAATGTTATTTGATTAGTATTCATTGTCAAAGATTTTTAAAAGGATCTTGAGCCAATTACAAGAACCAGCTCTTGATGCCAATTGAAAATATAATGAACACTTATGCAAATAACCAAAAGGGGGTGAATTGGTTTTATCTCAGAGTTTTAAAATTTCCTTTCAAAATTTATAACAGTGGAATACTTCAAAAGGATTGTATCAATTTAAAACCAATTAAAAATCACTTTACTTCATCAATCAAATCACTCTTGTGCAATAACAAGTTTATATGATGAACAAATTCTATACTTCAAGAATTTAATGAAATATAATCTGAAATCTAAGCACACAAGATTTATACTGGTTCACCTCTCAACCCCAGAGGCTACATCCAGTTTTCTGCCAACCCCAAATCTTGGTTATTGTTCCACTATAACAAATATTTGTTATTTACAAGCTTACAAAATGATCTCTCTTACCTTCCCTAGGTAAAATTCAAAATCTACTCCCTATAGACTTTTCAAAAGACCAAGAACCAGAGATCCCCTCTCTATTCTTCCCTCTAGAAACCCTTTCTAGAACAAGCTTTAAAGAATACAAATAATATATGGAAATACAACACAATTACACAACAAATCGTGGGCAAATTTCTTCATATATTTTATTGTATATATTTTATATAGTAATCCTTATACTAATTTGGTATTTTTTATTTCCTAATATTCTTGGATATTAATATTATTAACAAAACAAAAGCTTTAGGTACAAGATATCACCTTATATTCCTCAGCAATTACAATGATATGAATGATTCAATCAACCTGAGATTATATGCAAAAGATGACTACCATTCTTTCTTGATAACTATCTTTAAGCTCTAGCTTGAATAAGACTTCAATCCATGAGTATCAAGACAAAAAACTCAAGTAAATCTCAATGACACTCATCATATTTGATTATCTCACTAAATTCAGCCTTGGGCACACTTAAGAACTTTTAGAATATGTATATCACAAGGTTTGAACGAGTAACTCTTTCTTTCTTACTTAGGCTTTCTCAGACTCAGCTTCTCTATTTATAAAAAAACTATTTTAACTAACTGTAATCGATTAATTCGTTAATGTAATCGATTATTTTAATATTGTAATCGATTACTTTATCTATTGTAATCGATTATTTTATCTATATAATCAATTAAATTGTTCATCAGAAATCTGGAAATCTGTTACCAACAGAATAACCGATTAAGTTACCTTGTAATCCATTAATCCAGACAAACTAAGTTTTACAATGCATACATGTAATCGATTAAGTACCCATTTAATCGATTAACACAGACCATGCCTAAAACTTAACAATGCATATTTAATCGATTACTAAAATCTAGTAATCGATTAAGCTAGATGAACATGTTGTGTGAGATTATGTAGAAGCTTATGTAATCGATTATTTCCCAAGATAATTGATTAGCGCATGAAGTTCCCAATTTTGTGTAAAGTTAATTTAATCGATTATGAGCCATTGGTAATCGATTAAAATGTTCATAAGGCATTTTCCAGAAAACATTCACATGCCTGTAATCGATTATTTCACCTAAATAATCGATTAAAGCAATGAAGAAATGTTTTATACAATTTATAATTGCCTTTATGAAGTTCTATAAGTTTGCTAATTACCACGTGATTAATTCCTAACAAATGAATGTGTGAATGCATGAATTGTCAATTGCTAATGAGGATTATAAAGCTTTATCTAATGAACCAAGCTTAAACACAATTACATATGCCACCAAATTGATTGGGTATGTAAAAAATCAAAACTCATTTACTTCAATCATCTTTGAATCCTTTGCTTCAGCTTCTTTGATTCTAACAATCTCCCCCTTTTTGATTTTGAGCATGCCAAATACTTTATTAATGAAACATACTCTTTGACTTCAATGAAGGGATGTATGATCTGAAAATTTCTCAACTTTTGCAAAGATCAAGCATCATCGTATCTTTGATTGATCATTAAAAACATTTAAACATTCATTCAAATATTCTTTAGGCATTTTTATACTAACTCCCCCTGAGTTGAATAATCATTTACCTAATTTATATTTAGAGCATTTCATTGTTCAATTACATTTCAAATGCTTAATATCATAGCAATTTCAAATCCAATGTCAATATTAGAACAACCTGTTTCATTCATTCTACTACTCACATTTCATACTACTTCTTTTACTTTCATTTCATTCTACTCATTCTACTACTCCCCCTATTTGGCATATCAAATTCAAAAATTGAAATTAAAGCATATCAATTGAAAGGGAAATAGAAAAGTACTTCATTAATCGGTAAAAGAACCAATTACAACAGACATAAAATAAAAAACTAAACCAAGCTTAACAATTCAAACACAAAACATAACACACATTTAAACTAAGACTAGAACTAAGAGATTAATCTAAATCCCTAGATTCATCCCTAAATATCTTGGATTCCATGTTCTTTATCCTAGTCCTAAGTTCATCTAATGAAGAATTAACTTCATCTCTATGTTCATGATGTAATGAGAATAAAGCATCCATCTTTTGTATCATTAAGGATTCAAATTAAGAATATTGAGGCTCAGATGGTGCAGCTTCTTCTTGTTCTTCTCCAACATCTCCAATTTGATTTCCTTCATCATCTCCCTCTTCTCCTTCCTCTGCAGCTACTGGAATTGGTTGACCTGCCATTTTCCAGCCATATGGTGTCTTCACCATTCCAAGCTTCATTAGTGTGATCCATGACTTCATTGGATACATCTACTTGAAAGTAATCAATAAGTCTTGAAACTAATACATCATAAGGAAAGGGGTAATTTATCAATCTCTTGGATTTCTACATGGTCTCTTGAAGAATATGAATCCAATTTAGCTTGATTCCATTATTTAATCCATAAACAATTTGGAGATCATCATTTGTGGCTTGCGCATGGTTGGTGGATCTTGGAGTGATGATATAGTGTAGGAGCCTATCTTCATGTGTCATAGGTCCAGTACTTAATCTTAGACTAAGATTCTTGTGAGGGTCTATGAGCATACCTTTATAGGTTTCCATTTTATTGTAGCCCTCTGCTTCTTCATCAAACCTTTGGTCATATACTTGAATTAACTAGAGAGAGGGAATAATAGCTCTCAAATCCTATGAACTTGGCTGTCTTTCTCCATCAAAGGAGATCCCAACAACTTCATGCCAAAATTTTGGAGTAATCTCCATAGCCACTCCATTTACTTGGGTGAGGATTGTTCCATGCATAGAGATTTTGGAACAGGTATAGAAGACTTTTACCAGGTTAGGGTATAAAGTCCCTTGCATTTCAAGGAATTTTGTTGACCTTGATGTTCTAACATTTGAGGGAAATGAAATCCTTGTTTAGTAAACCAACCAAGGTTCAAGAACTTTGGAGGGCAGAGTAACTTGGTAGCATTGAACTGGAGGTAGTTCGTTTTGTCAACTTCCTTTGAGAACCAATGATCAAGTATGTTGACTACAGGGTTTGAGGATTGGGCTTGACCTTTTCTCTTTGAAGTTTTAGCTCTTTTGGAGGTAGACATTTTGAAAGAGTAATAGAGCACCAATTTGAGAAATAAGAAGAGAAAAAATTATGCTCAAAACTTATAAAGCAAGATGATTTTAGAGCTAAGAATATTGAGACAGAGAATAGAAGATTACAAGGCTTGAAGATGTAAGTTTTCAAGTCTCAAAGGTCTCTATTTATAGGCAATTTTGATATAATGGACAGTTGAAAATTTGAAAGTATAGCTGTTGTGACCATTAAGGCTTAGGTTCTTTCAAATCATGGTTTATTGCAATTGGGTAGTTTCAAAACTGTCAGATATTTGTAGTAACCACTTAAATAATCGATTATTTCGTTATGTAATCGATTATTTCATTCAAAATTTCAATTCTGAGAAATGAGGTAATCAATTAAAATATAGGGTAATCGATTATTTCAGCACAGGTTACTTATAGAGGAAGAAGTGTAATCGATTATAATTGGAGATAATCGATTAAAACAGAGTGAAACAGAGTTCTCAGATATACATGACTCAAATAATCAATTAATTCGATCAAGTAATCAATTATTCCAGACAAGTTCAAAATTTGGAAACATACAGGAACTCATGTAATCAATTATTTCGATGGTTTAATCGATTACAACAACTTTGGTTCATTTACATAGAAGCATCAAATGAGCAAATAATCGATTAAGGTTTTGTGGTAATCAATTATATTAGCTTTTTAATAAACAAAAGATCAGATTTAGCAGCATCTAGCATGTATTCAATTTCCAATTGAGTTAATGTCTTTCAAGCACAAAAATGTCAATCAACATATACTAGATTCATCCAATATAACAAGCATGTTTCTTAGAGTAAAAAATTTATTTCTATCTAAGGGTTTGGTAAATATATCAGCCAATTGTTTGTTACTTTCAACAAATTCAATTTTAATATTACCTTTTTGGACATGGTCTCTGATGAAATGATGTCTAATTTCTATGTGTTTTGTCCTGGAATGCATGATTGGATTCTTGGAGATATTGATAGCACTTGTATTATCACATAGAAGTGGAATGTGTTGAAGTTCCACACCAAAATCTTAGAGTTGTTGCTTCAACCATAAGCTTTGAGCACAACAACTTCCAGCTGATATGTACTCAGCTTCAGCTATTGACAAGGCTACACATGATTGCTTTTTGCAATGCCAAGAGATTAAAAAGCTTCCTAATAAATGACAAGTATCACTTGTGCTCTTTCTATCCAATTTGCATCCTGGAAAATCAGAGTCAGAGAATCTTATTAAGCTAATTGTTGTACCTTTTAGATAACAAAGTCCCACTTTTGGTGTAGACTTTAGATACTTTAAGATCCTTTTTACTGTAGTTAGATGAGACTCTTTTGGATTGACTTGATATCTAGCACACAAGCAAACACTTAACATAATGTTAGGTATACTTATTGTAAGATAAATCAATGATCCTATCATTCCTCTATATCTTGACTCATCAACCTTTTTCCCTTTTTCATCTGAATCTAGATAGGTAGAAGTTGTCATTGGTGTTGTTGTAGCTTTGCAATTTTCCATGTCAAACTTTTTTTATCATTTCCATGCAATATTTTGATTGGCTAAAAAAAGTTCCATTCTTCATTTGTTTAACTTGTAGTCCTAGGAAGAATCTGAGCTCTCCCATCATTGACATTTCAAACTCTTTCTGCATGCTAGCTGAAAATTCTTTACACAAAGAATGATTAGTGAAACCAAAAATAATATCATCAACATAAATTTGTACCAAGAGTATGTCTTTGTCTCTTCTTTTGATGAACAAGGTTTTATCCACTTCTCCTCTTGTGAATGATTGATCAAGCAAGAACTTGCTCAACCTCTTATACCAAGATCTTGGAGCTTGTTTCAAACCATATAAAGCTTTTCTCAATCTGTAAACATGATTAGGATATTGGTGATCTATAAAACCAGGAGGCTGGTCAACATATATCTATTCATCAATATAACCATTTAGAAATGCACTTTTCACATACATTTGAAACAATCTAAAATTCAACATACACATGTATGCAAGAAGTAACCTTATGGCCTTTAATCTAACAACTGGAGCATAAGTTTCATCATAATCAATGTCTTCCTCTTGGTTGTAACTCTTTGCAACCAATCTAGCTTTGTTTCTTATTATGATGCCACTTTCATCCAGCTTGTTCCTAAAATCCAACTTAGTGCCAATAGGTATGTGTGTGGAAGGTCTAGGGACAAGTTCCCAAACATTATTCCTTTTAAATTGATTTAACTCATCATGCATAGCAATTAACCAATGTTCATCTAGTAAAGCTTGTTCAATATTATTTGGTTCAATTTGTGATACAAAAGCCATAGTACAACAAAGATTTCTTAGAAAAGATCTAGTAGATACTCCCTTAGATACTTCACCAATTATGTTGTCTAATGATAAATCTTTTGTGATCCTCCAATCTTTGTGTTTAGGTGTGGCTGCTTCTTGATTGAACTATAGTTGTGCTTCATCTTCTTCTTGTTTACTAACTTCAATAGGCTGTTGTTTTTCGTCTTTAGTTTCTGCATCATTATCACTTAAAACTTCTTCTAAAGAAGGGTTAGATTCATCACATACAATATGTACTGATTCTTCAACACACAAGGTTCTCTTGTTAAAGATTCTGTAGGTCTTACTTTGCAAGCAATATCCAAGAAAGATGGCTTCATCAACTTTTGAATCAAACTTGCCAAGATTATCTTTACCATTGTTTAAAACAAAACATTTACAGCTAAATGCTTTAAAGTGATAAATGTTTGGTTTCCTTCCTTTATAGATTTCATAAGGGGTCTTCTTCAAACAAGGCCTTATGAGAATTCTATTCAAGGTGTATCAAATAGTGCTCACTGCATCATCCCAAAAATGCTTAGGTAATTTTGTTTCATTTAGAAGAGTCCTTGCTCCTTCTTCAAGTGATCTGTTTTTCCTCTCCACAACACCATTTTGTTGAGGTGTTCTTGGAGCTGAAAAATTATGGTTAATTCCAAAATCTTCACAAAATTTTTCAAAATGTTCATTTTGGAATTCACCTCCATGGTCACTTTTAATTGAAACAATATTACAGCCATTTTCATTTTGAATTAATTTGACTAGTTTCTTAAAAGCTGTGAATGCTTGACTTTTAGATCTAATGAACAATGTCCAAGTGTATCTAGAATAGTCATCTACAATAACAAGACCATAATAATTTCCTCCTATGCTCATAGTTCTTGAAGGGCCAAATAATTCCATGTGAAGCAATTCAAGAGGTCTGGAAGTAGAAACCATGTTCTTACTTTGGAAAGAATTTTTAGTTTGCTTTCCTCTTTGACATGCTTCACAAATTTTGTCCTTCTCAAACTTAAGCTTAGGTAGACCAATTACTAAGTCCTTTCTTACTAGTTGAGATGATGCATGTTAATATGAGATGTTCTTCTATGCCATAACCATGTCTCATTTACTTTACTCATTAAGCAATCAGTTTTATTTATGAATGCATGGTCAATGGATAAACATAGATGTTACCCTTCCTTTTGCCAATATGTGCAACTTTTCCAGTTTTGCCTTCATGTATCAAGCAAGTCTCATTGTTGAAGGTGACTTTGAAACCCTTGTCACACAACTGACTAATGCTTAGTAGATTGTGCTTTAGCCCTTCAACATAAAGCACATCCTTGATCTTAGTGGTTAAGTTGTCTCCTATGTTGCCTTGCCCAATAATTCTGCCTTTATTGTTGTCCCCATAGGTAACATATCCTCCTTCTTTAAGTACTACATCTGTGAGCATGGATATGTCCCCTATCATGTGTCTAGAGCATCCACTATCTAGGTACCATATTGATGATTTTACTCTAAGACACATTTGCACAAATCAAATTAAGTAGAGAAAAAAGGTCCCCAATTTAAGTTGGGTCCAAAGGGGTTGGTTGTTTTCTTTCTTTTCTTAACCCATATGCATTCTCCATTTGGAACATAAAACCTTCTAGCAAAGCAGTTATATGATGTATGACCTTTTAACATACAATAATTGCAAGTAGGAGATCTAGATGAATTGACATGAGAAAATTTATGATAGGCATTTTGGTTGATTATGCTGCCTATGGTACTTATGTTTTGGAGGTACAAACATAAGTTTACCTTGAGTTTTAGCTCCATGTTTATATCTCAAACCATAAGTATCACCAGCAAATTTTTGGGCACTTAGCAATTCATCTAAGTTACATTTTCCTTTGTAATATTTCCTTAGCAAATTAACCAAATAACTATTTTCAGTTTGCAAAATCATATTTTCTTTTTCTTTACTCAGCTTGTAATCATCAAATTCTTTCTGCAATTCATTGCTTTTATCAACCTTAGAGATGGCTAAGGAGCATGTACATCTATTTTCCTTGTAACTTGAAAGAAGTTTGTCATGTTCCTCATTCAATTTAGAAAGTTCTTCTTGCAATTCAGCAAGCTTGGATACATGCCATCTTAAGTCACCCTTAAGCTTGTTGTTTGCTTTAGCTAGTTTTGAGCTTCACAATGCATTTCCTGAAAAGCATCAACTACATTATCAAATTCAAAATTTACCTCAAATTTTGTACTTGATGTTTCTTCTTCTTCACAAATGGTAGATGTAAGGCATATGTGAGCTTCAACTTCTTTTTCTGACGAGGATTCAGAACTTATGGATTCATTATCCTCCCAAGCAATGTAGGCTTTTCTAGGCTTTCCATCCCTTTTTGATCTCTTCTCAGCTTGTGGCTTCTTTGCTAATGAGGGGCATTCAAACTTTATATGACCTTGCTGTCCACATTCAAAGCAAGTGATGAAGGAGGGGTTGTTGTTCTTGTTGGTGCTGTCATTTCTTTTCTTTTGTTGTGGTTGCCTTCTGTTTTTATTCTTCCTCAAAAACTTGGTAAACTTCTTTACAATGATATTCATATTCTTATCATCATCATCTTCACTTGAATCTTCTTCTCTTTCAATCTTTGAAGGTGCAGCTTTTAATGCTATACTCTTATGCCTTTTATCTGCATCTTCACTATGAGTTAATTGAGACAATTCAAGTTCATACTCAAGGAGCTTACCAAACATAGCTACCATGGACATCTTTGACAAATCCTTTGATTCTTTGATGGCTGTGACTTTAGGTTGCCATTCCCTTGTTAGGCATTTGAGGATCTTGATGTTCATCTCTTCTACATCAAAAATCTTCCCTAGCCCAAGCAAGTGATTCACTATGTGGGTGAACCTAGTTTGAAGCTGTGAGATATTCTCATCATCTCTCATCTTGAACATTTCATATTCATGAATGAGAGTGTGTTTCCTTGATCTTCTCACATCATCTGTACCTTGATGCGTTACTTCAAGTAGTTCCCACATTTCTTTGGCACTTTTACACCTAACAGTCCTGAAAAATTCATTGGAAGATAATGCAGAAGTTATCATGTTCTTTGCCTTGAAATCATATTGAGTTGACTTCTTTTCTATTTCAAACATTTCATCCCATTCCTTTGGTATTGATTTGCCATCTACAAGTTTGGTAGGAATGAAAGGGCCTTTCTCAATACAATTCCAAGCACCCGGGTCATTTGACTGAATGAAGATTTGCATTCTGTTTTTCCAAAAGTTAAAATGTTCTCTTCAAATAAAGGTGGTCTATTCAATGAGGCTCCCTCATTGAATGTTATTTGATTAGTATTCATTGTCAAGGATTTTTAAAAGGATCTTGAGCAACTTACAAGAACCAACTCTTGATGCCAATTGAAAATATAATAAACACTTATGCAAATAACCAAGAGGGGGGTGAATTGGTTTTACCTCAGAGATTTAAAATTTCCTTTCAAAATTTATAACAGTGAAAGAGTTTAAAAGGATCGTATCAATTTATAACCAATTAGAAATCACTTTACTTCATCAATCAAATCACTCTTGTGCAATAACTAAGTTTATATGATGAACAAATTCTATACTTCAAGAATTTAATGAAATATAAACTGAAATATAATGCACACAAGATTTATATTGGTTCATGGTGTGTTGCAAACACATCTTAGTTTTAGGCTAGTTTTAGGTTATAATTTAGTTAAATGATTAAGAAAATAGATTAGAATAGGTTAGTTTAGTATTAAGTTTGATTTAATCTCATTTCATTACCATATGTGCAATTTCAGGACAAAAAGAGGAGGATTAAGCAAAAAGAAAGAAAAAAAAAACTGAATTCAAGGCCTCGCGCGGATCGCGCCATATCCCGCGCGAGTCGCCAAGTGAAAACAACAAGTATCAGATTCGAATAAGCCGCGCGATCAGCGTGGGGCTTTGCGCCATCAACGCCAGAAGCCCAGTATCAACCCTTCAGCTCGAAGACTCCACGCTATCAGCGTGGAGTTCACGCTATCAGCGCCATCCATTTGAGCAATCCGTGCGATCAGCGTTGGACTCCGCGCGAATCGCGCCGTAAAGATCCTGTTTCCTTAATTAAATTATCTGTTTCAAATTTTTGCACAGAATTAGGCTTTGTTACTGTAATTAAAGGATTATATAAATATTAAGCCTCTGAACTGAGTCTAGACATCCATTACACACCTTGAAATACATCCAGAATAACTAAATATCATCTTTTCATCCTCTAAACCTCTGGAATTCAAGAATCAAGGCTAGGGTTTCTGCACAACTATGAATTATTCTACTGCTTTGTTGTTCTTGAGGCCTATGGTAGGCTAAATCTTGTATTGTAGAAAGAACATGAACTGATGAGGACTCCTCTGTAATTTGACTGGTATTGAATAATATGTTTTGATTGTTTTATTCTTTTCTGTTTTCAATTTCTATTCTTATTTGAATTTGATCACTTCAATTACGTACTTAGGGTTAGGATTTGCAATGGGAACGTTGGGGTTCTAATTTCTGACCTGTTAAGAATAACATTTGTTCATCACCTAGGAATAGGGATGCGTGAATGCAGACTTATAATATGATCTTTTAAATGCTTAAACTGATAGATTTCACTAAGGAATTAGGGATTAACTAATCTAGGAAAGGCTTATTCTCTGAACAATCATTACAGGAATCCATATGATATATTTTCTACATGCTTAGTTTGACAGAATCGCTAAGGGCTTAGGGTTCTCGATCGAATTAAAGGGTTGAATCACTAGTTATCTAGGGTTTACAACTTTAGGAGAGATTTATCATGTGTGCACGTTAAATTAACAAACCAGTCAAATGAACGAGGAGGAATCAGAAGGGATTATGCCTGACCACAATTAATATTCCATTGGTAATCTTCTTAATCGATTTACTGCATTCTGTCTTTTTATTCAACAACCAATCATCTAACAACAACTTTCTCTTAACATTTACTGTTTTTCTTTCAATCGCACTGATTTACTATTGATGTGGAATCACCCCAATCCATGTGGAGAACGATACTCACTTACCTAATCTTTATTACTTAGAAACGATCGATGCACTTGCCGTACCCTTTTATTTCGCAACAAGTTTTTGGCGCCGTTGCCGGGGATTGGTAAACGGATTTTTACAGTAATTTTTAATCTTTGTGATTGAAATTTTTGTTACTTATCGCTTCTCTGAGTTTTATGCGAGGTTTGGTCAATTCTGAGGATTTACAGTTCGATCCTGAAATTGAGAGAACCGTCCGAAGGAGACAAGCCAGACAAAGAAGGAGAGAAGTTGAAAATTTTGACTTTGATTCAATTCCTGAATTAGAGTCAGAGGCAGAGATGGCTTAAGAAAGAAATAATCAGCCGAGACCAGAAGATGAACTAATGGGGGATATTCTAGCCCCTATGTTCACAAGATCTAACTCCAGCATTGTGAGACCAACAATACAAGCTAATCATTTTGATATAAATCCTTCACTGATAGCTTTGGTGGAACGCAGTCAGTTTGGAGGGGAGGATTTTGAAGACCCATATGACTTCATTGACAGATTTCTCAGAATCTGTGACACTATCAGACACCAAGGGGTCTCAGATGATGTTGTGAGACTAAGCCTATTCCCTTTTGCTGTTAAGGGAAATGCATTGAGATGGCTGAACCGACAAACTTCTAATAGCATCTCAACTTGGGACGACTTAGTCTCAAGATTTTTTGCCCAGTACTTTTCCATGGATAAATACAACAGGTTGGTGAATGAAATTACCAATTTCACTCAGAATGGAAGAGAATCCCTGTGTGCTGCTTGGAACAGATTCCAAGAATTGATCAGGAGATGCCCACAATATGACATGCCTGTGGGTAAGCAGGTACGTATTTTCTTTAATGGTATGACTCCTGAGTCACGCATGATTGTTAATGTTGTAGCAGGGGGGTACTATAAGGTCAAAAACTGCAGCTCAGACATATGAGTTAATTAATTCTTTAGCCCGGAATGAAAATGAAAGCACTACCATTCAACCAAAAAGAGAACCAATCCAGCTGTCCAGCAATGATGCCATGCTTGCAGAGCAGAAAATCTTGGCCCAACAGCTGGCCCAATTGACTGAGAAAATTGACAAATTACAAGTCTCTCCAGCCCAAGTTGCAGCCAGCCAGCCCCATGTGATCTGTGAGTACTGCCAAGGTGAGCATGAGTCTAATGTTTGCCCTATTCTTGTTGGTGCTGACCCTGTGCAGGTGAATCAAAGGCAGCAACAATTATATCAGCAGCAGCCCTATCAGAGGAACAACAATTTTTCTGCTGGAAATAATTACCAAAGGAGATTCCAAGGAGGTGGTCTGGATTACAAGTCCAACAACTATTTGCAACCCCCTCCTATTCCCAACAAGGAACCTTCAGAGCTTGAAAAGGTTGTGATGCAGCTATCAAAAACAACAGCAGAGTTTATATCTGAAACAAGAGCTCACAGGACTAACCAAGATGCTTCCATTAGAAACTTGGAAAACCAGATTGGTCAACTTGCAAAACAGTTGGCTGAGAGACCACAAGGCCAATTTCCAAGTGACACAGTTGTAAACCCAAGGGAACATGCCAAGGCCATCACAACTAGAAGTGGTAAAGTAT
>PYAF01003509.1:68845-88539 GCA_007407185.1 Glycine tomentella | reverse complement strand
AAGATGATGAGAAATGACTTAAAAGGTGAACTATGTAATGGTTTTGAATTGAGAATGATATGATAATGATTCTGTGATAATATTGTGACTCTGTGATATGGAGTTGTGATGAAAATAAAAGAATAATTTACAAGAGGAAAAATAAAACATTTGTGCATCTTCATGTGCATCTACCCGGTGGGGTAGAATTTGAGACGATAAGACGATCCTCGTAAAGAGGTGTATGTGTCAGATAACTAAACTGAGTTCCATACGTGTTTTTAACTTGGGGGTAGTTGAGACAGTGGGGAACCACACCACCATGATGATCACATGGATGGGAATGAGACTTCTACGCGACACTGGGCTACCCTGACGGGATGGATAAGTTCGTTCCACTAAGGTGAGGGTGGGGTTATCTGACTGTGGCCACAATTATTGAGACGTTGAAAAGCTGAGATCTCAGTCATGCATCATACAATAAGATAAACATGCATTTCATGATGAATTGTGTGTGAAAATGACTCATTTATATTTTGTATATTTGTTGATGTATATTTATTACGTTTCTGTTAATATTTAAATTTTGTTTATCAAGACTGACCCTGTGTTGTGTCTGGTGGTTGACACCTGTGATGACCCCAAATTATTTGGGCGAGCAGAAAAGCAGTGATTTGGATGCCGCACGAGACGATAGAATGAAGATTGTGTGATGTTTGTCTGCTTTTATCTATGCTTTGTGATGTACTAAGGACTGTGCATATATGGGACTTTGGTTATGTCATAATGAATGTACGGTATGATATGCGGAAACGTTACGAACTAAATGATGCAAATAACGTGTTCACTCTTATTATGTTTTAAATTTCATTTTTGTTAACAACGAAATTTTCATTTGAACCTTCATTTCTCAAATCGTTTTCAAACTTAATTGAAATTAATTTGGGTATTCATTCTTCTTAAAAAAAAAAAAATTCATAGCAAATAAAATAAATATGAAATAATTAAGCGAAGTAAAAGTGGTTGTTTCAAAATCTATCTCTTGCCCATGGTTTATTAAATATATCAGCTAGTTGGTTATAGGTATCAATGAAATCAATTTTGATATTACCTTTTTGAACATGATCTCTGAGGAAATGATGTCTAATTTCAATGTGCTTGGTCCTTGAGTGCATAATAGGATCCTTTGAGATGTTGATAGCACTTGTGTTGTCACAAAGCAGAGGTATCTCCTTTAGTTCAACTCCAAAATCTTGCAATTGTTGTTTCAGCCATAAGCTTTGTGCACACCAACTCCCAGTTGAGATATATTTAGCTTCAGTAGTTGACAAAGCCACACAAGATTGTTTCTTGCACTGCCAAGATATGAGAGAACTTCCAAGAAGATGACAAGTGCCACTTGTGCTTTTCTTGTCCAATTTACATCCTCAAAATCAGAATCAGAATAACCAACAATGTTGATTTGTGCACCCTTAGAATACCATAGCCCAACTTTTGGGGTTGCCTTGAGATACTTGAGGATTCTTTTGACTGCTGTAAGATGAGACTCTTTTGGATTTGCTTGATATCTTGCACACAAGCAGGTACTTAGCATAATCTCAGATCTACTAGCTGTCATATACAATAAAGAACCAATTATTCCTCTATATCTTGATTCATCAACCTTCTTTCCCTTTCATCTGAATCAAGGTAAGTAGATGTTGCCATTGGAGTTGCAGCATCTTTGCTTTTCTCCATTTCAAACCTTTTGATGACTTCAAGGCAATATTTTGATTGATTAAGGAAAATACCATTCTTCAATTGTTTCACTTGAAGTCTAAAAAAGAATGTTAATTCTCCCATCATTGACATCTCAAACTCATTTTGCATAGCTGCAGAAAATTCTTTGCAAAGTAGTTGATTAGTTGAACCAAAGATAATATCATCAACATAAACTTGAACCAATAGAATATCATCCTTATTCTTCTTGATGAACAATGTTTTGTCAACATTGCCCCTTATAAAAGATTGATCAAGCAGAAATTTGCTCAACCTTTCATACCATGATCCAGGAGCTTGCTTCAAACCATAAAGGGCCTTTTTAAGTTTAAAAACATAGTTAGGATGTTTGAAATCAATAAATCCAAGAGGTTGCTCAATATAAATGTCCTCCTCAATATATCCATTTAAAAAGGAACTTTTAACATCCATTTGAAAGAGTTTAAAATCCATTAAGCATGCAAAAACAAGTAATAGCCTAATAGCTTCCAATCTTGCAACTGGAGCATAAGTTTCCTCATAGTCAATGCCTTCCTCTTGGTTGTAACCTTTAGCAACCAATCTAGCCTTGTTTCTTACTATGATTCCACTTTCATCAAGCTTGTTTCTAAAAACCCACTTTGTACCAATAGGCTTGAAGGATGATGATCTAGGAACAAGTTCCCAAACTTCATTTCTTTTAAATTGATTTAACTCATCATGCATAGCATGCATCCAATATTCATCATGCAAGCTTGGTTAATATCCTTAGGTTCAATTTGAGATATAAAAGCCATATCACAAGATAAATTTCTCAATGAAGATCTAGTTGATACTTCCTTTGACACTTCACCTATGATGTTGTCAAGTGAGAGATCTCTTGTTGTTCTCCATTCTTTTGGCTCTTGATTAGGTGTTGATGGATGTGTTACAACACTTGGTTCTCCTTTTTCTTCAATAGGCTGGACAATATCTTCCATAGGACCTGCATCTAAATCACATTTCTTTTCCTCTCTCGAGGAGTTAGATTCATCACAAATTACATGAACTGATTCTTCCATGCACATAGTTCTTTTGTTGAAAACTCTATAGGCTTTACTTTGTAATGAATATCCAAGAAATATAGCTTCATCATCCTTTGCATCCAACTTTCCAAGTGATTCTTTCCCATTATTTAACACAAAGCACTTGAGCCAAAGGTTCTCAAGTGAGAGATATTTGGTTTTTTGCCTTTGTACAGCTCATAAGGGGTTTTCTTCAAAATAGACCTTATGAGAAGTCTATTTAAAGTATAGCAAAATGTACTAACTACATCAGCCCAAAAATATTTTGGCAAATTTGTCTCATTAAGAAGCGTTCTAGCACCATCTTCAAGAGATCTATTTTTCCTCTCCACAACACCATTTTGTTGAGGTGTTCTTGGAGCTGAAAAATTGTGGCTAATTCCATTTTCTTCAGAGAATTTTTCAAAATGTTCATTTTGGAATTCCCCACCATGATCACTTCTTATTGAGATAATTTTGTTGCTTTTCTCATTTTGAATAACTTTGGCTAATTTTCTAAAAGCATGGAAAACATCACTTTTGGATTTGAAAAACAAAGTCCAAGTATATGTTGAGTAATCATCAACAATCACAAGTCCATAATAATTGCCACCCAAACTCATAGTTCTAGAAGGCCCAAACAAATCAATGTGTAGCAATTCAAGAAGTCTAGAGGTGGAAACAATATTTTTGCTTTGAAAAGAGATTTTAGTTTGTTTCCCCTTTTGACAAGCATCACAAAGTTTGTCTTTTTCAAATTTGTGTTTAGGCAAACCAATCACTAAGTCCTTTTTAATAAGCTTGTTAATATGGTGCATGTTGATGGGACTGGCTCTCCTATGCCAGAACCAAGATTCATCTAACTTACTCATTAAACATGAAGTTTTGTGAAAGAATGCATGGTCAATAGAAAGTAGATAGATATTACCTTTCCTTTTGCCTATTTGAACTACTTCACCACTTTGGCCATCACATATCATACAACAATTCTCATTGAATGAGATTTTAAAACCTTTGTCACAGAGTTGACTTATGCTTAGAAGATTTTGCTTCAAACCATCCACATAGAGAACATTGCTAATCTTGGTGTTGAAGCTATCTCCAATGTTGCCTTCACCAATTATCTTGCCCTTGTTGTTATCTCCATAAGTGACAAAGCCTCCATATTTAGGAATAAGATTTGTGAGCAAAGACTTGTCACCCGTCATATGTCTTGAGCAGCCACTATCAAGATACCACAATGAAGTTCTTGCTCTAAGACATACCTGCAGAATTTAAATTAATTCGTAGGAGGAGGTACCCAATTGAGGTTGGGTCCAAGGGGTTAGTGACTTTCTTCTTCTTTTCAACCCAAATGCATTCACCATTTGGTACATAGAACCTTCTTGCAAAACATTTATAAGAAGTGTGTCATCCCTCTATACAATAGTTAGAAACAACAACTTTATAAGATTTTCTGAAGAAAACATTTTGATTGACTCTTGATCTCCTTTTATTCTTCTGTTTTGGAGTCACAAATATTGTCTTTTGGACATTTTTAGAACCTTTTTTTTAACCCCAATCCAGAAGCATCTCCAGCATGTTTTTGAGCACTCAACATTTCATTCAAATCACATTTTCACTTGTTGAGCTTTTGTAAGAAATCAATCAATTCATTATTCTTAGAAAGGAGTTGCATATATTTCTCTTCTTTGTTTATTCTGTACTCATTAAAAACTTTTTGCAGCATTTCATATTTTTCAACACTTGTAGAGGAGGAGGCACATACACAACCATTTAGATTTGTAACTTGAAACAAGTTTTTCATTTTTCTTCTTTCAACTTGCAAATTTCAGTTTGTAATTCTATAATTTTTGCAAGATGTTCTTTGATATTTTCTTTGAGTCTATTGTTAGATTTTGCAAGCTTTTGAGCCTCTTTGTGCATCTCTTAAAAAATAAGAATAGCTTGATCAAGTTCAGAATTTACCTCATCTTCTTCATCTAAAAGATCATCATTATCTTCATTGACAATGGAGGTAAGACACATGTTTGCTTCCTCAATTTCAGTGGAGGATTCAGATGTTGTTGAGTCATTGTCCTCCTAAGCTATATAGTCTCTTCTAGCTTTTCCATCCTTCTTCACTTTGTTGTCTCCTTGTTGTTTCTTCAAGTAGATTGAGCATTCATTCTTAATGTGGCCAGGTTTCCCACATTCAAAGCGTGTAATGTTGTTGTCAATCTTCTTGTTGCTATTGTTGTTGTTGTTGTTGTTGTTATTGTTCTTGGTGTTCCTTGAGAATTTCTTGCTCTTATTCTTCTTCAAGAATTTGCTGAACTTCTTCACTATCAAGTTCATGTTCTCTTCATCTTCCTCATCACTTGATTTTTCTTCTTTTTCAACTCTTGTTGATGCAGCTCTTAGTGCAATTCTTTTTCCTTTCTTTTCTGTATCTTCAACACACATTAATTGAGACATTTCTAATTCAAATTCAAGTAACTTACCAAAAATAACAGCCATGGACATTTTGTAGAGATCCTCGGATTCCTTGATAGCTATCACTTTTGGTTGCCAAGATCTAGTGAGGCATTTCAAGATTTTGATGTTTAGTTCCTCAACATCAAAAGTCTTTCCAAGTCCCAAAAGATGATTGACAATGTGTGTGAATCTTGTTTGGAGCTGGGAAATGCTTTCATTTGTGTTCATCTTGAACATCTCATACTCATGACTCAATGAATGCTTCCTTGATCTTCTTACTTCTTCAGTTCCTTCATGAGTGATTTCTAGCATCTCCCACATTTCCTTAGCACTTGTGCACCTAACTGTTCTGAAAATTCATCAGAGGAAAGTGCAGAGGTTATCATGTTTTTGGCCTTGAAATCATATTGAACAACCATTTTCTTAGCATCAAACATCTCATCCCATTCTTTGGGAATCATGTCATTTCCAAAAGTTTTGATGGGCACCACAGGACCTTTTTCAATTGTATTCCAAGCACCTGGGTCATTAGATTGAATAAAGATCTTCATCCTATTTTTCCAAAAACTGAAATTCTCCCCTTCAAACAAAGGAGGTTTGTTTAAAGAAGCACCTTCCTTGAAAGTTATTTGTGAGGTATTCATCTTGAAAATAGTGATCTTGAGTAACTTTCAAGAACCAACTGTTGATGCTAATTGTAAATAATATGAATATCTCACACTTAACCAAGAGGGGGGTGAATTACTTAAGCCTTGGTATTTTGTAAAAATTCTTTAATCAAAATCAGAGTTCCTAGGATCTTTATCACTTTTCAAAAACCAAGAACTTTATTCAATGAAGTATTTCGGCCAGAAGGAATTCAATGAATCAAAACTGATATAATTGTTCAAGCAATTTAAACAAGAACACAAAGAATATAAGAGTTAAGGAATAGAGAAACAAGACAAGCAAATTTATACTGGTTCACTTCAACACTAGAAGCTACATCTAGTTTTCTTCCAACCAACACTAGGTTAGAGTTCTACTATTATAATTTTCTGTTCTTACAAGCAATTACAAAGTCTTCATTTATCAACCCTAGATAAAGTACAAAAATCTAAAACCCTATTAGATTCAAAGAGACAAGAACCTGAGAACACTACTCAGTTCTTTCACCTAGAGAACCCTTTCTCTAGTTACAAGCAAGAACCCAATTACAATAGCCAATTCACAAAGAAAATAGAAAACAAAAATTACAACCAGATTAAGGAGAGACAGCCTGATGATCCAATGATGCAAAGCAACATGAAATTATCAGCTTAGGTTGAATGATTACAAATCAAAAAGAACAACTTTCCTTAATCTTGAAATGGTTTCAAGCTCCAAGAATGACTTTACCACACATGATCAATGCACAATGGAGCAAGAAAGGCTTTATCCCTTGGAAAACTCTTAAGAATGCTCACAAGACTGTTTAGGCTCAGAAAATAAAAATGGGTAGTGTTTCACTAAGTTTTTTAAGCAACTGAGTCAAGGTTCTATTTATTACAGCTTTTTGTAACTGTCTGTAATTGATTAAATGCGCCTAATAATCAATTAAAATGCTCATGTAATCGATTAAATAAACCTTGTAATCGATTAAAGTGTTTAACAAAGTTTCTGGATATGAGCAACGAGCAAAATAATCGATTATTGTGTCTTTGTAATCGATTAAGATAGGAACTTGTAAAATACAAAATGCATTGTGTAATCGATTATTATCTTTGGTAATCGATTAAGGTAGGAGCTTGTGGCATTCCAAAATACATTGTGTAATCGATTACGAAATGTGGTAATCGATTATCTAATGTAAACTTACACAATACAGACACAAGGTGTAATCGATTACTAGAAATGGTAAAATCTATTAAAGCAGGAAGATGGCTTTTTCAATTTAAGCCTGTGTAATCGATTACTACCTATTGGTAATCGATTTCTCTAGAAAGTCTTAAAACCATGAGTAGCAATGTAACACTTTATAATCGATTACAATTTATTGGTAATCAATTAAAGTGTTTCAACAAAGCAGTGTATGTGAAAACAAAGGTTAAATAATCGATTATTCCGATAGGTAATTACTTTGCTGTTGAATGTTTTTCCAAAATGAACTAAGAACAATTTAATCGATTATATCTTTAATGTAATCGATTACAACAGTATAAAACAATTTTTCCAAAAACCTTTGAGTTAATAAAGAAATCTTGGTAAAGTATAAAAAAATTTTGTTTGATTTTTATAAAAACCACTTTGTTAAATCAATGAATGAATGATTAAATATGTGAATGCATTGATCAATCAGATTGCTTTCCTTTTACATAAAATTCTAAGTATTCAAGCATGTTGAAAGCACAAAACTCTTCTTATATCAAAGAATTCCAAACTTCATGAAGCTCCCCCTGGAATCAACAGTTAGCTCCCCCTAAATTCCATAATCCATTCAAGTCAGATTTTGGGCAAAATTTTGAGCAAAAAATAGGGATGAACAGAGTATAAAGCAGAGTATATCAAAACTCAATCATTTATCCCCCTATTGGGCTTGTTTAAGTGAAAAACATAAAGAGCACATCGAATAATTGAAATAGAAGCAGAATGGAAGTTTTATAGATGCATTGGGAAGCTATTACAAAGTGAAATTTAAACATTACAGTCATAAAAAAAAATAGAACACACAAACTTAAAGAAATAAAGGTCATTTAAAAAGAGGTAGAATCATCAGTCTTAAAAGTAGCCTCTATAATGTCTAGCCTATCCTTTATTTCATTCAAAGTGACACTAGTCTCAGCCCTAAAATCATGATGTATCTGAAGAAGCCCATCCATCTTCTGCAGCATCATAGATTCAAACTGTGAGTATAAAGGCTGAGTTTGATCCCTTTTTTCATCTTTAGATTCTTCCATTTGAAGGTCAGCATTAGTAGGTGAAGGAGGAGGTTCTTGTGGTTGGCCTGCCATCACCCAGCCTTGAGGTGTCTTCTGCATCCCCAGCTTTGTAAGATGTTTTTCTTTTATGAGGTTGTTGCTGGAATTGGTATGGTCCACAACCTCATCAGTCACATTAATGTTGAAGTGATCAATGAACCTAGATACCAAGACAGGATAAGGAAAAGGATAGTTGACAAGTCTCTTAGACTATACACCAAATGCAGGTCATCATCTGTGGCTTGGGCATTGTTAGTAGCCCTTGGAATCAGCGCATAGGTTATGATGTAGTGGAGTAATCTATCCTCAGGATTCATAGGACCAGTACCTAATCAGTTCCTAAGTTGTATATGTGGGTCATGAAGCATCTCCCTGTAGGTATCTGATTTGTTGTATCCCTCAGGGTCTTCATCAAACTTCCTAGCACCCTCACATATTACCCAAGCAACAGATTCCTAGACTTTATGGGTTATTTTCATAGTAACACCCTTGACATTAGAAACCATGTTCCCATTCATGGAACCCTTGGCACAGGCATAAAACACCTTAACTAATTCTGGGTAGAAATTAACCTTCATTTCAAGAAATCTTCTAAGACCTTGGGTTTCTAGGAATGCAGGGAATTAAAATCCCTCCCTTATAAACCAATCTAGGTTTAGATATTTGGGTGTGCACACCGGTTTAGTGGCAAAGAATTGCAAGTAGTTTATTTTGTCAGACTCATTGGAAAACCGTAAGTCTAGACTATTTGGGGGTTGAGGAGGAGAAGGATTGGATGATGATTCTCCAACCTTTCTCTTTAAAGATCTAGCATATTTTAGTGTGGGATTTGACATTTTAGGAAGAGGTTTAGACACAGACACATAGCAAAACTTAGAGATATAGCAGAAAGATAGAAGACTAAGATGCAAGGCTTTTCAATGATGCAAGGCTCTTATTTATAGACTAGTTAGATGCTCTTAACGTTCTTATTTTTTTGAAAATATAGCTGTTGGAGGTAGTTAAGGCACTTCAGTGACCTTTGATTTGATTTAGATTTGGTCGGGCAGTTACATTTCCAGAGAAAAACTGTCAGAAAATGCACCAACAGACTAAATAATCGATTAAATGGTAATAATAATCGATTATTTGAACATTCAGAACACAAAAATTACACGTGGTAATCGATTATTTCACACATCATTCCAAGGTTGAAGATGAATAGTAATCGATTATTTGTTAATGTAATCGATTATATCATCATTTTGAGAATTTAACCACATATCAGAGCTTTTGTAATCGATTATCCCGACTGGTAATCAATTACTCCATAAGTATTTATAATTTTAAGCACACATGTAATCGATTACCAATTGGTCGTAATTGATTACTCCAGTGAAACTATTACGCTGAAAAACATATTTTGCTTATAGTAATCGATTATCCAGTTACGTAATCGATTACTCCAGGAGGCTTCAGATTTTCAAAACAAAGAATAATCGATTACGAAATTTCAGTAATAGATTACTGAAGCACAAATTTCATAATCAATGAGATTTTTAATGATTTTAATCGATTAACCTGAAGTGTAATCCATTATTACAGTGGTTTTATCAGAAAACAAAGTATTTTGCAGATCAATACGAATTTTGTACAACATAGATCATTTTTTGTGATGAAGGCAGTTATGAAGTTTAGTTTGCATGGAAAGGCACACTTAAAACAGGCTAGCTTATATTGGATTCATCAAGAATACCTAGCATGTTTCTAAGTGCATAAAATCTATCTCTAGCGAATGGTTTAGTAAACATATCAGCTAGTTGGTTATAGTTATCAATAAAATCAATTTTGATATTACCTTTTTGAACATGATCTCTGAGGAAATGATGCCTTATCTCAATATGCTTGGTCCTTGAATGCATTATTGGATTCTTTGATATGTTAATAACACTTGTGTTGTCACATAGCAAAGGTATTTCCTTCAGTTCAACTCCAAAATCTTGCATTTGTTACTTCAGCCATAGACTTTGTGCACAACAACTTCCAGCTAAGATATATTCAGCTTCAACAGTTGACAAAGCAACACAAGATTGTTTCTTGCAATGCCATGAGATCAAAGAACTACCAAGTAGATGACAAGTGCCACTTGTACTTTTTCTATCTAACTTGCAACCTACAACGTCAGAATTAGAATATCCAATAATATTAATAGAAGCACCTTTGGGATACCAAAGACCAACTTTTGGTTTAGCTTTGAGATATTTGATGATCCTTTTGACTGCTGTTAGATGAGACTCTTTTGGATTTGCTTGATAACTTGCACACAAGCAAACACTTAGCATTATTTGTTGATTCAAGAGGAGTCATGAGAAGTTGGACAAGGAATCAAGCTTTGGAGTTTTGTGCTTTCAATATGCCTCATTGCAAAAGTGTCATGGAAGCCTGAAGATCAATTTGATTCTTGTAAAAGGAAAGAAGTGGTATCTGATAATCCAGTGTGCATATCATGCATATCATTCATTTAGGATTGTTAAATTGAAGGCTAATGCAAAAGCATTTTATATAAGGCAAATTAAAATCAAGTTTTTGGAAAAATGAAGTTTTTCTGTTTTAATCGATTACAGATATGTTGGCATCGATTATTTTGTTCTTCGTGCCTTCTGGAAAACAAATCAAGAACATTGTAATCGATTACATATCGAATTAATCGATTACGTAGGCTAAAATTGAAATAACAATCTTTCTGTCTTAATCGATTACAGAAGCTCGTAATCGATTACATATCATGCCTATGGCTAACATGTTTTGCTAATTTAATCGATTACATATTGGTTTAATTGATTACATAATGCATTTGGAAATATTAGTCTTTCTGTCTTAATCGATTACCAAAAACAGTGATCGATTACTCAGTGTATTTGGAAAATTATGAGTTCCTATCTTAATCGATTACATGACAGGATAATCGATTATTATGTTCATAGCTCAAACCCAGAACATTTGAGAAACACTTTAATCGATTACTTTCTTGAAATAATCAATTACATATGCTAAATAATCGATTACAAGAGCGTGTTTAATCGATTATTTTCAGTTAGAAAGTTGTTATAAATAGAACCCATTACTCTGTGATTTAGAGAGTTGAACAATTCGTATTTTAAGCAATCACAAACATTCATGAGCTTTCATTAGTGAGTTTTCTAAGTTCAAAAACATCTTGGCTTCACCAAAATTCATATGGGTTTTTGATTTGATGAATGAAGCATCATTAAGTCTCAAGGAGTAAGGAAAGGGATGCATTGAATCTGTTATTTTTTCTTTCAACCTGGTGAATCATACATATGCATTTTGTTCATTGGATTA
This sequence comes from Glycine tomentella, assembly GCA_007407185.1. Classification (NCBI taxonomy): domain Eukaryota; kingdom Viridiplantae; phylum Streptophyta; class Magnoliopsida; order Fabales; family Fabaceae; genus Glycine; species Glycine tomentella. The sequence continues at coordinate 77,045 of PYAF01003509.1, read as the reverse complement.
TCAGGTGAATTTGTTTCTTATTCTTTGTGGTTGTAAATCTTTTATTTGATTTCTATAAAGATTGACTTATTGTAAATGGGTTTCTTGCATGATAACTAGAGATAGTGTTTCTCTAGGGGTTGTTGAGTAGTGTTCTCAGTGGGGTTGGTCTCTAAGGATCTAATAGTATTTTAGATCTTTGAACTTTATCTAGGGTTGACAAAGAGAGGCTTGTAATATCTTGTAAGAATATTAATTTGCAATAGTGGAACTCCATTCTAGTGTTGAGTAGAAGAACTGGATGTAGCTTCATAGTGTTTGAAGTGAACCAGTATAAAATTGTGGCTGATCTTTATTCTATTCTCTTCATCTTCTATTGCTTTGGTTTGTGAATCAAATTATTTGCACAGAAAGATTTCAATTGTCTATTGATTTTCTTGACAGAGGAATTTGATTGAATATAAGATTGTTGATTTCAAAACAATTTTTTAAAGTGATAAGGATCCTGTGGAAACTCTGATTATAAAATTTTTAAATATCAAGATTCAACTAATTCACCCCCCCTCTTGGTTGTATTGAAGTATTCCTATCATTTTCATTATTCAGGTCTACTAGCTGTCAAATATAATAAGGATCCAATCATTCCTCTGAATTTTGACTCATCAACTTTCTTTCCATTTTCATCTAAATCTAGATATGTTGATGTTGCCATTGGAGTTGCAGCATCTTTTTTTTCTCCATTTCAAATTTCTTAGTTACTTCAAGGCAATATTTGGATTGATTGAGAAATGTTCCATTCTTCATTTGCTTCACTTGAAGTCCAGGAAAGAATGTTAATTCTCCCATCATTGACATTTCAAATTCTTTCTGCATAGCTGAGGAAAATTCCTTACATAGCAAATGATTAGTTGAACCAAAAATTATATCATCAACATAAACTTGAACCAATAAGATATCATTCTCATGCCTTTTGATGAACAAGGTTTTGTCAACATGGCCCCTTGTGAAAGATTGTTCAAGCAAGAACTTGCTTAGTCTTTCATACCATGATCTGGGAGCTTGCTTCAAACCATAAAGAGCCTTTTTGAGTTTAAAAACATAGTCAGGATGCTTAAAATCAGTAAAACCAGTAGGTTGTGATGCTTGTCAAAAGGGGAAATAAACCAAGATCTCTTTTCAAAACAAAAACATTGTTTCCACCTCTAGACCACTTAAATTGCTGCACATTGACTTGTTTAGTCCCTCTAGAACAATGAGTTTAGGTGGCAATTATTATGGGCTTGTTATTGTGGATGATTACTCTAGATTCACTTGGACTCTGTTTTTGAAATCCAAAAGTGATGCTTTCCTTGCATTTAGAAAAATGGCTAAACTTGCACAAAATGAGAAAGGTAGCAAAATTATCTCAATAAGAAGTGATCATGATGGTGAATTCCAAAATGAACATTTTGAAAAATTCTGTGAAGAAAATGGAATTAACCATAATTTTTCAGCTTCAAGAACACCTCAACAAAATGGTGTTGTGGAGAGGAAAAACAGATCTCTTGAAGAAGAAGCTAGAACTCTTCTTAATGAGAGAAGTTTGCCAAAATATTTTTGGGCTGATGCTGTAAGTACAGTATGCTATACTTTGAATAGATTACTCATAAGGCCTCTTTTAAAGAAAACCCCTTATGAGTTATACAAAGGTAGAAAACCCAACATTTCTCACTTGAGAGTTTTTGGCTGCAAGTGTTTTGTATTGAACAATGGGAAAGAATCACTTGAAAAATTTGATGCTAAGGCTGATGAAGCAATTTTCCTTGGATATTCATTATATAGTAAAGCTTATAAAGTATTCAATAAAATAACAATGTGCATAGAAGAATCTGTACATGTAAAGAGGAAAAGAAGTGTGATGTAGATGCAGGCCCAATAGAAGAATTTATTTAGCTAAATGATTCCTTAAATAACGAAAAAGAAGAACCAAGTGCTGAAGCAAAACCATCAACCCCTGTTCAAGAGCCTAAAGATTGGAGAACAACAAGAGACCTATTACTTGACAACATCATTGGTGAAGTTTCAAAGGAAGTATCTATTATATCTTCATTAAGAAACCTATGTTGTAATATGGCTTTTGTTTCTCAAATTGAACCTAAGAACATTGATCAAGCCTTGAATGATGAACATTGGATGATTGCCATGCATGATGAACTAAATTAGTTTAAGAGAAATGAAGTGACTTGCTTACTTGTTAGAGTCAGGCAGTTGAAGTGAAAGTTTATTAGACTAGTCCCACTAAGATGGCGGGAAAACTGACTTCCGAGAGAGCCGCTTTCGCCTCGGTAATTACCTAACGAGAGAATTACTAAATCTTTTCTAATAAGCTTGTTTAAGTGGTGCATGTTTATGGAAGAATGCATGGTCAATTGAAAGTAAGTAAATGTTACCTTTCTTTTTACCTATATGGATTACTTCACCACTTTTCCCATCACAAATCATGCAGAAGTTTTCATTGAATGTGACTTTAAATCCTTTGTCACAGAGTTGACTTATGCTTAAGAGATTATGCTTCAATCCTTTTACATAAAGAACATTCTTTATCTTTGTTTTGAAGTTGTCTCCAATGTTGCCTTCTCCAATGATCTTGCCTTTATTATTATCCCCATAAGTGACATATCCTCCATCTTTAAGTGTTAAGTTTGTAAGCATGGACATGTCTTCAGTCATATGTCTAGAGCATCCACTGTCAAGGTACCATGTTGAGGATTAGCTCTTAGACATACCTACAAAAATCAAATCAATTTACAAAGGAAGGTACCCAATTGAGGTTGGGTCCATAGGGGTTAGTTGCTTTCTTTTTCTTTTGAACCCAAATGCAATCTCCATTAGGCACATAGAATCTCCTAGCATAGCATTTGTAAGATGTATGTCCTTTTTCCATGCAATAGTTGCATATCACAGATTTTGATGATTTTCTAAGGAAAGCTTTTTGATTGATCTTTGAGTTATTTTTTTGATTCTTTTGTTTTGGAGGCACAAATATTGTTTTTCCAACATATTTTGAGCCCTTTTGTTACCCCGAACCAGAAGTATCTCCAACATACCTTTGCACACTTAGCATTTCATCCAAGTTGCATTTTCCTCTATATAACTTTCTCAAAAGATCAACCAAATAGCTGATTTCAGATAAACTTGTCATATATTTCTCTCCTTGACTCTTTTTGTAATCATCAAAATCTTTTTGAAGCAAGTTATACTTGTCAACACTTGTAGAGGAGGAGACACATACACATCCATTCAAATTGTAACTTGAAACAAGTTTTTCATTTTCTTCTTTCAATTTGCAAATATATGTTTGCAATTCAGTAATCTTTGCAATATGCCATCTGAGATTTCCTTTAAGCTTGTTATTCGATATTGCAAGTTTTTTGGCTTCTTCATGCATTTCATGGAAAGCACTAATAGCTTGATCATATTCAGAACTTACCTTAGTTCCATCACATGAGAGATCATCATCTTCTTCATTGCTTATGGAAGTGAGACACATGTTGGCTTCTTCATTTTCAGTTGAAGATTCTGAAGTAGTTGACTCATTATCTTCCCAGGCTATGTAGGCTCTTTTAGATTTCCCTTCCTTCCTCATCTTGTTCTCTCCTTGTTGCTTTTTCAAGTAGATTGAGCACTCAGATCTGATGTGGCCAGGTTTTCCACATTCAAAGCATGTAAAATTGTTGTCAATTTTCTTGTTGCTATTGTTGTTGTTGTTGTTGTTGTTGTTGTTCTTGCTGATCTTTGTGAACCTTTTGTTATTATTTTTCTTCAAGAACTTGCTGAATTTTCTGACAATTAAGTTCATGTTGTCCTCTTCTTCCTCATCACTTGTTTCATCCTCTTTTTCAGCTTTTGAAGTTGCAGTTTTTAATGCAATGCTTCTGTTTTTCTTTTCTGCATCTTCATTACAAGTTAGTTGAGACATTTCAAGCTTATACTCAAGTAGCTTACCAAATAGTGCAGCCATGGACATCTTTGATAGATCTTTGGATTCCTTGATTGTTGTCACCTTTGGTTGCCAAGGCCTTGTTAAACACTTCAGGATCTTGATGTTCAATTCTTCAGTACCAAAGATCTTTCCAAGATCCAATAGATGGTTGACAATATGAGTGAATCTTGTCTGCAGCTGAGAAATGCTTTCATTGGTGTTCATCTTGAACATCTCATACTCATGGATCAATGCATGCTTCTTTGATCTCCTGACTTCTTCAGTTCCTTCATGAGTAATCTCCAGCATCTCCCACATCTCTTTTGCACTTGTACATCTCACTATTCTAAAAAATTCATCAGAGGAAAGTACATCGGTGATATTTTTTACTTTTAAATCATATTGGACAACCTTTTGTTCAGCATCAGTCATCTCATCCCATTCTTTGGGGATCAATTCATTGGCAACAGTTTTCTTTGAAATAAAAGGACCCTTTTCTATAGCATTCCAAGCACCTGGGTCATTTGATTGAATAAATATTTTGATTCTGTTTTTCCAAAAACTGAAATGTTCCCCTTCAAACATAGGAGGTCTGTTAAAAGAAGCACCTTCCTTGAAGGTTATTTGTGAGGTATTCATTTTTCTTTTTGAAGAAAAACTAGTGATCTTGAATAATTCTCAAGAACCAGCTCTTGATGCCAATTGAAAATAATAGGAATACTTCACAATAACCAAGAGGGGGGTGAATTGGTTGAACCTTGGTATTTTAAAATCAAATTCAAATTAGAGTTTCAGGATCTTTATCACTTTCAAAACCAAGAAACCTTTTACTCAATCGAATAGCTCAGCCCAAGAATTCAATAGATCAAAATAGAACTTGTTGAACAATGAATATGATTCAAAGAATTAAATATCAATGAATAAAATGAGAATAAATATATAGAAATAAGAACACAAGCAATTTATACTGGTTCACTTCAAAACCTGAAGCTACATCCAGTTTCTTCTAATTCACACTGAATTAGAGTTCCACTATTATAAAATATTCTTACAAGCTTTTACAAGAACCTCTCCTTTATCAACCCTAGATAAAGAACAGAAATCTAAAACCCTATTAGACTTCTAAGGAGAAAGATTCAGAGAACACTGCTCTAATCTTTATGCTAGAGAACCCTTCTCTAGTCCTAAGCTATAAGAATCCTATTACAATAGCCAAATTCAACAAACTATGTAAACAAAATTACAATCAATGAGTTAAGGAAAGAAACAACCTGATGATCCAGTGAATGACATGCATATGAATGAGCAATTCAGGTTGAAAGACAAAAAAAAACTCAGAACATTCTTCTTCCTTAACCTTTGAAAGAAACTTCTTGGTTTTAAAGAATCACTCAAAAACCCATGAGTGTTTTAGTTGATGCAAGAACTCATAAAACTTAGAAAATCACTTTGAACGTGTTTAGAAAGCTTGTGTATGCTCAAAATATCTTCAAATAATATATCTTTGAGAATTTTATTCGAAATTAGACCTGCATGTTCAAATAATGAAACAGAGTATGAAGCATTGATAGCGGGTTTAGAAGCTTTAATAGACATTAGTACAAAACATGTTTTGATAATGGGAGATTCGGAATTAGTGATTAATCAATTAAATCAAAAATATAAATGTATCAAAAGTAATTTACTAAGGTATTTTTCTCGAGCAACTAGATTGTTAAGTAAATTTGAGAATGTCAAACTTGTACATGTATAACGAGAGGAGAATACAGAAGAAAATGACTTAGCATAAATATCTTCTGGTTATAAATTAAGTGAAGGAAATTTTGAATCTTTAATTACTAAAAAAGAAAAATTACCAGAATAATTTGAAGTTTTCACTATAAATGCATTAATATCTCCTGATTGGCGAAAACCTTTAGTTGTTTATCTTCAGAATCCTAATTCGCAAGTATATCAAAAGACAAAATATAAATCTATCAATTATGAGATTTTGGAGGATGAGTTGTCTAAAAGGGGTTTCGGTAGAGTTTTATTGAAATGTTTGGGAGAATCATAAGCCTATATAGCTTTGGCAGAAACACATGAAGAAATTTGTGGTTCTCACCTAGTGGCGAAAAATGAAATGAATGTTATTTCGACAAGGAAATTATTGGTCAACCATTTTGGAAGATTGTATAAATTATGCTAAGTCTTGTGAGGATTGTCAGAAACACGGTCACATTTAACAAGTGCCAACAAGTGAATTGCATTCTATAACAAAACCTTGGTCTTTTTGAGGATGGGATTTAGATTTGATAGGACAAATACACCCATCTTCATCAAAAGGGCATAGATATATTTCAGTTGCAATAGATTACTTTATGAAATGGGTGGAAATTATTCCTTTTAAGGATGTAGACCAAGGTGATGTAATGAATTTTATTGAAGAAAATATCATATTTCGATTTGGCATTCTAGAAATACTTACTACGGATCAAGGGACTGTGTTTAATGGGAGAAAATTAGTTCAATATGCTAGCTCTCAAAATATAAAATTGTTAACTTCTACTCCTTATTATGCAGAAGCTTGTCAAGTATAAGCTATCAATAAAATCTTGATAAGTTTGACTAAAAAGCATGTTGGTCAAAAGCCTAGAAGTTTGCATGAAAAATTAAATCAAATTCTTTGGGCTTATCAAAATTCACTTAAGGAGGCAACGAGGGTTACTCATTTTAAATTAGTACATGGACATAAAGTAGTATTGCCCATCGAAATTAATTTGAATTCAATTTGATTACAAAGACAATGTGAAATTCCTGTACAAGATTATTTAAGTATGATGTATGATGAATTGAATCTATTAGATGGAGAAAGATTGATTGCCTTAGAAAATATTATTTGTCAAAAAGAAAAAGTTGCTACGCTTTATAATAAAAATATTAAGAAAAAATCATTTTGAGTTGGAGATTTGATTTCGAAAGTAAAATTACCCATGGATAAAAAAATCTAAAGTCTTACCCATGGATAAAAAAATCTAAAGTCTATGTTAAATGGTCACAAAATTGGGATGAACTTTATGTTGGTTCGATAACCTTATGTTGGATAAAAAATCTAAGGTCTATTCTAAAATATCGACAAAATTTGTTTAGGAAACGCGTTGATGTGTTGCAAACACATCATGATTTAGGGTAGTTTTTAGGATATAATTTAGATAAATACTTAGGTAAATAGCTTAGAATTAGTTAAGTTTAGTAGTTTATTGTTTTAAAACTATGTCAATACCATTTATGCATTTCAGGCTCAAAAGAGGAGAATCAAGGGCCAAAGAAAGAGAAAAGCAAATCTGAAGACCCGCGTTATTAGCGTGGTAATTCACGCTATCAGCGTGAAGAAGGCGAAACCTGGCTAATTGACTCGACCAGTTCACGCTATTAGCGTGGCATCCACGCCATCAGCGTGAGAGAAGCCTGGATCAAACCTGAAGACTCGAAGACCTCACGCTATTAGCGTGAGGATCCACGCCAGTAGCGCCACCTTTTGGCCATGCCGCGCGATTAGCGCGAGACTTCGCGGGTAGCGTGGAATCGATTTTGTTTCCTTATTTAAATTATATGTTTCGGATTTGGTTTTGTTTTTGGGCTTTATTACTATAATTAAACTTATCTATAAATATGAAGCCTCAAAACAGACCAAGGGAGATCTCTTACCTTCTATCACCTCCCATCATCTATTTCACTCTTTCTTTTCACCATTGGAAGTTAAGAATCAAGGCAAGGTCATTCAAGAATGTATTATTTGACAGCTTTTGGTTTCTTGAAGCCTATGGTAGGCTGAATTTGTATTGTGGGAAGGCCATGAACTGATGTAACTCCTCTGTAACTTGAATTGGTATTGAACTTTAATGCTGTTTTGATTATTTTATTCTACTCTGTGTTATTCAATGTTTTATTCTTAATTAGAACTGGCCATTCTATTTAAGTATTGAGGGTTAGGATTCGCAATGGGAACGTTAGGGTTCTAATTTCTGACATGTTTAGAATAATAGTCATTCTTCACCTAGGAATAGGGATGCGTGGCTACAGATTTTATAATATGATCTTTTGCATGCTTAACTTGATAGAATTCACCAAGGAATTGGGTTTTTGAATTAGGTTAAAGGGTTAATTCACTAAGGAATTAGGGATTAACTAGTTTAGGAAAGACTTATTCTCCGAGTAATCTTAACAAGATCACATGAGATATATTCTTTGAATACTTAGTTTGACAGAATCACTAAGGGT
>PYAF01003509.1:37721-66209 GCA_007407185.1 Glycine tomentella | reverse complement strand
CTCAAACACTATGAGGCTACATCCAGTTTCTTCTACTCAACACTAGAGTAGAGTTCCACTATAACAAATAATATCCTTACAAGCAATTACAAGCTTCTCTTTATCAACCCTAGATAAAGTTCAGAAGTCTAAAAACCTATTAGACCCTTAGAAGCAAAACCCACACTGAGAACACTACTCAGCTGTCTTTAGAGAAACACTATCTCTAATCTTGCAAGAAAAACCCAATTACAATGGAACTTATAAACCAAAATACAATCAGAATTTTTACACCATCAAAGAGTAAGGAAAGAATTCACCTGATGATCCAAGAATGATATGCATAATGATGAATATACCAGGTTGAATGTAGAAACAATATGCAGAACAAGCCTTTCCTTAAACTTTGAAATGAATTGCCTTGCTTCACTAAATCCTAGTGACCCATATTAGTTTGAATGGAAGTAAGACCTTTTGAACCAAGAGGAATGCCTTTGTGACTGATTGAAAGCTCTTAGAATGCTCAGTGCTTGAAAATTCAATTTCTATTTCGTTTTCTTAATCAGACAAGGCAAGGGCTCTATTTATATAAAGAACTGTAACAGAAATAATCGATTAAACCAGCTCCTGTAATCAATTGTTTATGAATTGTAATCGATTACATACGCTCCCGTAATCAATTAAAGTGTTCAAGATAAGTTCTAGGTTACAGCAACGGGTCATTTAATCAATTATCCCGATGTGTAATCGATTAAGTCAGACTTTGTAAATATCATGTTTGTGAAATGTAATCGATTACAATATATGGTAATCGATTAAGACAGACAATATGCAAAACATGAAATGAACTAAATAATCGATTACAATAAGTGGTAATCGATTAAGGCAGAGTGATCTTAATTTCCAAATAAGTATTTAATCGATTATGGATTAGTGGTAATCGATTAAACTAGTCAGTCAGTTAAATTTTTGTGTATGCAGGAATGAAATAATCGATTAATACGATGATGTAATCGATTAATTTGTTCTTAATGATTTCCAGAAAGTTTGAAGAACAATATAATCGATTCTTTATGTCTAGTAATCGATTAAACCAGCTTAGAATCATTTTTCCAAAATACTTAGCTTTTTTATTTAAGTTTCAAATCAATTACTTAAAGCCTTTATGATATAATGCATGAATGAACATTAATGGTATGCATGCAAGGACTTGGATCAACAGAAGACTTTCTTTCCTTTTACATTTAATCACAATTCTTCATCTTCAAGCCTTCAAGCCTTCAAGCATGTTAAAAGTCAAAACATTGCCAAGTCTTTATATTGCTTCAATCTTCAAGAGCTTTCCCTCAAATCAACAAAATTATCATGATTGCTTTATTTTATTTTGTTCTTCACTGCATTATTCTTTATTAGATTTGGCCATTCTATTAAAGTTCTGAGGGTTAGAGTTCACAATAGGGATGTTGGGACTCTAATTTCTGACAGGAGTAAAATAACGATTCTTACATTGCCTAGGGATAGGGATGTATGGTTGCAGAATTATAAGATGTATTCTCTTAATGCTTAGCTTGATAGGGAATTACTAAGGAATTAGAATTTCTAATTGGGTTAAAGGGTTAAATCACTAAGGGATTAGGATTTAACTAATTACGTAAAAATACATTATCTGAGTAATTAGAAGTAATTGAATTTAATAACCAATCTAAGTAAAGGAGGTAGGGATCAAAGGGGAATGTGCTCTGACCTCAATTGTCTCTCTTTACTGCATAACAATCAGTTTAACTTGCTTTAGAATCCTAGCTAATTTTCTGTTATTTATTTAATTTGCTTAATTTCCAAAATACAACACTATTCTTTTCAACCATATTATTTTTCTTCCAATTTCTAAGACAGTAAGTTATGATAACATTTGGAATTCAATCCCTATGGAGACGATTGTTATGCAGTAATGAGAGACAATTGCGGTCAAAGCATATTCCCCTTTGATCCTACCTCCTTTACTTAGATTGGTTATTAAATTCAATTACTTCTAATTACTCAGATGATGTATTTTTACGTAATTAGTTAAATCTTAATCCCTTAGTGATTTAACCCTTTAACCCAATTAGAAATTCTAATTCCTTAGTAATTCCCTATCAAGCTAAGCATTAAGAGAATACATCTTACAATTCTGCAACCATACATCCCTATCCCTAGGCAATGTAAGAATTGTTATTTTACTCCTGTCAGAAATTAGAGTCCCAACATCCCTATTGCGAACTCTAACCCTCAGAACTTTAATAGAATGGTCAAATCTAATAAAGAATAATGCAGTGAAGAATAGAATAAAACAAAGCAATTATGATAATTTCATATTAATACCAATCAAGTTACAGAGGAGTTCACATTGGTTCTGGCTCTAACCACAATAAGAAGAATTAGCCAGACATGTTCAGACCTAACCTTAATCTCATAACTAACATGTCTCTAGAGAAGAATTACAAGGAAAATAGAAGAATACAAGTTGAGCCGTCGTTCTTCAATCTTCTTACAATGAATCCAATTTTCTCTCTCTGTGTTTCTTCTTGTGTTTCTGTGTCTTTTTCTGTGCAAAAGTGCCTCTTTTAATCCCCTACACGTCCATACATTAATTAGGTAGCAAACCCCTTTTTTCTCCAGCTATTTCAGTGCCAAATCATTTAAAACATGTAACAGAATAATTTTGGCGCTACCAGCGTGGTATCTTACGCTAATCGCGTGAGATGTTCGAGCTAAAGGTTCTTTTCAGACTTTCTGGCGCTACTAGCGCGGCTTCCTACGCTGATCGCATGGGATGTTCGAATTGAATGGTCTGCTCTGGAAGTGTGGTGCTACTCGCGTGGGTAACCACACTGATAGCGTGGCTTATTCGAGCTGAAGGGTTGGCTTAGCAGTATGGCGCTATCAGCGCGGTAACTGGCGCTACTAGCGCGGGTTGTTCAAGTCGCCAGATTGCTCCTTTTGCCTCTTTTCCTCTCTTGTTGGTTCCTATTTAACAACAAATCATAATAATATGAGACAATAACAATAAATCAATAAACCTAACTAATTCTAGCCTATATGACTAATTATTGAATGAATTATTGATCAATTAATCCTAAAAACTAACATATGCTAGCAGCATATCACACATCTACTTTATGAACTTCAATTCTAACGCTTGGGGGTATTGTGGATTATTGTAAAGCCACAAAAGTAGCAAGTACCAATCCTAGTTGTTGAACATTCTGGTTTGATGTTGTTCGTTTTTCAATGCCTAATGACAAATAGAGAAATGTTTGATAGATTGGTTAATATCAAGAAAAAAGGAAAATACTCCATTCCTTTTTTAGGTACAGGCTCATAAGACTTAGGTCTTTCAACAAGAGGAACAACTTCATCTTCAGAATTTGTTTCTTTTTCGATGACAGGGCTAGAAGTATTGTTAATGTTAGAATCGATCTCCATGACGTTCTCTTCAATAATTGGTTCTTGTTATAACCGATCTCCATAACCTCTGGTGTCAAAACAGGCATTTCAGAGTCTGTATAAATGTTAGGAATAGTTAATCATTTCAAGAATTGGATTCTTTATTAAGGCTTTTGGTAGTATAACTAACAACAGGAGTGTCATGAGTTCTTTCATCCCATCGAAAAATAAAGTTAAACTTGAAATCAAAATTATTCTAAGATAAAGACTTGTAAATTTTTATAGGAATTACCTTGTCATCTTCTGGGTTCGAATAACCCTGAGAGGAAGAAAGGTTTACTACATTCACATCTTGCAAGCAAGATAGCCAAAACTTATCTCTCAATATGTCATTTGAAAGGTGTATCTAGTTCAGTTCTCTAGACTTAGAATGGGTGGAATAAATATTTCCAAAATTCCCTGAAAAGTAGTATGTTTAATTTTTGAAATAATAAAAGATGAATTTTATAATATTTTGAAGTTTCTGTAAGGTATACTTTAAGTAAATAAACAAAGGAAATTTTGTAAAGGAAAATACTTTTTTCTTTGACTTCACTAAAGGAGTTGGTTTGCATGAAGAACTAATTGGCATATCTTCATCGAAACCACCTACTTCTTTTGAAATATTTCCCTTTTAGGTTGAGGATCAAAGAGTTAGCATACATAGAATGAGTACCAAATAGATTGAGATTGTAAAATCACTATAATTCTTGTTGAAAAATCTACCTTGGTCTGATCTTTGGTTTTTAGGGGGCTCTAGAGGAAGTTTGATATCTTATCATCACTTTTATCACTAGTGTTTTTCTTAAAGCCCTATAAAAATATGCATCAATTAGTAAAGAAATTCATTAAATATGAGAAATAGGGAGAATAAGATTTCAAAATACCTTATTTACAGTACTGACAGACTAGGGTGCTTTCCTTTTTAGAGAAGTCTTTTTGGAAGTGCATGTCTCGTCATCATCTTCCCAATTCTCTGCTTTTCCTTGATGGGGAATGTTAATGCGTATCGCTGAAAATAAGTGGAACACGTTCAAAATTTGAAATTAGTATTCATAAGAAATAAGAATTCAATAAAAGAAATTTACCATCTGGTGCTATCATTATACAATACACCCATTCCTCATAAATGATTGTTCTAGGTTATGTTTGATAGTCACCCAGATAAATTTTGGCAAAAGTAGCTTTGTGACAGGGGGCATTTTCAAGTTTATAAATAGCGGAAAAAAGGACTAATTCACGAACCCAAGAAAGATTTCAAAGATCTTTACTTAAGTCAAAACAAGCTTTTGGAAAAAGGGAAAGGTTTTTTGGACACAAATCTAGTAAATTTGGTATCTCCCTTAGGGTTTAATACTCTACCATTTGATCATTTTTTCTATTTTTTCCCTAAGTGCAAAAACAACTTCTCGAAAGCTAGCTATAGGGCGAGTTGGATGATAACAAATACAATATTCCTTTGGAGTAATACTAGCAAAAATTATATCCCGAGTAAGAAAAGCACTCCAAATTTGGTTAGCTTTGATTATTGACCAGGAGTCTTGGATGAGAACCTCTACTTTAACCATGATGGTCCATTCAATTGAGAATTCAAGAAAGGAGCTAAATCACTATTAAAATGCTCGAATTGAAGAAATTCTTTAATGTACTTGCTATAACACTCATAAGTACAAAATTCCTTGTTGGATGTTAGGAAAGTCAATCAAACTCCTTCAATCTTGAGTTCGATGTCATATGGGATCTCTCTTTCGAGAGTTATATGATTGACAAAAATCACATTCAACCAAAGTTGAACATGCCATAAAGGGCCAACTATATCTTTCATCTTCCTAGGGGCATCCATAATTTCGACAACATCATCCATTACCTTAAACATGGAAGCTAAGAGAAATTTACCAACACATATATTTGTCTCCAAAGTGAAGAGTATGTTCTAAGTTGTAGCAATACACGAGATTATAAAGAGATTGAGTACAAACCAATTGTGAAGAAACCCAATACATCAAGAAAGTGATGTGTTTTTCATTAAACACTTCTTCAGTCTCTTTGGCATTCTTTTTGATAAATCCACCATAAGACTTGGCACTCCAATCGATTTCAACTTCACTTCTTTTTATTTGATCCTTCAACAAACCAAGGGCATAAGTTTTCCCTAAAGGTTTGAGATCATTAATAGCAGCTATATCCATTAAAGTTGGTGAAACTAGATTGCAAGGTAGTTCTAAGGCATGTATACTTCGATTCCATAACAGAAAGGATGCCATTAACATAGGCATATCTAAACTAACCACATCATACTTGCTCAGCTAAATCAAGTCATAAATGTCTATATTCTTCCAATGTTGACCTTTTTTCGCTTCCAAAATTTTTAACCAAGTGAAATAAGTCTTTCTATCTTTTGGGGGTGACGCTCCAAAAATCCCAGCCTTATCTTTCAAAAAATCACTCCTAATACTATCTTTACGAATAAGAGGTTGTTCTCCTTCATGAGTGGGACGTGTTCCCCAAGCTTTAATGGTTGTAAACGTTACAATGGGGTAAAGTAAATTACTACAGTACCCTTGAAACCATTTGATACAAAAATACTATGTTCTCGAGAACCAATACTCGAACACAATATTTTTTGGGGCATCTGTTATCTCTGTTTGAGAAAATTTCTAAGTTACAAGTTAATTAAAATTTTGATGACTAACATTTCGACAAGATTAAAGTGACTTGGTTGCTATCAAAATATTACCTTTAGATAAAAGACGATTTCTCGACAAAATTATTACGCATATGGAAGAATAGAGTGCTCGGACAAGGAGTTTGAATTCAAATTCAAAGTAGAAGTTACAACAGTTAGTGAAGAAGGGTTAGCTAAAAACATTAAATGCCATTAGATCCAAGTAATCAAAAACTTATTGTACATGTCAAAAATCTATAATTCGACCGTTAGTAGTAGAAAATTATAAATGAAGATCTCCTAGAGTCAATTTCGTTGGATTGAATCCCTACCACTCAAATCCTCAAACACCGACAATATCATACTCAAAAATATAATGGCTCTTGATTCGAAAGTCGTAGTATTTGTATTCATCCCACTTTTAATGAATTTATGTTTCATTTATTTTTCTGTATTTTTCTAAACCTTTATCTCTTTTTCAATTTTCATTTATTCTCTAAACTCTACTTTTACCAATCCCCTTCGCATGTTATTATCCAATTCATAAGATATTGCAGGATTAAAATTATTATTGAAAATTATTACTATCAAAAAAAACTATTAAAGAAAATTGTGACTATAGAAATTGTTAGAGAAAATGTTTATATAAAACCTTTTAATATGGATATTGCTATTGAGATTATTATTACTATTTTCATCAATACTTAGGAAATTCTCTTAAGTTGAAAACTCTAATTTTTTTTGTTCAACTAAAAAACACCTACAATCGAAATTAGATTCTATGTCTCACTTTTAAAGATTTATTTGTTAATAGAATCACTAGTGAAAATGGACTTTTTAAAAATATAAAATATTTTCAAAAACCTATTTTCAATTTTCACGGTTAACAATTATATAAATATTTATTATATATAACTAAAATTTATAGTATTTAATTATCTAAATTATAATTAAAATTTATAGTAAGTAAATATTTTAAGAATATAAATTGCATATTAGTTTTATGATAGAAAATTTATGTGATATACAAAGTTGTTATTAATTATTGATACTTTCTTTTAAAAAAATGTTGAATTTAATTTATAATTAAAGATGAAAAGGATATATTGAAAGAGATAGTATAGGAAAAATTCTTTAAGTTCTCTTATGGAAGAAAAACTTCTAAACTTATTGTATGTCATTGATGAAAAATTCTTGAAAACACTTTAATTTAAAATAATGCTGAATTTTAATTATATTGTAACTTATATAATTAGAAGTATTTATTTATCTTAAATTTATTTATATAAAATAAACATGTACATGTAATGTGCATATTAAAATACTAGTGAAAATTAAATGAGATAAAAAGTTT
Organism: Glycine tomentella; assembly: GCA_007407185.1. Lineage (NCBI taxonomy): Eukaryota > Viridiplantae > Streptophyta > Magnoliopsida > Fabales > Fabaceae > Glycine > Glycine tomentella. The sequence continues at coordinate 58,746 of PYAF01003509.1, read as the reverse complement.
AAAAAAATTACAAAATTACTCTCATCAAAGAAAAACTCTTAAAAATTATGTCGGATAACTTTTGAAAACACTACCATTCTATCAAGATAATTTTTCAAATATGATATGCTAGCTTTGGAATAAATTGTTAATCAGTAACCTTGACGTGAAAAATCCAATAGAAGATGATTCCTTAAAGCGGTGTAGCTATCTGAACGGCTGAACTTTTGACTCAAAAAGAAGAAAACCTCGTAGAAGGGTGGAAGAAGACCATAAATTAATATCCAATAGAGGTGGAAGGAATCAAGGAACTATACCGAGAATGGAATATTAATTACAGAATATAAAATGTCTTTTGTTTGTTCGTTGTGTTTGTTTTTGTTGTGGAGGGCTGAGGAGGTCATAGATAAACTGACATTCTTTACTTTATATATGCTGCCGGCCAACACCATCCCAAGGAAAATCTTTTCTTCTTTTACTAAACGCTAAGGTGATTTACTTCATATACACATACGTCTAAGTTAATAATAAAAATCAATACATGTTTTCGTGGCTATTTAATTATTATTCTTTTAAAAAAAATTCCTTACTTTTTAAAATTTTTGAATTTTTTGGTAAACAAGTAACTACTTATATTTAATTTTAAACTATGTCTTTCTTTCTTTTTTCTAACCAAGTGATTAATCATAAATAGTTAATATGCTGAAGTTAAGATTAAATCATTCATATAGTATCTGATTTTTAGTGAAAATTATTATCAATCAAATTTTACTTTTCTCTTGACCGAACTTCGGAATAGGCATGACAACTTAACCCGCACCCATCCCGATTTCGATGGAAAAAACCAGGTTGAACGGGTTCGGGTTCGATTTCGGTTTATCCCCGCATGGAAAATTCGAGGGCGGGGGTGATTTTGGTAATGCTAGTATCCGCCCCGCCCCGCTTGCACCAGAGGATGAGAGGTTGCTGTATTTTTTGAGATCTGTTGCAAAAATAGTTGGGTGCAAGAAGAAAAATCCTAAGTTTGGACCTAGTGTCAATCCTTCAAGGCCCATTAGAGTAAGACCCATAAATGTGAAGTTTCCCGAAGCCAACTCCAGTACTCCATGACGTTCGGTTTGAGCTCGAGGTCCCAGTCCCGTGCCTAGGTGCCCTCTCGCGCTCGCGTTCTCTGTCTCTGTCCCGGTCTCAATCACAATCTCGATAGTCTCTGTCCCTTTCTCTATCTCTGTCGCGGTTGAAGGAGGGTTTGGGATAGGAGGAGTGGTTGAGGGAGAGGAGTTGTTTCTGACAAAGCTTATGGTCGGCGACTTCTTCCTGGCGACGCTGGAGAGCCAATTGCTCGCGTTGGGCTTTGGTTAAGAAAACTGGCTTGGTTGTTGAGGGGGGCGGGGGGGCGGCGGCATTGTCGTTTGAGCGTTTCATGATATGAAACAAGTGATTGATTGATTAGGTAACAGAGACAGAGAGATCGAACAGGAGACCCTGCGAACGTGCTTGGTTGGGGGAACTTGCAGAGCATGAGCGCGAGAAGGAGCTGGAAAACGGAAGCAATTCGGGGGTGGGGCGGGGCAGGGAAAATCGACCCCCGTCGAAGACGGGGGTGGAGGCAAATTTCTAGCCTCGTCGATTTTCGGGGGCGAGGGTGGGGCGTTATTGAGAGGCAGGGGCGGGTATAAAAAAAACCACCCCCGACCGCTCCCATTGCCATGCCTACTTCAAAATAGTTATAATTTTTTTTTTTCATGATAAATCAGAAGATTAAAAAAATAAAAAACTGTCTTTGTATCAAATTTTTTTTAAAAAAAAAACTATTTCTAAACATCTGGTATTTATCTTTCAAATAGAACCTTGCTACTTGTTAGGGCACAAACCCCGTATAATGTAAAATTGCAAATGCTTAATGTGGGAAAGGGGGCATATATACTTCACTAGGGAAACCGTCCACAAATTCCTAACCAATCATATTCAATGGATAATTAAGAATTAGAAAATAGGGTCTAACATTAGTCTCGCTTAAGAATCTTATCTTAAATTCTTAATTAACAAGATTAACAAGATGGCTTCTGCAAACCTCTATTTTTTCTCTTCACGCCTGGCTACACACTATAAAACCAAGCTTCTGCGTGTCTTGCATGCAAGGTGTGCTCAACACACGTAATCTTCTTAGCTTAAACCTATTTGACACAAACAAAATTGCCACCAAGAGCCAAGGTCTACAAAACACCTTCTATCTAAACATCTCAAAACTAGTGATCCCCTCAGAGTTTGGGAACTAGAAAACCTCTATATATCCATGGCGAATAAAAACTCAGCAATTTCAAAGGCACATAGCAGCCAGAGACCAAAGGTTGCTTCAATAGAGCCACAACCACACTATGTTGTTTCGATGCAAAGCAAACTCTCGACAAAGTCAGAGGTGGTGAGTCTTTGGGCGTACCCAACAGAACAACAAGGTGAGAAAGAGAAACCAGTACTATGTGATGATCACACTTTCTTCAATTACATTCAACGTACTAAGTATAAAATCAAGAGCAATTCAACCATTAATGGCTGCGATGCCGAGCAGCGTTACCCTGCAGCACCTGCAGATGTGGCTAACGGTACCAACATCGACAAGGAAAACGAAAGAGACCCTTTTTCAGATTATATTCAGAATGCTAAGAAGAAGTTGAGAATGAGAACTTTATCCAGAAATAATAGTTCCTTCAGAAGAGGATAAGATCATGAACATTCAGTTAGAGCTAATGCTGGCTAGCTAGGACGCCATAGAATGTGGATTATAGTAATGTAATGTTGGTGACTTGTTAATCTTTGTTGTTGTGTGGAGTGTCTTAGAATAATTAAGGAGAAACTCTTGTCTTTTTCAAGAAAGTTTCTCTTGTTTTGTATTATCCTTAAGTGTAATATTAAAATATGACGAGATAGTGAATGTTGTTAAAAGCATGTACTTTCGTCTCCTTTGGTTTAGTTTTTAAATTCTTTTGAAATAATAAAAAGCTTTTTTAATTTCTTTCTGACATTTGTTTTTCCAAATTCACTATCTGACTATTTTTTTCACATTCCATTTACTTCAAGCCTTGTTCTCGTTGCCGATTAAATAAAAAGCCTCGTTCTCGTTAGGTCATTAATAAAACAATTTCAGATCGGCAAGTTATGTTGTAGTTTCTATTTTCCGATTCTTGGAAAAAGATTCAACCAGGCCATGTGTTGCAGTTTTTCCTTCTCGAATTGTAAGGTACTCGTGTGTCCTCGAGGTTGTGGTATCCTTTCTCATAGTCACATAATTCGTACCACGTATGTGGTATGGATTCGGGTTCCAAACCTTACGAAGAATTGATACACGAAAGGTATACATATCCGATACGCTCTAGTATGCTATTTAAGTTTGTGCTATGTTCTAATATATTAATTGATACATTAACAATAAAAAATTTCATCTGGTTAAAAGTTACATGGTAAAAAGTATAAAATATATTGAATAAAAATTAACTGAAAATATTAAATTTATACTTCATTATACAAATTTTTAAAAGTTAAGGTACTTCTTGGTTAAATTGTTACAAGAACTTTGTCTCTCCAAACTATACATCATTAATTTTACTCCTTCACGGTTACGATTCCTTTTATTTTATGGAGACCGTAATAACTAATAATTATGAAAAGCGGACAGAGTTTTCCTTTGTTAAACAATTTACAACCGCCTCACATGTATTTAATAAGTGAATTTGCAGGAACCACAAACCCGAATTGGTACTCATGTACCCAATTCGAAGTTTCACTATTTTCACTGTAATCTTCAAAATTCATCCCTTACCACAAGGCACCGCTGCTTGTCGTGGATCACCGCACGGAGAGAAACACTTTAATCGGAGCGGAATCTACAAAACTCAACCCGAGGATTCAATAGAGAACGGAGCCTCCAATCCTCCTTTCTTGGTTTCTTTGAGGTAACAATGGTTTCTTTTGTCTTCTTCTAGCTAGTTTAAGCCTTGCTTTATATCTCTTGTGATTCGGATACCGTTATTGGCTGTTTTGGAAATCCTTTGAAAATGAGATGTTGTAAAAGTCTCCTTTTTATGAAATTAATATCATTTGTATGATCCTTGTTGAACCCTGGTCACATTGGTGTGATTGGAATTTCAAGATGATATCTTTTGATGTGGACTCCCAAAACACCATTTTAGCCTCTTTTTAAATTTGAATGGGTATTTGACCCCGAATGTTAATGTTAAGTTTGTCTTTGAAATCTATATTAATTTATTTTCAATTCGGTATATAGAGCTCCGCATTTGGGCTAAAGCACGTGAACTTGAGAGATCCCAAAACAATGTTTCAAGGAGCTAACAGAGGGATATAGATAGGTAAAAGTTTATTATTTTGGCGATAGTTTAGATATCATAGTTGGGGGCCAGGGGGTCCAACTATGAAGATAATTGTCTGTCCCTGCTGTGTGCTGATTTTTCAAGAAAAACTACGCTTTTAACTAATGGGATGTGATGTATTCATGATTGATGTGTGTTTGTTCCTGTGTGTGCTCCTTTTCATGAAAAATTGTGCTTTTAACTAATGGGATACGATGAATTGGCTTGTTGATGAATAAAACTGTGATTGATGTTGTTGTTGTAATTGATTGGATTGTTGGGAAAAGTTTTAATTACATAGGAGACTCCGCCAAAAAATTTTTTTGATATGTTTTTCTATTTAATTCTTTGTAAATTTTTAAATGGGCATAAGAGTGTGTTTTCTATAATGTAGTCCTCCTCTTTAATTTAGAATTTTTCTAAAATATCAATCTCGTGGTAATATAGATTGTGGATGGATGAGGTGATATTGATGTCATTGATAATGTTGAAATGAAATGTATTAATGTACTGGTGATGATTGAATGAGATAATGATGATGTGTTTGATGATGTTTAAATGAGATGATGATGAAATGGATGTTAATGTTGAAATAAGATGAATTTGATATATATGATGATGATATCGAGATGAGGTGATGTGTATGTACACTAATACCCATTGGGGGTGCATGATTGGTCATCCTTGCAGGGAAGGATTTGTTCCTGGCCATGATCATGCATTGATGATGCTTATGGTTGTCATTATGTGATGTGGATATACATGGATACCCATAGGGGTGTATGACTGGTCATTCTTGCGGAGAAGGATTTGTTCCTGGTCATGGTCATACATTGATGGTGCCATGGTTGTATATTGTGTATATACACTTGGGATGCAGTGACCGATTAGTTATCCTTGCGGGGAAGGATTTGTTCTTAGCCACGGTCAGTGCATCGGTGAGCCCACATTGGTGTGTTATGTGTGTACATGGAGGGTGTATGACTGGTCATCCTTGTGGGGAAGGATTTGTTCCTGGCCATGGTCATACATTGATGATGCCATGTTTCATACTTCATGTGCATGAATGGAAATAGAACGAAGGCACGCAAGTACTTGTGGTTTCAGTGGGCTGAAAACGTAGGTACTAAGGGATCATTAGGTTTGGAATTCCCTAGCGGCGCTGGCTAATCACCGGGGGGGGGGAATGGCCAGTGCACAACAGGATGGCCCTGATAGGTGGTGAATCATTTTTCCTGTGAGAGGCTATTTCTGGGAGATGGTACCACATTGCGTGCTGATAGATGAGTCAGGTGCATGCATCATTCTATGCATGATTGTTTGAGTTGTGAAATGCATTGGATGATTGGTTTGTTGAGTATGTATTGGAATCATGGATTTTTGTAAATGATTTTGATGGGTAAAAATTGTTTCCTTCCCAATTGCTGCTATCTGATGTTTGTTGATTTTATATAATAAACTCACCATTGCATTTGTTGTATCGTGTGGTTGGTACCTGTGATGATCACGAACCTTCGTTCATGGGAGCAGATGAGTAGCAGTAGGCGACCTTGGAGGAAGATCTTCTTTTTTGTCGGAGTCGTCGAATCGACGTGATAACGTTGGAATTCTTTTTGGAAAAGAGTTGTGTTTTGTTAATCAACTATTTCTTAGTTAGTCCCTTTATTCTTTTGTTGGTCATGTAATTCCAAATGTAAATATTTGTAAGTACAACTAGATTAGGTTCTGACATGTGAATGATATGTAATGTTTTAAATGTATATCCATATGTATCCTTTTATGTATTTGTTCCGTTGTATGATAATTGTATTATCGCGAAAAATTTACTACCATTTCCATAATCAATTTAATGGAGTTTTCATTAAAATTTGGAAGTCACACAATATAGAGTTACACTATCCATGGGGTTCAGTCTCTGTCCTTAGAAGATACAAGAGGGAAACATAGGATACATGCTGAACTCAAACGCTTGGAGCAAGAAGCACGATTCTTAGAGGTACGTACTCTCTTTTTTTCTTCTCTTCAAAATCATCATTATATATATCTCGGGTTTTTGTTCATTGGTGGGGTGGTGTTTTTTTTTCTTTGTTTGTTTGTTTGTTGTATTTGTGTGTCATTTTTTTTTCTATTGGCCATTTGCTTTGCTTTTTTGGTGTACCTTTTTTTTTTCTTCTCAATGAGAGATGGTAAAATGAGTTTGGGAAAGGTTTTAACTTTTCTTTGTAGTGTGTCGATATTATCAGAGACAAATGCTATTGTGAACCTGATGACGTTGCCTACAAATTAACAAAAAAATTTATAAATTATTGGTTGATTGCTGGGGTATTCTACTATTCTTCTATCAACTTGATTTATGAGTTTTGTTTGTGGAAACACTGTTTATGAAATTAATGTTCAGATTGGAGAAGTACAGTACATGCTATTGTGGCCCGTGATTCTCAACCATAGGGTGGCCTCATGATCTGGAATATGTTATCAATTCCTTACTTAGTTAAGATTATTTGGTATTCATCATGTGGGCCACTTCATCCATGGAGAGGATAGAAAGAAGCAACCATTTATTTCTTAGACATATAGGTTGATTTCTTTGTGAATGCCTTAAGTGGCCTAGGCCAACTCTGTAGATCTGTTCTAAGTGGGTTGCACCATTGGACAAGGAGGATTAATTATTATTTATACTACATACCTATAAAACTGCTTCCTTCTGTGTTTATTATATATCCCTCATAGTTGGCATAAGCTCATTGTTAGGAGTCTTGTATTGGTTTGATTATTTTCCCTCTGTATCTTAGTCTTTATAGATATTTTGGAGTATGACCATTTTGCTTTGTATTCAAATTATACTAAGATAATATTTGGAGTTTGGCCATTATTTTTTGGGTATATATTAATTCATTTTTTGTCATTTGCCATTGTTTAGTGCCTTATATTGAAAAAGATGTAGTTGAAAGCATTGATAATAAGACAATTATGATGGAATTACAAAAAATAAGGCCTAGAAGGATGACATTGTAATTATTTTTATTGTAACACACTGTTGTTATTAAAATATATGTATTTGAACTTATTGAGTATGCACCCTTCCCTAATTTCCTGGATCTGCCACTGATTTTATCCACCTATTCTGGATAGGGTTTTCAGTATATTGGCTCCGCCAGAGGCTTCTCTGTATACCGAAATACTTCATGGTTTAAGTTATTATCCCAGGAGATATCCCTATTTAAGGCCCAACAACAATGGAAGTGCTTGCCAAAAAATGTTTCTAAGCCTATTCATTTATTTGTATATGGCATAACATTAGTTGTTTGCATACTAGTTTGGCCTAGTTGTGGCATTCCAATCTTTTCCACAACATTCAACGACGTCTTGGCTAAACTTACATGTCTAGAAAAGTTATTTTGCATAACATGATCACTTCTCAATCCATTCCCCCAAGGAATTGGATTGGTTGCAACATTATTACACTACTAAAAAAAATACTTTCAACATCGCCACTTTAACATCGGTTTTATCAAAAACCGATGTCAACAAAAGAGCGGTGGCATTTTTGTAAATAAATTGATTTTGTTAACATAGGTTTTTATAATAACCCAGAGTCCTAGCGCGGATGGCGTGGCATTCTGCGCGGATCGCGCCAAAGGTCCTGCTGAGAAAACCATGTTTGGTATGTGGCGCGGTCAGCGCCAGGGTTGGCGCGAGTGGCGCCATGAGTTGCAGCCGGCGCGGATGGCGCCACAGCTGGCGCGAGTAGCGCGGGAAGTGGCCTGGAATATCCATTTCCCCTGGTTTTCCATGCGACCAGCGCCAAGGTTGGCGCTGGTGGCGCCAGCTGGGTTTTGAGGTTGACGCGGATAGCGCGGGGTATAGCGCCACAGATTCGACAAGATGGCGCTGGTAGCGTGAGTCTCGCGCGGATGGCGTCACAGTGGCGGTGCAGTTGGCGCGGGTAGCGCGGGATCTGGCGCGGATCGCGCCAGACCTCGTACAGACCCAATATTTAAAGGGGGTCGCGTTTTTCAGAAGAGAAACCTTCTCTTCTTCTTCCCCAACGCCATTTCCGCCATGGGAGAGCTTCCCAAGCTCCTATAACCTCATTTTGTGACCCAAATCACATTCCCAACTACATCAAACCCCCTAGTAATCAGTTTGAGCTTGAATCCTTCCTCCATATGCCTTGAAACCCTAGAGAAAGCTCTTCTCTGAGAAAGATTGAAGAGAGCTCGAGTTTAACGAGGAACGGCGGTGATTCAGCTGCACCAGGGCTAGGGAGAGTAGTCCAGAGGCCTTCCTCATCAGTTCTGAGGTAAGAAACTCGAGTTTCTTTGATTGATTTATGATTTGGAGGTTTTGATGAATAGTGACCCACTTGTGATAGAGCTAGAATTAGCTCTGGGTCCAGTTGAGAGATGTGTTTAGCATGATGAGAGGAGGAAGGATTAGCTTTCAGTTTGTGATTTAGTGAATGTTGGTTTTGGCTCTAGGTTATGCATGTGTGACTTGGATTGAGTCACTTGATTTGAGACATGCAAGAGCCTTGTTGATGGGCTTGATGTGCCTGAGGGGCCATGGGAACGGTGTCTTGAGAGATAAACCATCCAAGCTGTATGGAAATCCCTGAGTTGTTGGGTTGTATGAGCTTTGAGCTCATTGTGAATGGCTTGTGTTGAGTCTGTGATGACTTTGAGGCCATGGCTGAGTTGAGATATACCACTGAGGGTCTATGGAAAGGCTTGTGTGTGATGAGCCGATGAACCTTACGTTCGATGACTTGAGGTTGATAGAAAGGATTGTGGTTCCTTTCTTTCTGGCAGTTGATGACTGCTTAATGAGCTTGTATATGTTTATATTCTTGTATGGTCTGTGATATGCGTTTGTATGCCTTGGTAGGGCTTGACACTATGGGTGTCAGAGACGCAGGCCATAGTTCGAGGTTGAAGCTGTGAGGCACGGCTTGTCAGGTAAGCTCATCGTTCTGGGGATTATTCCCTTATGCTTGTTTGCCACCCAAGTGGGTGATGATGGTGATTATGCAACTGATATATATATATATGTATATATATTGCTGCGAAAGGTCAATGTGGCCTAGTTTTGATGTTTGGAATGGACTGGACACCGGAATGGTGTCATAATGTGAATATATATATGTGCTTAAACCCTAGGATAGACACTGAGATAGTGTGAGGGTGAATGATACATCTATGATTACAGATGTGAATGGCCTTGGACCTGATGATGGATCAAGAGGATACTGGGATAGTATCCGGCTAGATGAGATTTCCTAGCCAGAGGAATAGTTTGAGGACTCACTGGGAATGGCTGATACTCCCTGTGAGATGCCACTGCTCTTCACCTAAAGTCCTAAGGTTAGATTGCCCTGTATGGATGTTCCTCCTTAGGTAGTGATGATGAAAGCCCTGAGTGGTTATCCTCAGGCCAATTTCTGAAAGTCCTGAGAGATCGAGTGCCTCCGGTGTGAGATGATCTCTCTCAGGCAAGTGGTTGAAAGTCCTGGGAGATTGAGTGCCTCCTGTGTGGGATGATCTCTCTCAAGCAGGGGACTGACGTCTTGAGGGATGAGTACCTCCTGTGTGAGATGATCTCTCTCAGGCGTGTGTTTGGAAATCCTGAGGGACGAGTGCCTCCGGTGTGAGATGATCTCTCTCAGGTAGTGGTTTGATAGTCTGAGGGATGGAGTGCCTCCGGCGTGAGATGATCTCTCTCAAACCGTGATTGGAAGTCCTGAGGGATTGAGTGCCTCTTGCATGAGATGATCTCTCTTTAGGCATATGTTTGTGAAGGTCCTGGAGGTGATTGCCCTATATGGATGCTCTTGCCCAGGCCTGACTGTGTACAGATATGTTGTATCTCTAAGAGAGGGCATCCCGAGGGGATAAGGGCCTAGAGCCTCTTAGATGAGCCATATCTGTTTGAGTAAAGTCCTGAGGGATGCCTCAGGCAATGTGCTATCCAGTTTATAAGGCGATGCCTTTTTAGTATAGAAAGTGTCTAGTGGTTGACACTTATGCTTTAGTACCTCTGGGAGACGACTGTGAAATTATGTTTAGATGGCTATGAGAGCCAGTATGAGGTGGAATGCCTCTGATGCTGATAGCATCCAGTGATATCCTTGGTAGCCGGATTCTGAAAGCCTGGATAATGTCCTAGGTTTGTTTATAGTTCTGTATATGTGTATGCTTGGAAGTGAACCAGGGTAAGGGAGGATCTCCCAGAACCCTGAGTTTAATGAGACGTATGTCTCACCCTGTGTGGGGTTGTGGTTTTCAGGTGTTTCCTCCAGCGGCGGGAAGAGGCCATAGGGCAGGAGGCCCTAGTTGTTTGTTGCTGGACTGGTCATGGGCTGCAGTTGAAGATCAGAAGAGTTTTGTACTCCCTGTATAGGGAAAGGGTGTGTGTACACCCATGATGTTGTAAATATGATGTTGTATATATTCTGATGTATAACCACAAGTGTGGTTTAGACTCTGAGTTGTATGTATATGTACAGACCCTGATGTATAAGATGATGTTTATTCCTCTTAATTATCTCTGTTTAGATTTATATGTTTCTGCCTATGTTGTTTTGTGTTTGTGTTACCTGGATCAGCAGGGGCTTGTTTTATGATGCTTTGTGATGTGGTTTTAAATTCCATGCATAATGTAATCAAGAAAATCGATTCTTACGCTTTCGCACCGCTGTTATTTAGCGCTGATAGTGCGATTCTGATATTGTTGATGATAATACTCCGGAGGCCTACGGGGTGTTACAGTTTTTATAAAAATCGATGTTTTTGGAAAATCAATGTCGTTATGGCGATGTTGACATCGATTTTTAAGAAACCGATGTTGTTGTATCGATGTTAACATCGGTTTCTTAAAAACCGATGTTGTTCTTCGAATGTTAACATTGGTTTTGTTAAAAAATCGATGTTGTTATGCGAATATTAACATCAGAATTTTTTCACTTTATCGTGTGTTATATCCTTTTAATTTTTAATTTTTAGTCTTCAGTCTCTCTATCTTCTGCGCATCCAATGCCCTAGTTAATTCCCTATGGTTCCTCACCACAATGTCTATCGTCACCTTCATCCCGAACTACAAGCTCTGTGATTTTCTTTGTTTGGTTCTCACACTCACTCCCCGCGATGACATAGACACCTACATAGCCTTCGTCGAGCGATGCAAAATCTTCCGCGAAGGGGGCGAGGTCGATTTTCAAACCCAGAACGGCGTCGTTTTGGGTCCGGTGCTCGATTCCTTGCAATACAGTGACGACTCCAACAAGACGAAGAGGAGGAACAGGATTGGGATGGTGAACGGGAGCGTGAGTGTGGTCCACCAACTCCACGCTATGGTCACCCGCAAGTGCACCAAAATTGACGCTCGCATGGTCTGGGTCGAGGCAGGCGAGACTAGTTATCAGGTCAGAGAGAGGCCTGGCCTGTAAACTGGCCCCTTCAAAAAAAACCATAGCCTAGCTGACAAGGCATGGCATGAATGGCGGGATGCTAACTCGATTCGCCCTTGCCTCTACGGGCTTCTTAGGATTGGGGTGTTGGTTGACGTGCATGTCCCCATTCGAGTGTGGAGTGGCTACAATTTCCAAGAAAGAGACCCATCGTCGACACCTTTTTCACCATTTGAGGTTCGCTTCTTCATTATCGCCTTCAAACTCTTTGTATTATGTTTAGGGATTTAGTTACTAATAGCATTGCAATGTGTAGAGAAAGTTACATGAATAATTTTGATGACTTCTGTAGAATTAATTGTTGGTGATATTGTAGTTATTACTTATTTGAGGTTTTAAACGGTGGTTACGTGTCATTTGCTAGTGAATATTTATGTTCGTGCAGGTGCAGATAGATGGGTCGGCTCCACAAGAATGAAATAGGTCTCCATCTTTACACTTTTATTCCTCTCCCACTCGCCCCTCACAATCTCCGCAGAAGATGGTAATGTCCCTCTTCTTCGATCTCTACTCTTTCTACTTCTATGTTTTCAATTTTTCCTCTTTTTCATGCACTGAGATCTTATATTGCAATAGCTGCTTTTGCATTTGTTATTTGGCATATCTGCTTCAATTTGTTTACCCATTTTCATGTTTTGGGGTGAGTTTTTAGTTACCTTAGCTTCCCCATTGTGTGGTCTAGTACTATTGTACGAAGATAAAATAAAATTCTGGGTGGTGTTAAATTGGTATTTTTTAGTTATGGGGCTGAACATTAAGGATGTTAATAATTATAGAAACAAGAGAGTGATCTATTGGGTTCAAACTTAGAAACAGTTTCACTTCTATTTAACTTGCAAACAAGTTAAATAACATAATTTAGTTAAATTTTTTGACATTGTTTATGGTTTCTTACTTTTAACTCTAAGTAAAGTGAAGTGAACATTGAACTCTATCGTTTTCCATTTGGAATTCTCTGGTCATGATTTTCAACACAGATGGTCCACTTTCCTCTTTGTTATGAGCATTTTTCTTACCTGTGATCATCACTTTTCTGACTACTCTGTGGTGCTGTTATGTTTTCCACTGGCTTGCTATTTTGATTTCATTTTTCATTTACTGAAGGGTGCTTCTAATTTTTGTGTCATGTGACATATCATATCCCTATTAATCTTTCTCCATAGTCCATGGCATCAGAGGAATTTAAAATTGTATCCAAAAAAATTGAAATCTAGTTTGAAAAAACTATGATGGCAAAAATTGAAAAATTGCACTAGTTGTTAGTGTTTTGAAAGTTAATACATATATACTTTTAAGTTCTAACTAATCCATATTCTTTAAAAGTACTTGAACAGAAAAGTAATTTCAAATATAAACTTGAAACTTTAATAAAAACGCTTTAATCTTTTAGCTAGCTATTTTTTAGTTGCTACTCTTTATTAAGCTTATAAGAAATAATGAAATTGAATTAATGGAAAACTTGCTATGAAGTTTTACAATGGCTTCAGCCGATAAAATTTACTTATTGATAACCATTTAGTTGACAGGTTTTAAAGGTATTTTGGGTTAGTGCCTTGGTCATTATATATATGTTAACAGGTTTTTAAAATTCTACAAGCTAGACTATTTTTCTTTTTTTCTATTAAGATGCTAGGTTCCTATCATCCTTCCATGTCGGGCAGGAATTTTAGTGATGGTAATGGTTGACATATGATCATCACTCAATTAAATAGCTTTATTTCAATTTTCCAAATTTAGTTTTTAGTTAGTGAGTATTTTATCAATCTTGAATTGGTATGATTTAGCTAATTAATGTTTATGTTAATATAGATTGCAATTTGTCTTATACTAGCTTCGTGTGTTGATAAGCATATTGTATGATATGTATTTAAATAAAATCTCTATTTATTCATGGTCTCATTCAATTTTTATATGATATGTATTTAAAAAATTATTTTATAAGAAAAAAATAATAATACTTATTATATATCAAGTAAAGTTTAATGAGAACCATGTAGTTCAAGTGCACCTAATAATTTCTCCATTTTAAATGTGCAGTATCCGCTCTTATGATCTTATATACTAATTTTTTAATTTTAAAAATCAAACCAAACATGTAAACATTTTATAATTTAACTCTTATGATCTTCCACTTCTATCTCTAGCACTTCCTTATTGAATAAAGCAGCATGTAACTTCACTATCAAAATTCAATTCCCGTGAAATGAAAAACTACCAAAATTGAATAATGGGGATATGTCAATGAAAGTGAAAGTGAGATTTTGGCAAGTGAAGCTTAGATGTGGTCAATGAGAATGAATACTTATATGTGAATACTTGGCAAAATCCCTTACCTCAAACTGAAGAATACATTTCCCAACACACTATTTATTTATTTTTTGTTAGGTTTCATAATTCCTTGTGCTTTAATGTGATTCTCCTTCCCCGACAATACGACAGGTCATTTCACATTAGTTGTTTCAGCTCTCACACATTGTATTCAAGAAAATACGCTTATTCTAGAGGAACCACATTTGCTAGTAAGGATTATGAGTTTACAGTTGCAATTAGGGGACAGGGGAGTTGTCTATACTAATTTCTTGACCCTTTTGCGATAGTGAAGTTTCCCTTTAATAACATTGATCATAAAAAATAAAATTTATGAGTTCTAGGCATTGTTGGCATGCACTGAAGAAATTGTTGGCCCAATTGCAATTTCCGCTCTTCTATTGACATTATATCAAATTTCACCCAGCCTATCCAAATTGGCTATCAAAGCTAGCAATTAATTACTATATATATATATATATATATATATATATATATATGTTTGATTCAATGGAATTACTTGAAGAATGGACAAAGAATCAAAGCTTGGTTTTAGCTTTCAACATGCCTTGAAGTATTGAAGAATTATGTGTGATTAAATGTAAAAGGAAGAAACATTTCTGGTGATCCAAGTATATTGCATTCACATCATTCATTCATTAAATTAGTTTAAATGATTAGAATTCACAAGGCCTTGATAAAATGCTTAAGTCCAATAGTTAAATCATAGGTTTTTGGAAAAATATATTTTCTACTGATTTAATCGGTTACTTATTCGTAATAATCGATTATATTGTTCTTAGTGCTTTCTAGAAAACTTTTCAAGAACAATGTAATCGATTACATATCAGTTTAATCGATTAATTTATCTTGGTTTACATATAAACTTCCTTGATGATCATTTTAATCGATTACCTTTGAACTGTAATCCATTACATAAGCTTAATAGGAAAAATCATCTCTCTGTCTTAATCGATTACCAAATATTGTAATCGATTACATCATATGCCTATGCTTAACATATCTTGCTTCTTTAATCGATTACCAGAATTTGTAATCGATCACTTTGTGCATTTTATGTTTATGAAGTCTCCTGCTTTAATCGATTACCAGAATCTGTAATCGATTACATAGTTTATTTCATGATTATGAAGCTTCTTGTTTTAATCGATTACGTATCGAAATAATCGATTATTATGTTCGTTGCTTCAACCCAGATTTTTATAGAACCCTTTAATCAATTACATGCTTGATTTAAAAATCGATTACATAAGTGAAATACTCGATTATTGAGCGCGTTTAATCGATTACTGATGGTTAGAAAAGTTTGTTATAAATAGAACCCTTGCTCAACTTGATTTATAACTTGATCAATTCGTATTCTGAGCCTACCTAAGTTTTCTAAACACTTTCTTAGTAATTTTTCTGGGTTCTATGAGTGCTTGTCTTCACTAAAACTCTTATGAGTTATTAAGTGATTCTTGAAGCAAGAAGAGTCTTTTCAAAGGTTAAGGAAAGAGATGTTCTAAGTTTGTTTTCATCATTCAACCTGATATATTTATTCATTAGTATATCATTCATTGGATCATCAGGTGTTTTCTCTCCTTAAACTTTGTGGTTGTAATTCTTTTGATAACTTGTATTTGATTGTCTATTGTAATTGGGTTTCTTGCTTGTAAACTAGAGATAGAGTTTCTCTAGGGGTTTACTGAGTAGTGTTCTCAGTGGGATTGTCTCTAAGAATCTAATAGTATTTTAGATTTCTGAGCTTTATCTAGGGTGGATAAAGAGAGACTTTGTTATTACTTGTAAGAACAGAAATATTGCAATAGTGGAACTCCATTCTAGTGTTGAGTGGAAGAAACCTGGATGTAGCTTCATAGTGTTTGAAGTGAACCAGTATAAATCTTGTGTGTTTTGATATTGATCTCTTTCTTGATGATATTGTGTTTAACTAGATAATATTGCCTTGTTTATTAATTCAATCTTGAGCTATTGGATATCTTAGACTGAACATTAGATTGAATAAAGGTTCTTGGTTACTAAAGTGATAAAGATCCAAAGGGAAACTCTGATTTTGTCAAAGAAATTTTTAATTACCAAGCCTAACCAATTCACCCCCCTCTTGGTTAAGTGTGAAGTGTTCATATATTTTACAATTGGCAACAACAGCTAGGTCTTGCAAGTTACTCAAGATTACTTTCTTTCAAAAATGAATACTTCATAAATAACCTTCAAGGAAGGTGCCTCCTTAAACAAACCTCCTTTGTTTGAGGGGGAGCATTTCAGTTTTTGGAAAAATAGGATGAAGATCTTTATTCAATCCAATGATCCAGGTGCTTGGAATGCTATTGAAAAAGGTCCTAGGGTACCAATCAAAGTTGTTGATAATAACATGATTCCCAAAGATTTGGATGAGATGAATGATGAAGAAAAAAGGATTGCTTAGTATGATTTTAAAGCCAAGAACATGATAACTTTTGCTCTTTCTTCTGATGAATTCTTCAGAATAGTAAGATGTACAAGTGCCAAGGAAATGTGGGAGATGCTGGAAATCACCCATGAAGGAACTGAAGAGGTGAGGAAATCAAGAAAGTACTCCTTGATACATGAATATGAGATGTTCAAGATGAACCAAAACGAAAGTATCTCTCAACTCCAAACAAGATTCACACACATAGTGAATCACCTCTTAGGACTTGGGAAGACCATTGATGTTGAAGAATTGAACATCAAAATCTTGAAGTGCCTCACAAGAGCATGGCAACCAAAACTGACAGCTATCAAAGAGTCTAATGATCTCTCACAAATGACCATGGCTGCTCTTTTTGGTAAGCTATTTGGTATGAACTAGAATTATCTCAACTAACCTTTGGTAAAGATGCAAATAGAAAAGGCAAGGGAATTGCAGTAAAGGCTGCAGCACCTAAGGTAGAAAAAGAAGAAAACTCAAGTGATGAGGAAGATGAAGAAAGCATGAACTTGATTATGAAAAAGTTCAGCAAATTTCTAAAGAAGAATAAGGACAGAAAATTCACAAGAAATAACAAGAGCAATACCAACAACAACACTAGCAATATCAAGAAGATTGACAACAATTTCACATGCTTTGAATGTGGCAAACCTGGCCATATAAAATCAGAATGTTCAATCTACTTGAAGAAACAACAAAGTGATAGCAAAGGCAAAAGAGAAGCAAAGCCAAGAAGAGCTTACATTGATTGGGAGGACAATGGTTCTACAACTTCAGAATCCTCCAATGAATTAGAAGAAGCCAACATGTGCCTTACTTCAATTGTCAATGAAGAGAATGATGATCTCCTAGATGAAGAAGATGAGGTAACCTATGAACTTGGTCAAGTCATTTTTTCTTTTCAAGAGATGTATAAAGAGACTAAAAAGCTTGCTAAATCCAACAATAAGCTTAAGAAGAACATTGAAGATCATCTTGCAAAAATAAGAGAATTACAAATTGAAGTTTGTAACTTGAAGGAAGAAAATGAAAAACTTACTTCAAGTTATAAATCAAGTGGTTGTGTTTGTGCCTCTTCCTCTACAAGTATTGATAAATATGAAATACTGCAAAAAGTTTTTGAAGAGTATAGACTTAATCAAGAAGAAAAATATATGCAGATTGTTTCAAAGAACAATGAGTTGATTGATATCTTGGAAAAACTCAACAAAGGAAAATATGATTTGAATATTATGTTGAGTGCTCAAAAACAGTTTGGTAACACTTATGGATTGGGTTACAAAAAGAGCTTTAAAAATGTTCAAAAGACAACATTTGTACCTCCAAAACAGAAGAAGAAGAAGAAACCAAGATTCAATCAAAAGATGTTCTTTAGAAATACATATAAAACTGTTGTTTGTCACTATTGTATGGAGAAGGGACATACATCTTACCAATGTTTTGCAAGAAGATTTTATGTCTCAAATGGTGAGTGTATTTGGGTAGAAAAGAAAAAGCAAGCAACTAACCCTTTTGGACCCAAACTCAAATGGGTACCTTCTTCTATGAAGTGATTTGTTTCTTTTGTAGGTATGTCTTAGAGCAAGCTCCTCCTTATGGTATCATTGATAGTGGCTGCTCAAGACATATGACCAGTGACAAGTCCTTACTTAAAAATTTTACACTTAAAGATGAAGGCTATGTTACCTATGGAGACAACAACAAAAGGAAGATCATAGGTGAAGGAAACATTGGTGACAACTTGAACACAAAAATCAGCAATGTACTCTATGTTGAAGGCTTAAAGCATAATCTACTAAGCATAAGTCAGTTATGTGGTAAAGGTTTTAAAATTTCTTTCAATCAAGATTGCTGCATAATATGTGATGGTAAAAGTGGAGAAGTAATCCACATTGGCAAAAGAAAAGGTAACATTTATTTGCTTTCCATAGACTATGCATTATTCCACAAGACTACATGCTTAATGAGTAAGTTAGATGAATCATGGTTGTGGCATAGGAGAGCTAGTCACATTAACATGCACCATATGAATAAACTCATTAAAAAGGACTTAGTAAATGGCCTACCAAAACTCAAATTTGAAAAGGACAAACTATGTGATGCATGTCAAAAGGGGAAACAAACCAAAATCTCTTTTCAAAGTAAAAATATTGTTTCCACCTCAAGACCACTTGAATTACTGTACATTGATTTGTTTGGTCCTTCTAGAACTATGAGTTTAGGTGGCAATTACTATGGACTTGTTATTGTTGATGACTATTCTAGATTTACTTGGACTTTGTTTTTGAAATCCAAGAGTGATGCTTTTCATGCTTTCAGAAAATTAGCCAAACTTATTCAAAATGAGAAAGGGTGTAAAATAATCTCAATTAGAAGTGATCATGGTGGAGAATTTCAAAATGAACATTTTGAAAAATTCTGTGAAGAAAATGGAATTAACCACAACTTTTCAACTCCAAGAACACCTCAGCAAAATGGTGTTGTGGAGAGGAAAAACAGATCACTTGAAGAAGGTGCAAGAACACTTCTAAATGAGACTAATTTACCAAAGTATTTTTGGGCTGATGCAGTAAGTACTGTTTGTTACACTTTAAATAGACTACTCATAAGACCCATCTTGAAGAAAACACCTTATGAGTTACACAAGGGAAGAAAACCCAATGTTTCTCATTTAAGAACTTTTGGCTGCAAGTGTTTTGTTTTAAATAATGGGAAAGAATCACTAGGAAAGTTTGATGCAAAGGCTGATGAAGCCATATTTCTTGGATATTCATTGCAAATTAAAGCTTATAGAGTCTTCAACAAAAGAACCATGTGCATGGAAGAATCTGTCCATATAATTTGTGATGAATCTAACCCTCAAAAAAGGAAAAAGATTGTGACAAAGATGCAGGTCAATTGGAGCAAAATATTCAACTTGAGGATTTGTCTATCAATGAGAAAAGTGAACCTAGTGCTAAAGCCATTCCATCAACTTCCTACCAAAGGCCAAAAGAATGGAGAACTACAAGAAATCTCTCACTAGACAATATTATTGGTGAAATGACAAAGGGAGTCTCTACTAGATCTTCTCTTAGAAACTTATGTTGTGACATGGCTTTTGTATCTCAAATTGAACCTAAAGATATTAACCATGCCCTGCAAGATGAACATTGGATGCATGCCATACATGATGAACTCAATCAATTCAAGAGAAATGAAGTTTGGGAACTTGTGCCTAGACCTTCGTCAATTAAGCCTATTGGTACAAAATGGGTTTTTAGAAACAAACTTGATGAAAGTGGAATCATAGTAAGAAACAAAGCTAGATTGGTTGCTAAAGGTTACAACCAAGAGGAAGGCATTGACTATGAGGAAACTTTTGCTCCAGTTGCAAGATTGGAAGCAATTAGGCTATTACTTGCATATGCATGCTTAATGAATTTCAAACTTTATCAAATGGATGTCAAAAGTGCTTTTTTAAATGGCTACATAAAGGAGGACATATATGTTGAACAACTTCCAAGCTTTTTAGATTTTAAACACCTAATCATGTTTTTAAACTGAAAAAGGCCCTTTATTGTCTGAAACAAGCTCCAAGATCATGGTATGAACGATAGAGTAGGTTTCTACTTGATCAATCTTTTGTAAGGGGCAATGTTGATAAAACCTTGTTTATCAAGAGGCATAAGGATAATATCCTATTGGTTCAAATATATGTTGATGATATTATCTTTGGTTCAACTAATCAAATACTTTGTAAAGAATTTTTTGCAGCTATGCAAAAAGAATTTGAGATGTCTATGAAGAATGGAACTTTTCTCAATCAGTCAAAGTATCACCTTGAAGTCATCAAGAAATTTGAGATGGAGAAAAGCAAAGATGCTACAACTCCTATGGCAACCTCAACATACCTTAATTCAGATGAAAAAGGGAAGCAGGTGGATGAATCCAAATATAGGGGAATGATTGACTCTTTACTATATTTGACAGCTAATAGACCAGATATTATGCTAAGTGTAATGCCTAAATTCCTTCGCTTATTTCTCATTATTTATTATTTCTGAGATAAATTTTTTTTTTTCGTTTAATCAATCATTTACGTATAAGGGAGATTCTAAGCGAGAGATTTATCTACTTTGGTTGTGAGTTCATTTTAACATACAATCCAAATATAGTTTAATATAGATAGTCCACGTACAATCCAAAATGTATCGTCCCAAAGTAATATATAGACAGATAAATATAAAATACAGATCAACAGACATCACATCCACTGCACATAGTTTATCCAGCTTCTTCCTCAAATCTTCTTCAAAGCTATCCCTAATTTTACTGTTCCTCTGCTCACCCAAGTAAATTGGGGTCATCACAGGTGTCAACCACAGACACAAATAGGGTAAGTCCAAGATAAACAAAGTTTAAATATCAGAATAATTTTTATCAACAACCACATAA
>PYAF01003509.1:20847-37621 GCA_007407185.1 Glycine tomentella | reverse complement strand
TTACTTCATAAAATATCCTAAAGCATTTGTATTAAGTTATTTTCCAAAATGTCTAGTAAAATTCCTAGAAATTCTAATTCATAGTTTCATGTTATCTGCTTTGTTGGAAATTCATTTATTAAGGGTCTCTTATCCTTTCCTCAGGTTTCTTCTGAATGCTAAAATTATAATAGCCATTTTGAGAGTAAGGGGTATTTTGATCATTTCCCAAATATCTAGGGGCGTTTTCGTCATTTTTCCTTAAAACTAATTCTTTGTAAAATAAATAATTTAATGAGAAAATCTAACAAATATTTCTTAAAAATGAGGGTGTTACACTAAGTGTTTGCTTGTGTGCAAGATATCAAGCAAATCCAAAAAAGTCTCACCTTAGAGCAGTCAAAAGGATCATCAAATACCTCAAGGCAACACCCAAAGTTGGACTATGGTATCCTAAGGGTGCACTAATAAATATTATTGGATATTCTGATTCTGATTTTGCAGGATGTAAACTTGATAGAAAAAGCACAAGTGGAACTTGTCATCTCCTAGGAAACTCACTCATTTCATGGCATTGCAAGAAACAAGCTTGTGTGGCTTTGTCAACTGCTGAGGCCGAATATATCTCAGCTGGGAGTTGCTGTGCACAAAGTCTATGGCTTAAGCAACAAATGCAAGATTATGAAGTTGATCTGAAGGAGATACCATTACTTTGTGACAACACAAGTGCAATAAATATTTCAAAGAATCTTGTCATGCACTCAAGGACCAAGCACATTGAAATTAGACATCACTTCTTAAGAGATCATGTGCAGAAAAGTAACATCAATGTTGAGTTCATTGATACCCATAATCAACTTGCTGACATATTTACTAAACCATTGCCAAAAGATAGATTTTATACACTTAGAAACATGTTAGGCATTCTTGATGAGAACAACATACGCTAGCTTGGTTAAATGTATGCTTTTCAATGACCATTTGAAGCCTCACTAATGCATTCATCATTTAACTTGACTAAAATTCGAATTGATCTGCATAAATACTTTGTTGCTGATATATTTACTGTAATAATCTATTACACCACGGGTTAATCGATTAACTTCATTAAAAATCACATTATGTGTGCAAGTTGTGCTCTAGTAACCGATTACATTGAAATGGTAATCGATTATTCTTTATATTTCAGAAATTTAGTCTCTCTGGAATAATCGATTACAACTAATAGGTAATCGATTACACAAGTGCCTTAAGGTTTCACCCTCTTCTGCAATAATTTATTACACATCGGGATAATTGATTATGATATATAAACAAATCATTTTAGTTTAAGTATCACACTAAAATAATCGATTACGGCCATATGGTAATCGATTACCACGAGCTTAGAAAAATCCTTGTCTTGCTGGAATAATCGATTACCACTCGGAATAATCGATTACACACAGCTCTGATCCTTGATAAAATCCACACAACTATAATATAATCGATTACATTAGTATATAATCGATTACATGTCATCTTCTACCTCTGGCTGGTAGGGAAATAATCGATTACCACATGGGATAATCGATTACCTTGTGTGATTTTTTGTGTTCCAAGTGCTGAAATAATTGATTACTTAAGGAAATAATCAATTATTCATGCTGTTAAACGTGTCTGACAGTTTTTTCTCTGAAAATGTAACTGCCCAATCAAATCCAAAGCAAATCAAAGGCCATTGATGTGCCTTAACTGTCACCAACAACTATTTTTTCAAAATTATGGACGTTAGGAGCCTAAAATCAGCCTATAAATAGTGCATTATTTCAATTGGAAAATTTGCATCTTGTTTACTCTCTTCCTTTGCAAATTCCAAGTCTCTGTGTTTTTCTTGTGTCCAAGCCAACCTTCTGAACAATGTCAAACCCAACTCCAAAAAGGGCTAGATCATCCAAAAGAAAAGTGGGTGAATCCTCTTCTAACCCACCTCCACCTCAACCCCCAAACAGACTTGATCTGTGGTTCTTCACAGAGTCTGATAAAATGAACTATTTAGAGTTCAATGCAACCAAGCCTGTAGCCTCCCCTAAATACCTAGATTTAGACTGGTTTATAAGAGAGGGTTTCCAATTCCCAGCCTACTTCGAAGCCCAAGGGCTTAGAAGATTTTTAGAAATGAAGGGTACTTTCTACCCTGATTTGGTGAAGGTGTTCTACACCTGTGCCAAAGGGTCCATGCAGGGGAATATGGTCTCCAAAGTCAATGGTGTAACCATGGAGATTACCCATGAGGTTTGGGAGTCTGTGGTTGGAGTTGTTTGTGAGGGGGCTAGGAGGTTTGATGAGGAGCCTGATGGGTACAACAAAATGGACACATATAGGGAGATGTTGCATGATCCACACATGCAACTTAGGAATAGGCTGGGCACTGGACCCATGACTCCTGAGGATAAACTCCTCCACTACATCATCACCTATGTGGTCACACAAGGGCTACCAATCATGGCCAAGCAACAGATGAAGACCTTCAGTTGGTCTATGGGCTGAAGAATAACATACCCACAAACTGGGTACTTATTTTTGAAGAAATAATGCTTATGGCCAAGAGATTGGTCAATTATCCTTTCCCTTACCCTGTGTTTGTCTCAAGACTTATTAACCACTTCAACATAAATGTTGAAAATGAAGTGGTTGATAATACCAACTCCTCCAACAGCCTGATCCAGGAGAAGCATCTCACCAAAATGGGGATGAGAAAAACTCCTGATGGGTCGATTATGGTTGGTCAAGCACCTGCTGCTACTACTGCTGTTGAAGAACAAGTTGTTGTGGATTCAGAAGATGAAGAAAGGAATCCTCAACAACTTGTCTACACCCAATTTGAGTCCTTCATGCTGGAAAAGATGAATGGGCTTCTCAGCATGCATCATGAATTCAGGGCTGAGACTCAAAGCTCTTTTAGGGATCTCAATGCTAGGCTAGATGAAATAGAAGCCACTCTTAAAGTGGATGAGTCTGAAGATTTCTAGCCTTTCCTTTACTTTGTTTAGTTTATGAATATGTTTTTTTTTTTTGTAATTGTAATGGCTCCCTTATGCTTAATATAATGTTTTCAGTTCATTTTCCGTTGTGCCTTTATTGTTTTTGACTTTCAACAAGCCAAATAGGGGGAGAAATAATTGATTAAAAAGAAAAATTGATTGATTTAAGCATGCCCTGCACCATGCTCTGTTTGCCCCTGTTATTCGTTTCATTTTTGCCCAAAAATTTGAACTGAATGGATGCTGAGATTTAGAGGGAGCTGTGATGTTAAAAGGAATTCAATCAATATATATGACTTGTAATTGAATGCTAATTGAATCACAAATGCTTTTAACACTTGTTTTTGGCAAAGGCATTGAAAATTTTCAGGTTTGCAAAACTTAAAGTTCTTCAAATTGGTTCAAAATTAACTCCAAGCCCTATTGTTAATCAACTGAAAATTTGGCATGTTTAAAGCCAACAAGGGAGATATTGTTGGATTCAATGGAATTACTTGAAGAATGGACAAAGAATCAAAGCTTGGTTTTAGCTTTCAACATGCCTTGAAGTATTGAAGAATTATGTGTGATTAAATGTAAAAGGAAGAAGCATTTCTGGTGATCCAAGTATATTGCATTCACATCATTCATTCATTCAATTAGTTTAAATGATTAGAATTCACAAGGCCTTGATAAAATGCTTAAGTCCAATAGTTAAATCATAGGTTTTTGGAAAAATATATTTTCTATTGATTTAATCGGTTACTTATTCGTAATAATCGATTATATTGTTCTTAGTGCTTTCTGGAAAACTTTTTAAGAACAATGTAATCGATTACATATCAGTTTAATCGATTAATTTACCTTGGTTTACATATAAACTTCCTTGATGATCATTTTAATCGATTACCTTTGAACTGTAATGGATTACATACGCTTAACAGGAAAAATCATCTCTCTGTCTTAATCGATTACCAAATATTGTAATCGATTACATCATATGCCTATGCTTAACATATCTTGCTTCTTTAATCGATTACCAGAATTTGTAATCGATCACTCTGTCCATTTTACAT
This sequence comes from Glycine tomentella, assembly GCA_007407185.1. NCBI lineage: Eukaryota > Viridiplantae > Streptophyta > Magnoliopsida > Fabales > Fabaceae > Glycine > Glycine tomentella. The sequence goes on along the minus strand of PYAF01003509.1, from coordinate 33,564 downwards.
TTATGAAGCCTCCTGCTTTAATCGATTACCAGAATCCGTAATCGATTACATAGTTTATTTCATGATTATGAAGCTTCCTGTTTTAATCGATTATGTATCGAAATAATCGATTATTCTGTTCGTTACTTCAACCCAGATTTTTATAGAACCCTTTAATCGATTACATGCTTGATTTAATCGATTACATAAGTGAAATAATTGATTATTGAGAGCATTTAATCGATTACTGACGGTTAGAAAAGTTTGTTATAAATAGAACCCTTACTCAGCTTGATTTGTAACTTGATTAATTCGTATTCTGAGCCTACCTGAGCTTTCTAAACACTTTCTTAGTAATTTTTCTGGGTTCTATGAGTGCTTGTCTTCACTAAAACTCTTATGAGTTATTAAGTGATTCTTGAAGCAAGAAGAGTCTCTTCAAAGGTTAAGGAAAGAGATGTTCTGAGTTCGTTTTCATCATTCAACCTGATATATTCATTCATAAGCATACCATTCATTGGATCATCAGGTGTTTTCTCTCCTTAAACTTTGTGGTTGTAATTCTTTTGATAACTGTTATTTGATTGTCTATTGTAATTGGGTTTCTTGCTTATAAACTAGAGATAGAGTTTCTCTAGGGGTTTACTGAGTAGTGTTCTCAGTGGGATTGTCTCTAAAAATTTAATAGTGTTTTAGATTTCTGAACTTTATCTAGGGTGGATAAAGAGAGACTTTGTTATTACTTGTAAGAACAGAAATATTGCAATAGTGGAACTCCATTCTAGTGTTGAGTGGAAGAAAATTGGATGTAGCTTCATAGTGTTTGAAGTGAACCAGTATGAATCTTGTGTGTTTTGATATTGATCTCTTTCTTGATGATATTTTGTTTAACTAGATAATATTGCCTTGTTTATTAATTCAATCTTGAGCTATTGGATACCTTGGATTGAACATTAGATTGAATAAAAATTCTTGGTTACTAAAGTGATAAAGATCCGAAGGGAAACTTGGATTTTGTCAAAGAAATTTTTAATTTACCAAGCCTAACCAATTCACTCCCCCTCTTGGTTAAGTGTGAAGTGTTCCTATATTTTACAATATATATATATATATATATATATATATATATATATATGATATTTAGATGACTAGTGGTTAGGGTTACATTATATACCCCTGAAATGTAGCCAGAGAGCCTCGTGATGGTTGTAGCTTCATATGTTCCAAATTTCTTCATGGGAATAATTACAAGGGATGGAATTGTAGTAAGAACAATTACAATTTAGGCTTTTAATTGTACTTGAAAAATTACTCACATATATTAGTTTTGTATTATTGGTAGAGAATCATGATGGTGACCTCTAGATTCTTCAGGTTGCTCTCTGATCTTCCAAAGCCGGTTTGGCACTACCCAATTTCATATATCAGTATGGTTCTTGGGCAACATAGGTAAGGATGTTGTCAATTGAGCTAAGTTTGTGAATATAGTGTTCCAAAATTTCTAAGGAGCCTTCTTCATCTCATGGTTCTTATTTATTCTTTCTTAAATTAGAGATCATTAAGTGCCTTTGAGTGACCTTTTTCTATCTATAGCATTCATATAGCAAGATTCCTGCACCTTTTCTTGAAATTAATTTGATATATTAATCTCACATATGGTCATTCTATATCACTCTAGTAAATTGTTTTGACTTGTTTGTCTTTGTATAGCATCTACATGACTATTCATTAATTACATGTATCTTTTAATTTCAGATATTGAAGTTATATTTATACTTGTATACATCGGGATTATGAGGATAAAGTATCAAGCTGGGAGTATTAAAGATAATAATAGGTCTTTTTTAAAAAAAAATGACATTCTACATCGATTACAGGAATATACAACATCGGTTACAGGAAAACCGATGTAGAAAATGAACTTATAAAAACCGATGTTGATATGCAAATTCAACATCGATTTTTGTAAAAATCGATGTTGTTATGTAAATTTAACATCGGTTTTTACGAAAAACCGATGTTGAATTTGCATAATTTACATTTTTTTGTTAATTTCTTAATTGTTTAACATCGATGGACTTCATAGTTCTTCCCTATGCCTTATTTTGGCTGAACATTCTATCCTTGTGTTGAGGATGTTGTCAATCTATTGCCTAACCCCTTCGCATGATGGAACTTATTTTGTATCGTTGGTCTAACAATATTTGCATACTGTTTATAGACATGGAAGATAATATCATGAATTCCTAGATTAATTTGTTGCCTAATGAATGATATTGTCATTACAGTAGATGTCTCTGTCCCCGCCACTATAGCATTGGTAGTGGGAATGACAAATGAAGTAGATACATTCGACAATTGCTTTTGATAGTGTTGCCAACATCATAGATACAAGCATACTAGGTGTCTGCAATTCTCTCTTTTTTTCTACTACACGTCATCTTTTGTGTTGACTTGTTCCATCTCTCCTGTATTCCTACCAAAGCGCAAATGCATAGGTCAAATCGAATCGACCTTTGATTCAAATTTTTGAATTAACTTACCTACTATGGTCCCACATGTGACACCCTTTACCCCACATAAATCTATTTCTAGATATAAAGCAAGCCAAATATAATTGTAAATACAATGTTTTTTTATAAGATAAAAGGTATAACATAACTTTAATGTTTCACAGTCAACGCATAGATAGGTAAAAATAATTTAAAATGTGTAGGCTCTCCAAAAAGGCCATTTAAAATTCATAACTAAATTTTTTACAATTAAAAACATTAATCCAAAGAGAAAATAAACATAACTCTAGCCTTAATGCATTACAACCCATAAAGAAAATATAAAATAAACGGATTCTAATTGAGGTCCAAGTCTCTCCTCAAGAGTCATCCTCAACATGGTATTGAACCTCACCTGCAAATGACAATCAACCCAAACACAAACAAGATAAGCAAACAAAGGAGTAAGATACATCTCACCACAATAACAATGTAAGGATTAAAAACAATTAAAATCAATGTCTCATCACTAGTGGCAAACATTTGTACCATAATCACACAATCATGTAATTCTCATAGGCACACATGCATCATGATGTGGATTCTACTTAAGACTCTAGATGCATGCATGTGGTACTAGTTTAAATACTTGTGAAAGAAGCCCAAGAGAACATGCAATTGTAAGATTTTCACACCATAAGGAACTTGACAACAAACTCTCACTGAGACGAGACTATCGACGTATGATACGTTTGGGTTAACTTGTCTTGCAAATATACTCCAACTCATAGGATAAACATTGAGTCACATGGAAATTACAAACTAAATAATACCCCAAAATTAGAATCATACTTCAACTCATCCATGTCTTCCTCGATTAGCTCAACAATATCCCTCAAAAATCTCATGATAGATTTTATACTATGTAACACGGCAGTCCCTATCTCACATAGACTCGACCACATACTTAATATCACAACACATTAACACGATGTCTTTTAATCCATCACACACACACACACACACACACACACACACACACACACACACACACACACACACACACACACACACATATATACACTACAAAAAAATAACAATTTGTGGCGGTTCAAAAAGCATTTTCTGACGGCTAAAAGCCACCACAAATTATAATTCCAACGGCCTAGATTAACCGTCAGGAATATGGTCATCACAAAGTATTTGTGGCGGTTTTATGATGAAAGCTGGTAAATTCGCCAAAAACTTTGTGGCGGCTAAAACCGTCACAAAGTACGTTTTCTATTTGTATTTTCGCATTTTGAATTTTCTAGCGGTTTTGAAACCGCCACAAAGTTTATTTTTCCAATATTAAAATCTGTCCCAAAGTAAAATTTTCCATTTGTATTTTGCGTATTTTGAACTTTCTGGCGGTTTTGAAACCGCCACAAATATTATTTTTCCAATATTATATATTTTGCTATTTATTATATCTCCTATATTGATTATTTCACTTAAAACAAATACTATATAATCCACGATAGATCCATTTTTAACATTTGATCAATAGACAATTAAACAAAGAAATCAAATTTAATAATTAAACAAGTTTTCTTGATGGTTAATCAATTAAAAAAGAAAAAAAAAAACAAGATTCTTCTCAACCAAATTTTATCTTATCAAATTTAACTAAATGTAAGAATTTACATATACAATTGGAAGAATTCCAACAAATATTTTACAAAGTGAGGGGCTAGCAAGTAACTGAAAGCTATTAGCTATCGTAGGCTAGGTTGAGAGTTAACTTATTATTGAATTGAACCACACATCTTGTAGAAAAATTCATTGTGAATATTGAACCACAACATGTAGAAAATGCAGATGACATGTACTCTATTAGGCAAAAGAAAAATCGGATTCAAGCATATAAGATCTAGTGGCTATTTAATAGCCTCAATGCACTTGAACTTTATAACACTATCCAGTTTGAAATCAAACAAATTTAAGTTTTCTCACCCAATATCAAAATAAGTAAAATAGTAAATAAAGGAAAGCATAATAAACTACTTTACATGGATTATAGCTAGAATGATGTTCCAATATTTCATAGCCACTACTACATATTTTTATACAGATTTAGGAAGTAACTAATTATTTCTTATTTAATGTTTAGGAATTCATACTAACAAATAAAAATTAAAGACACTTTGTATTAATTAGAAATCACAATAAGGTGCCCGAGTAACGTTTTCGGATTTTCTTCATAAAAATTTTGCTTTCAAATATTTAACCAATACTTTGAGAATATTTATTAGTATTCTCCAAGATTATATATACCAAACATCTTAAAGTGGGTTCCATAATAATATCAAAGAAACTAATTATTTTGAAACATGAGTTGAAATTTCATGTTAGTTCCCATGTTTTTCTTATCACATATCCGATATTCATGACACTATTAGTCATGATTTTGGGAGTGACATTACCTTGGATAGTGATCATGATAGTCATAGTCTCAATGAAGCATAATAATTGGAGGCCAGAGAGTGTATTTAGGTTGGTTAATTCACGACAGTTCTTTGTTAATGATAAAAAGTTCCAACAAAAATGAAAGCTAAATTAAACTTACCTGCACTTTTTAAAGTGGACTACATTTCTTTCTCTTCTCCCCTTGACCTATGATTGTCTCACCTTCACATGGTGAAACTAATGGGGTTAATCTTTTTAGATTCATGAATGAATAAAACATAGGTTAGAAAAGTACCAGGTATAATCTATTCTGTTCCACATAGTACCCCAAGGTTTTTTGTATTTCATGGTTGATGAAATGTACTCCAAATTACCTTCCTCAAATAGTTAATTAGAATAAATCTTGAAATTTATTTATCACCACACTACTCTTAAAAAAAAGTGATCAAATAATATAAGTACTCCTTTGGAAATCGCTTAGTTTTGAGAAAATAATATATCCTTTTTAAAAAAAAAATATTATTCATGTTTAAAGCAAGATAACATGCTATCATGTATGATAAATCTATCCTTTTTTCTTAAAAGGAAAAATTAATTACTAAGTCTTTAACAATGACATTTTTAGTAACAGAGCTATCCACGCAATTAGGGCAACAACGAAAAACCAAGTGAAGATAAAACTAACAGGTTCCTGCAACTGCATTCAGCAATTCACAATATTTGTTATAATTTCATTAATTAATATAACAAATTCAAAAGTTATATATGGAAGCAAGGGTGATTTTCTTAACACAACTAACTAGAAGCATAGTGATTTTCTTATACATACCTTGTTTTTTCAACTTATGTATCCTTATGGAGCATAACTCTTGAGGCTTCTCCACTACCAAAAGCAGCTCAAGTTGTGATATAAAATAATGCAAAAGAATATTCAGTTAATTAACACCCAATGAGAAAGTAAGAGGGAGTGATGAGGGTAAAATATAAATGAGAAGTTCCTATTTCAAGCTAGTCAACATGTTTCTATTTCAAGCTTATAATGAGACCTTTTATTCCTTTTGGAAATAGTGATAGTGCTTCACCTTTATAGTGAGAAGTTTCTCCACTTGGGCATTTTCAAATTTGTATTTTTGAAGGTTTGTGACAATCCAACACAGGCTTGAGCATCATTAGAAATCAATTAGGCATCTATATGTAATAACCAAGAAGGAAGAAACTACTTTTGAGGTTCCAGAAATCAATTATTTTCATAAAGTGGTTTTCTTGAATTAATTCTCTTAAAAATTGATATAAATAGGTTATTACTTTTAAGGGAAAAACTGAAAAGAAAATAAGAAAAAAAACACTTTTGAATGTACCTGATTATCTCATTACTCTTCACCTTAAGATTTACAAATGTGGATCTCATCTCACTACTCATTGTAACGCCTCAATTTGTTTATCCTATTATTTATTAATTTTTACGAAAAATTCTTTTCTTTTTGCTTAGAATAATCAATACGAAAGTTACTAATCATTAATATCATAAAAAGTTCTTTATTATCTGTTGGTATTTCTAAGTCTGACATAATATAAAGTTTAGTACATAGTACAAATAACTAAAATATTATAAACATAACAAAGCATCTGCCACAAAACATCTCCAAACATCTTCCACCAAATTAATCAGCTTGCTAGTCCTTTACTGTTCCTCTGCTCGCCCAATTAAATTGAGGTCATAGCAGGTGTTAACCACAGACACAAAATACAGGGTAAGTTTATGATAAACATAATTTGAGTAACAAAATATATTAAATATGCAGATATTCATTAAGATGCATGATTCTTTCTTAACATGAGGCATGATTCTCTTATACTCTTTCAATAATTGGTACCAATAGTCAATATAGCCCCAGTCCAATGGTCTAGAACTTGCACGATCAGTCAGGGTGTCACAGTGGTGCACAGAAAGGTCACCCATACTACATGTGATCATCATGGATGACGTGAGTTCCTCACTGCTGAAGCACCCCCCAGCTCAGACCTCTCATCTGAACGCTCGTACTCAGTTCTTATAACTATCTGACACACCTCCTCTCGAGGTAATAACGCGGACTAACCCCTGCTGGGCATATGCATATGAGACATATAAGACTGATTCATTTTAAGGTATAACTCTTATCATCATCTCATATTTATTTTCAACATCAGTCTTTAATTTATATCTCACATACTTTACTCAGAAATTCAACATAAAGTATAGAACTCAACTTTATATTCATGTACAGAATCTCAGCATATTATTCATGTACAGAGATTTATATGAATACTCAACAACACATGAACTTCATGGAGATTTATAGAAACACTCAGTAACACATGGAACTTAGAGAAATTCATAGAAACTTTTAGCAACATATGAACTTTATGGAAACACTCAATAATACATGAACATTCAAACACTTACAAAACATCACTTAAACAAAGTAACACTTAAACTATATTTAGCATAAACTCCCCTATACATACCTTGTTTCTTCCTACAAAGCTTGTCAAATTCTTCCTCCTAGCTAGCTTTCCTACATGTGATTCTTCCTATGATGGTGTTTACTTTCTAACTTGATTTAGGCTTGAAAATGAAAGGATGAAAGGGAAGAGGAAGTGGTATTACACGTGAACTTAGTGGGAAGGATGCCTTGAAAGTGATTTTCAAGCAAGGTCCCCACCACCCCTTTATATAGCACTTGGAAATTAATAAATTATTCAAGGACATATTTGCCCTTCCAACTAATTTGGCTTCATTCTAACTAAGTTTCTCCTTGTTTCATTAAATCCTAACTTAGTTTATGCTTATTCCTTTAGGTTTTAACTAGATTCCTTATTATTCCTTTACTTTTATAGAAAATATCTTATAAGTCATAATGACTTAGCTTTCCAAGTGGCCTTCACTTTCCAAGTGTCCTTACACTTGTTTAAGTTCATGAATCTTCTCCACTCTTCTTGTATTTCACGTGGAGTATCTTGGGCCAAAGGGAATTTTATGCTTTTCTTTCATTCTTTACATATTATGTTATCTTTTAAATGAAGAAAAATATTCTAGTTTCATTTTTACTTTGTACATGGCATTTAGCATTTTCTAATAAAATTTAATTTGAATTTTTCTATTTAAGAATAATATTGAATAATATAATTCTAGAGTTTTCCAAAAACTAACTTCAATCATAATATAAATTGCCTACAAGTAATCTATACAAAGTGTTATTTAGATTTTTCTTACAAAATTTTCTTTATCTTAATTCCAATTGGTTCATTTTACTTTTGATTATCAAAATTACTAAACTATTTTATAAAATAAATCTATTCATTCTATAATTAAGAGAAAATTCCATAGATTTTATCTATCATTTTTCCATATTTTTCTGATACTTGAATTCTTCTGAATAAAGTTCCAAAGTCACTATCTTATAAAATTCATAGAAATTTTATTCTATGATTTTCTATCAAAAAATATTTTGATAATCTGTTATCTAAGAATATTCTATAATTCCATTAGGTTTTCACAAAATTTCTAAGGATATCTAATCATTTCTGGCCTGAAGGGTATTATGGTAAATTCATCATTCAGTCTAGGGGCATTTTGGTCATTTCCCTTTCTAAATATCTAGCCAAAATATCTAAGGGTATTCTTGTCTTATCTAAAGTATCCAAGGACATTTATATAATTTTCATCATGAAATATCTTACTAAAATATCTAGGGGTATTTTTGTAATTTTTGAAAATATCCAAGGGCGTTATCGTCTTTTTCACCTTAAGGACATATCTGTCATTTCTTATTTAAGGGAAGGGTAGTATGGTCATCACTCCTAAACTATTTTTGTAATATCTCTAATTAATATTTCATATAAATAATATAGATCATGCAAATATAACATTCACTAATTTAATATTTACATCAATAATTTCACAAGAATGATTCACAAATATAGTTATTGAAATATTAGGGTGTTACACTCATTCCAAAAAAGCCCTATAGACTACAGAACAGGGGACAAAAATAAGAAGAAAGGAAAAAGGACAAATTGTAGTGTGGCTAAGGCTAAGAAGTAAGAAATGATGATTCATAATCATGTGGTGTCCATCTCAAGTAATTCAGGAGCCTCCGAGATGCTCTCCAAAGAAGGCTTCCACCCCCTCTCATTCTCAACCTTTGGTTCTCTTCTGCCTCTTTCTATCTCTTCCAGCATTTGTTCCAGCCTCACCCCACCAGTTCCTTCTTTGTCGTTCAGTTCGAGTATCAACCACTTGAGTTCCTCCTTTGTCACCACAACTTTCATGCTTAAACCATTCTTCACAAATCCTCCTTTTTCTTCTTCTTCTTCTTCTTGCTGCTGCTGCTGCTTCTTCTCCCTAGTGGTGTATGTCTCTATGCATTTGCCCATGATTTTGGAATACATCTCAAATCAACTTTAATCTTTCTTTCAGAAAAAACAAATTGAAACCTCTTGTAAAAGTTAAGACATACCTAATGAGGCACATAGTATCAATATATGGGTACCTAATTTGTTAATCCACCATAGCATGTGAAATATGGACACTTTGCTCCTATCATCCAAAGAGTACCATAGAAAACCAGCAAATACCCTAAACAAAAAAAAAACAAACAAACATTATTAACTTAAAAGACAAGTGAAACATATCAAGCAACCTAGTGATTTTTACATGAGTAAACAAGCTGAAACAAGAAAAAAATATTACAACATCTCCCTTCTTCGCACCTCCAACATCTTTCACAGATAATTTGCAAGCTAAAAGAAGAAAATATTAAATCACTCTGCCAATTTCCATTTTTTCTAATACCATTTTTCTATTAAAAAACACAACTACCAGAAGCATCTAACTAATTTATCACATGATCACTTAGAATTGCAAAGCTCTCTCATTCAAAACATAAAGTAGAGGAGTTTGACAAAAAAAATCACATAACAACAACCTTATTGTTTATAAAAAATACAAAAATCATTTCTAAAACAATTCAGAAGAAGAGACACTAAGTGTGTGTTCAAATTAGTGCTTATTGTGTTCAAAACAGCTTGTAATCAAAATCAATAGCGGAATAAAACATAAATTAGTTTAAATAAGTAATGAGCCTTGATATCCAATCTATCTAACATCTAAGAATAACAGAGTTAAATTCGCATCCTAAATCCAATGCATAAGGAAAAGAGAGAGATTAGAGAAAGAAGCTTCACCATTCCATCCCAATCGGTGAAAGAAGCTTCGCGATTTTCTCTTATACCAAACACAATTCTAATTCATCTCCTATGAAGATTTGCGAACTGCCTACGAGCCTTATTGGAGACGAGAAGCTTCGCCATTCCATCCCAAAAGATGAAAGAAGCTTCACGATTTTCTCTTATCTCAAACACAATTCTAATTCCTCTCCTCGCTGCTACTACTGTTATATATGGCAACGTGTCGTCGTGGCGGAAACAAGATTAAAGGATTTGGATGCAATGCAACTCGAAAGTAAGAAAGGGAGTACAGAGAGCTGTTGTGGAAGAGAGAGATCGTAATCCCTATGCCTAGGGTTTGAGCCTTTGAAACTTGAAAGATGCCAAGTCCCACACTCACCTGTATCATTTATAAAAAAAAGCGTAAATTATAAATCGAGAATTAATACATATGTCGTGAAACTATGACTTATTTGTGACGGTCAATTTACTAGTCAGAAATAAAACATTTCTTGCGGTTTTCTGTAACCGCTAGAAATAAATCGCCGAAAAACATATATTTTTTTGTAGTGATATATATATATATATATATATATATATATATATATATATATGAACATACAATTCATGGTAATTCACATGATACAACATACACATGTGCATATATCAAATCAAATTATAGCAACACTATAACATCATAAATATCAAATAATCCTTAAAACAATTTACTATACGTAGACACATAATTAATTAAGAAGAAGAAGAATATTAGTTAAAATACAACCCCTGAACACATTTGTTCTGCACCTAACAAAGCTTTCATATATATTTATATATATATATATATATATATATATATATATATATATGTAAACAAAAGTGCAGACTTGGGAAAATAATTAAAATAAACTAAGTAGTGTAACTTACGTCTGGCGTGTGGCAGTATCAAGAATTCATAAGAGAAATAACCTTAATGAAAAAACATAATTCTCATTGAAAACTTCTTTTGTTTACTTAAGAAATAACTACTGTCACTATATTTATATGTATTGATATCTAAAATGTTTAAGGCAATCCACTGAATATCGATATGGCAAGACCTTTTAGTCAAGTCTCGCTACAGCAAAGTTTCTCTAATCTTTTGCAATTATCAAGGCATGCAACTTTTCTATTCTTATCAAGGCATAATTAGATGAATTCAAAGTAAAATCATTTGCGTACGATGCATCTTGCAACCAATTTTCGTTTTGGTATATTTAATTCATGCAGAAAAGAATAACAAAGTATCATCACAGGTTTTCAGGAAATCTCCAGAAACAACATTTCCGCAGCAGCCTAAAATTTACAAAACAATCTCAACCATTCAAGGGTTACACGAGATACACATGAATTACCTTAGCCTAGATTTTCTTATAAAGGATCCGAATCATATAAGGGAAAAAATATAAAATCATAATCTCACTTCTCCTTACCTCAAAAGAAGAAAAAGTAGAGAAGAAGCACTTCTCTGACTCCAACTCACGGTTCCGACAGGGACTTCCTTAAAAGACTCTACGGTGACAAGGATTCCAAAGAAAAAGAGAAAAAAAATTAATTTTTACTTAGGGAAAGAGAGAAACTGTTTTATTTTTCTTTTGTAAAAGTTCAGCTTATTTTGATATAGATGTTAAGAGAAAAATTCACTGACACACAATAAGGTCAAACTCACTTACTGCCCTAAAACACTAATTCTAGTCTATTTTATAAAAGCACATTTTCTTTATATATATATATATATATATATATATATATTAACATAAATCCATTTTTTTCACAATAATAACTCAAAATAATAATAATAATTTATTTATTTATTAAAATATTTTTGTAATATATTTATTTAATATAAAAAATAAATATCAAGATGTTACACTATAAGTCATGTCAATTTCATTATCGCGTGAAAAATAACTGATTGAATTGACCAAGTGCTTTAACACGATTTCAAAATGAAAATCAAACTATCAACGTTGAAGAGAGGTATGCTCTTCAACTATGGGTTTCCAAACCACTCAAGAAAGCATTTTGGTGTAGGTAAAAAAAGTGTTAAGTGAAGAGGAAATTTCTTTTAAAGGGCAATAAAATAGTATACGTAAAAATGCGATAAAATGCAAAGGATAGATAAATTGATTTTAATTTTGAGTTGAAGGTCCTGTTCCATGATCTCCACATTCCCTGAAATATTTCTGGCTTCCACTAAACTAGCACATCTAATATTTCTGCCTTTACTAGGTCTATCACTTTCAACACCCTTTGTGAATAAATAAATTTATTCAGATAATTATTAAAGCCACTTAAAATAATAACATTGAATACTATATTAATACTTTTATTGACATTCTCATCTTTATTATATTTTTAAAAATAGTTACTTCAAAATATATTTTATGAAAAAATAATGAAAAGTACTAATTTAATAAAAAAAATTGTTAAATTTAAATAATTCATAAAATTTTTTTTTAATAAGGATATATATTAGTAAATAAATTATATTTTTAAATTTATATAATAAAATATATTTTATGAACAATTAAATTTTTTATATGTA
>PYAF01003509.1:0-12546 GCA_007407185.1 Glycine tomentella | reverse complement strand
ATTTTTATTTTCACTCCACTCAATCTTCCATTCCTCCCATCTCTCTCTTCTCTCCTCACCCTCCAATCTTCTTCATCTCTATTATGCCTCCTAGGATGGTATATCCTATTATTTTCTCTTCTATCATTATTTTCTATTCTATTATTTTCTCTCCAATCCTCCCTCTCATCTTCATAATTTCCTCCATGAGAGGAAACATACTCACTCACCCTCCTACTACCATGAGCCTCTCCATCCACACTACCATTTGGATGACTCCTTCGTTGGGTCTCCTTTTATAACTCCTCAGATCTTGCATCCATTTTGGTTTGCAAGTCTTCCATTTGTTTTTTCATGGCTTTCATCACCTAGAGGTCCTAGGTGACAAAGCCTCATCTTTTATGAGCTCATCCTTCAAAAGAAATAGTTATCAAAAACACAAATATATAAGAAATTTCTCACCACTCTCTAAGTGTTTGTCACTCTCACTCATGTTTGCACACTTTATCTAGGCTCTTTCTATAATATTCTCTCACCTTTTTCCACTCTTGTTCCTCTCTATAGTTCTTAAGCAAAAAATTCTAATCAAATCAAGCTTCTTTACTATAGTGAAATAGGAAACAATTCTAGGCTAGTCTCAAGAGTCCAAGAACAAGAAAACTCTAAGACAAAACCTTGGAATTTTTAAGAGACAAGCTACAAAAGAAAAAAATTTGAGAAAAGCACAACTCTAATTGGAATTTAATGAGACAACTCAAGGATGTATTGGATGTACCAAACTGCACAAGGAGGATATACCAAGTAAATTCAATTGCTAAAAGCAAAAATTTCACCAAATTGCATGTCATACAAGTTCTCTTAATTTTGTGGTTCAATGGAAATTTGAACTTGTAAATTTTGTAACTTTGATTTGCTTCTAAATTCTGTTTTTTCTTTGTAATTTTTCAGCCACCAATTCAATAATTTCTTGGCTGCACTTTGATTGTTTTTCCAGCCACAATTCACAAACTTTTTGGGCTACACTTTGATTGCTTTTCTTTTGCACAAGTTCAAAAATCCTTAAAGTAATTTGATGATTTACGAAAATATGATGTATAACAATTGTAAAATTTTCTTCTAACAACTCAATTCAGTTTAGGCATGAGAGTAGAATCAAAACAAGTGGTCATACAACACAACAAATACTACTAACACAAGTTTATAAGAATCAAAGCTAGAAATTTAGAAAAATATCAAGAACACCTGAAGAACATGAAGACATGAATTTCACATGGAACTTGAAGCAATTCACTACGGTAGTTGGCAGAAATCAACACAAAGCCAATACCACCAGAATTTTTCACAAAAACACAAGAACACAAGGAATTATAATGGATTTTCAGTTTTCGAAAGTTGCAGAATTTTTACCTTTGAAGAACTTTTAAAAACTGAACTTGATGAAGAATTCCACAAGGATTAGGCTCTAGATACCACATGATGTATGGCTGAACCCATTAGCCATTAATTTCCCAAATCTACCTTGCAATGAAACCCAAACTTCAAGAACATAAGTTACCTCCACTTTCACGTGAAATGCATGGGCTGGAAGGAAAATTTAATAGCAGCAATGGAAGATGGAAGAAAGGTAAGAGATGAAGGTGGATGACACCATGGAGAAGCCCTCCAACAAGCCTAGGAAGAATCATCTTAATAACATGAAGCCATTGATAAGAAACAAGAGGTTCTTGCACAATAACTTAAGAGACACTCTCAACAATTTTCAAAATTGTATTCAATGAACCAAAGTTAGTTACATTTAGTTTTGGGGCAGCTTATAAAGGTCAAAAAATTACAAAGCAAATGCAAGGTAAATGCAAATTGAATTCAAGCTTGTAGTGCACACTAAAGGAACCTAAAGCAAGCTTAGTTAAGCTTGTGGTGCAAGCTTCCCTAAGTGACCCTTGACTGTCCTAAATTCGTGAAATGGTGCAGTATTTTAGCTTCTAAGTGCAGCCAACTAATTTACTAAGTTGCTACACAAATTACACACAAGTGCACTACCCCTTTTTACACAATTGCACTAAAAAGCCTTTTTATTGTTTCTACTTTTGCTTTTAACAAGTGCTGAATTTAATTGGAATTAAATTGGACTTGAGACATTAAAATCAAGCCCTTGTTATCCTTAAGTTGGTGTGCTTCCTCTTGCTTGTCCAAGTTAGCCTTGATGTAGTCTTGAAGTGCTTGGGTTCTAGCTCTTGTCATGGGGTCCTTTAAAGCTCACCAAAGGAAGTGCTTCAAACTCTCCTTCTAAACCTTTAGCTTGCAATGGACCTCCATTAGAGCTAAATCTATCTAGGACCCCAAAGAATGTGGATTGGTAATGTAATTTGGTGACTCGTTCATTTCATGTATGTGGAGTGCCTTTACTGAGTGGAGTGTGTCAGTGTGTCTTGTCAAGAAAATTTCTCTTATTGCATTATTAAAGTTATATTGTAGTCTAAATTATAATATTAAATTAAGTGTTTGATGGCGATGAAATAACAGTATAAAATAATTTTATATTATCATTTAATCATAAATCATAATTGATTTGATTTTAAGATAATTTCATAAATTAAAAGTCAATAAATTATCATAAATAATGATTTATGATTAGATGATAATGTAAAATTATTTTACATTATTAATACATATCATTTTTTCTCTTAAATTAATGAGTAAGATATGTTTTTGTTCTTTTTAAA
This sequence comes from Glycine tomentella, assembly GCA_007407185.1. Classification (NCBI taxonomy): domain Eukaryota; kingdom Viridiplantae; phylum Streptophyta; class Magnoliopsida; order Fabales; family Fabaceae; genus Glycine; species Glycine tomentella. The sequence continues at coordinate 9,844 of PYAF01003509.1, read as the reverse complement.
ATATGTGAAATCTGGAATAATCACTCTATTAATTTTTCCATTTTAGTCCTTTTAAAATTTTAGCATGTTAGTGTTCGTTCAAGATGTTAACTCTACTAGTGAATATGCTTACGTGCTAAATAGGCTTGGACATGTAAGCATATTGAAAAATAAGCTATTGAAAAATAATCATAAGCTACAAATTTTTAGTTTCATAAAAACAACTTATTTTTTTTAAGAAAAAAAATTCTTCTCAAATTTAAGCTTAGGTCCGCAAAGGTGCATCTTATTTTGGAAACAATTTATTTTCTAAAAAATATATAGCTGAAAATTTAAATTATAAGATGTTGTAAAGATTTTCTTAAAGATAGAAACTTATATCATTTCATATAAAGTAATGGTTTCAATACAAACTGAACCGAAATCAAAACAATTTGGACTAGTAAAAGATCTAGATGCCATTGCCAAACAATGAATGGCAAGATTGGCTTGTCTACAAACGAACTGCATCTTGCAGTTGAATAGAGAGTTTTGAATGGCTGAGCAGCGTCTGAGAATGTTCCAAGCTCATTGTTCATGAAATGCTTCTTGTTCATTGAATCCGGGATTGATTTGTAACCACCTTCTAGAATAACATTAATTGTCCAATTGCAAGTTAGCTACCCATTCCAAAATAACATTGTCCAAGTGCAAGTTAGCTACCCATCTAGAGCAATGAGAAAAAGCGTTAGAGCACCTTTTGATGTAAGTCTAAACCCATTAGACATGAATTTCCCAAATCTACCTTGCAATGAAACCTAATCTTCAAGCAACTTTCAAGAACACACAAGCTGTCCAAGCTTTCATGAAAATGTATGGCTGGAAGCTTTCTTTAATGGCAGCAATGGAAGATGGAAGAGAGGTTAGGGATGAAGATGGAAGACACCATGGAGAAGATCTCCAATAAGTCTAGGAAGAATCACCACAATAGCTTGAAGCCATTGATAAGAAACAAGAGGTTCTTGCACAAGAACTTGAGAGAAACTCTCACAACAATTTTCAGAATTGTATTAATGAACCAAAGTTCCTTTACATACAGTTTTGGGCACCTTATAAAGGCCGCGAAATTACAAGCTAATGCACATGAAATGACAGTTCAAATGAAGCTTGTAGTGCACACTAAAAGAGCCTAAAACAAGCTTAATGAAGCTTGTGGTGAAAGCTTCTCTTAAGTGACCCTTGGCTGTCCCAAACTCCCTTGGCTGTCCTATTTTCGAGAAAGGTGTAGTAATTTTAGCTTCTAAGTGCAGCCAACTAATTTACTAAGTTGCTACACAAATTACACACAAGTGCACCTACACCTCTTTACACAATTCCACTAAAAATCCTTTTCATTGTTTCTATTTTTGCTTCTAACAAGTGCTGAATTTAATTAGAATTAAATTGAACTTGAGACATTAAAATCCAGCCCTTGTTATCCTTGAGTTGGTGTGCTTCCTCTTTCTTGTCCAAGTTAGCCTTGATGTGGTCTTGAAGTGCTTGGGTTCTAGCTCTTGTCATGGGTCCTTTAAAGCTCACCAAAGGAAGTTCTTCAAGCTTTCCTTCTAGACCTTTGGCTTGGAATGAACCTCCATCATCCCCTCCTTCTTGAGAGAAAATTGTCCTCAAGTTTGCTTTCCACTTATACCTACATCATACAAAGAAAGATCACAAACATTGAAAGTATTACTCACACCATACTCACTAGGCAACTCAAGTTTGTAAGCATTGTTGTTGATCCTCTCTAAAATCTTGAAAGGTCCATCTCCTCTTTGTTGGAGCTTGGATTTCCTTTCATGAGGAAATTTATCCTTCCTTAAATGAAGCCACACCAAATCTCTTTCATTAAAGATCACTTGCTTCTTGTGCTTATTGGCTTGCTTTGCATATTGTTCTATCTTTTTCTCCACATGTGCCTTCACTTGACAAAGCATCATGATTAACCATGGAAGAAGTGTTAGATAAAGGCAATAAATCAAGAGGAGTTAAAGGCTTAAATCTATAAACAATTTCAAAAGGAGATAAGGAAATAGTCTTGTGAACTACTCTATTGTAAGCAAACTCAATGCGAGGTAGACGCTCCTCCCAAGTTCTCAAATTACCCTTGATGTAGCATCTAAGGAGTTGTCCCAATGTCCTATTTACCACCTCGGTTTGGCCATCCGTTTGTGGATGACAAGCTGATGAAAACAAGAGTTTTGTACCAAGCTTACCCGACAAAAAATGGCTAAGGAACTTTGTGTCTCTATCACTCATAGTGCTTCTTGACAATCCATGTAGTCTCACCACTTCCTTGAAGAAAAGATTGGCTACTTCACGAGCATCATCACTCTTATGGCAAGGAATGAAGTGTGCCATCTTTGAAAACCTATCAACAAAAACAAAGATTTTCCCCTCTTGGATCTTGGTAGACTAAGCACAAAATCCATAGAAATATCAACCCAAGGGGAGTTAAGAATAGGCCAAGGTGTATACACACCATGAGGCATTAATCTAGATTTAGCTTTATGACAAATAATGCATTGAGAAACAAGCTTATGCACATCATGCCTCATTTTTGGCCAAAAGAAATGTTCATGTAAAATAGCCAAAGTTTTATCCACACCAAAGTGCCCCATTAAATTATTCTCACGTGCTGCCCTAATGAAAAGTTCTCTCAAAGAGCTTTTAGGAACACATAGCTTCTTTTCCTTGAACAAGAAACCATCATGTCTAAAATATCCTTGATGAGCCCCTTTTTCACACAATGCAAAAATACTAAAGAAGTCAGGATCACTTGCATACAATTCCTTTATGTGATTAAAACCAAGCAACTTAGTTTCAAGCATAGAAATCAAACAATGCCTCCTTGATAAGGCATCTGCTACCACATTCAACTTTCCTTGCTTGTGTTTAATAACCTAAGGAAATTTTTCAATGAATTCAACCCACTTAGCATGTCTCTTGTTAAGTTTGCCTTGGCTTTTCAAATATTTAAGAGATTCATGATCACTGTGTATCACAAATTCCTTAGGTAAAAGATAATGTTGCCAAGTTTTCAAGACTCTAACAAGTGCATACAACTCTTTATCATAAGTGGAATAGTTGAAACATGTACCCTTCAATTTCTCACTAAAATAAGCAATATGATGTTTATCTTGAATCAAAACCCCCCCAATGCCCACATTAGTAGCATCACATTCCAATTCAAAGGAAGCATTAAAATTGGCAATGCAAGAATAGGTGTATGAGACAACTTATCCTTCAAAGTTTGGAAAGCAATTTCATGTTCTTGCTTCCAAGAAAAGTGTTACGAAATCGACAAGTATACTGATCATTCCAAGTAATATAATGATAAGAAAGATATCGTTCCCACGAGGATTGTTTGACCAATTAAATTATAAATTGTATCGATAGGTTGGAGGACAAATAATTTTGAGAAATTGGTGTTGTGTGTGTACGAATTAAATTAACAGCTAACTATTAGCATTAACTATTGTCGACAAGTAAATAAGATTATAACGATATGTAAAGAAATGTAGCTAGGGCAACCCACACTAATGCTTCCTACCTTCTTACATGTATTGTCTGCTACATTCATCTGTCCCAAGTCACTCAAACATGCATCTTCATACAATAATAGTTAAGCCCTACTTCCGTATCTTCATCTATTACAAGATACCCAAAGCGTGCATCGTTATACAATCATAGTTAAGTCCTAATCCCTTAGTAACCTTAACCCTTTAACCCCTTTCAATACCTTAATTCCTTAGTAGCATTTATTAGGTTAAGCATTAAGTGATGCATGGAATGTTTGCAAGCATACACCTTTATCCCTAGATAATGTAACTTGTCACTTTACCCAATCCAAGCATAGAATCCCAACATTCCTATTGTGAACCCTAGCTATCAATACCCAACTAGAGTGATCAGTTCCATCAAGATAGAAACATACATGCAATCAAAGTAAAGTGAAATAACTTGATATAAATGAAGAATAGCATCCAATACAATCCAAAGGAGGTTACATTTAGTGCTTGACCCTAACTACAAAATAAAACTAGCCAAACCTCATTGTAGGTGGCTGTGTTACAAAAAGTGGCATACCTAGCTGAAGTAAAGGAAGAAGAAGATGGAGAACAACTTCACTTGAGCCTTCAATCTTCCAACCACCCTAGCTAAGGTACCCAAGCTTACTAAAATCCTATTTTGTGTTGTTTCCCTCCAAGAAGTCGTGCATTGAATACTGAGGTTCAAGTATTTATAAGGTAGCTTGCGAAATCTTCATTTTACCCCTGCACCTTTAATTACAGAGCTTCTGTCGACCTGTGGCGCTGATGGCGCGGATCTGGCGCTGATCGCGCCAACCTGCAGTACGAATGGCGCCAACATGGCGCTCATGGCGCCAGCTGATAGAGAATATGGCGCTCTTGGCGCTGAGATGGCGTTGATGGCGCTAGCTTCCAGTGATGACGGCGCCCATGGCATGGACTTGGCGAGGATGGCGCCAACTTCCAGTGCTTTTGGCGCTGATGGCGCAGATCTGGCGCTGATTGCGCCAGAGTTTTCTTCCAAGCTTAGTTCTTTTCTTCTGATTTTTGCTTAATCTTGGCACCTTTGATTGATTTCCTGGCAATTTATCACATTAGCACAAATCATAACACAAAAAGGGCAATTATCCATGCTTAATGCTCAATTCCCGCTGTTAAAAGCTTAGGAAAACCTTATATGCTAGGCACATATCAAACAATTCCCAGATTTAGATATTGCTGTCCTCAGCAATAAAGAAAGTTTCAAGTAGGAAGCATGGATCAATTATCTAGAATAACATGAAACAAAACAATCCCTGAGCTTAAAATGCTACAAATAGCTGAATTAAATCAAACTTCACACAAAGCTTTTCAAATCCATCACACATAGCAGTCTAACTTGAATACCCCTCACAGATGCTATATTTCACTTAACGCTCTAGTGTCTCGGTATTCTCTCAATCCATCACAGCCCTAGTACTACCATATGCTTGATCTTATTCTCAAGTTCCCACAACAAGAACACAACACATGCATATATGATCAAAAGGTCTTAAAAAGGGTTGTAACTTGGCTTGGCTTACAGGTAGGAGCATTTGGGAAGTGACTAACAAGCATTGAGATTGAACTTACTATATTTTTGAAATTTTTCTTTCTCTTTCTATTACTCCTTTCAAAATTTTCTTTTCTTTTCTTCCTTTTCTTTCAAATTGCTAATTCTTTCCTTCATTTGTCAATTGGCTTAATTGAATGCCATTCTTTGTTTTTCATCTCATTTCATTCTTGTATTCACCTTGATATTTGTATTCTTTTCTTGCAAAACCACAGATCAATTAGCAGTTCAATCTTAACCAAGGTAAGGTGATTATTGTGATTTGATGTATTATCAGGTGATTAAACAAAAGAAGGCTTTAGGCTCAAAGGGGTTAGCAAAGGAAATAATTGTAAGGAAGGCTGTTTGGCCTAAGCTTATCAGAACAAAATGCCTTTATCACGTCAATCATGCATGCATCAAAGAGAAACAGAGCAAGTTCTAGAATCCTATTGCTGTGAGGTCGCTCTAGAAGAAATTAACTGTTTAAGCCCAAACCTCACAGGCTGTTGTACAAGCTAAACTCATGGTGATGTCAAATCAAACAAAGCATTCCATTTCGAAATGAATTCAGCTATACAAGCATTCACACACTCAGTTCAAGTTTCATACAACATCAAGTAATGATTCATATCACCAATGCTTTCCAAAATTAAATTCACAACTAACTGATTGAGCAAATCCAAATCCGGGCCAAGCATGCCTTTAGCAAAATTGTCTAATATGTATACATATGGTTAGGTTAAAATTAGACGCAAAACCAATTGTAGTTAACTATCTGTATATGTTCACAAAAAGAAATTTGACCAAAAAGTGTCTGCCTACTATTCATGTTTCCCAAAAAGACGTATAATTAACAAAAAGAACTGTACGACTAACGCGTGTTTCCTCGATTAACGTGGCCCTATTCCCAGATTTAGACAGTTGCTGTCCCCAGCAAATGACACATAAACACAAAGCAGATGAAACATTACTAGAGGAAACAACTCATGCATAACACATTACTAATATATGGCAGAAATGTAATATGTTTAGGCACGCATTGACGAGGTGCAGAGAAGTAAAATGACAGTAAAATAAAACAGAAAGTAAATAGCAGCAGAGAGTGAGGAAGATCAGTGAGGTGAGTCCTCATCCATGGTGTCGGTGGCTGCTGCTGCGGAAGGTGATGGTAGTGCAAAAGAAAGTGAAGGAGGCTGTGGTGGAGAGCTGGCAGGATCCACAGAGAAGTGCTGGCACAGTGCTGTGAGCATCCTGGTCTGGTCGTCCATCTGTGCTTGCATCCTCTGGGTGGTCATGGTCTGGTGCTCCAACTGCTGCTGAATCCTCATGGTGATGGTGGTGAGCTGGTCTATCTGCTGCTGCATCCTCACATAAGTAGCTGAGTCCTCAAAGATGGACTCACGGTGAGGTACCTGGCTGGATGCAGCAGGGATGTCCTGCGGTGGCAGTGATGATGCTACTGGTGGTGGTGGTGCTGGATGCTGAGGGAAGACAGGAACCTCAGGCATGGGATCCTCCAAACCTTCGCGAGGTCCAGGCCGCGGGCTTCTGGCAACCATCTCCTCGAGGGTGAGGTCGGCAGCACGAAGGAGCTGCTCCTGAAGAGCGTGCCTCACGGCGTCCTGATAGAGCCTCTGAGTCAAAGTAGTCCCTAACCTCACATCCCTAGGCTCGTCATCAGGGATTTCCAACCCTACGTGCATTCATAGGTGAGATATGAGTGAGGAGTGGCCGAGGAGGGAGCGGGGGCTGCCATTCTGAATCATGTGCAGGATGCGGTCTGATAGAGCATAAGAGATATCAAGGTTGATATCTCTCTGCAGAACGTATAGCAAGCAGGCACGCTCCACATTCACATCCGTCAAGTTAGAGGATGGAAGAATGGTGGAGTTCACGAATAAGTGCCAAAAATCAGACTCGGGATGTAGCTCACTTCTTCTGAGCTTCTTGGGGACGTAATCAAATCCTGTCTTCATCTTCCAGGCTGAAAACCACCCGATGATGCCTCAGCGGAGCTCATCTGCCAGCTGAGGCATGTCTGTGCTGTAGGTGGCGTGGCCAGTGCAAGGGTAGGGCTGCATTTGGTTGTACCGCTTCACAAATCCACATCGGCGGAGGCTGTCAAAGGATGTCTGCAAGAAGCTCTCAATAAACTCATGGTTGAAAGGAACGACCACGCCCCTGACCCAGCCATGCCTATGCAGTGCCACAGAAGGCATATCTACGTTCGCACAAAACTCCTTCAGGATGGAGCTGGAGCTGGGCTCAGCAAAGCTGACCAGTGTCTGCCACTGGCAGCGCACAATCACCTCCCGGATTGGTGAATCATCAGGTAAGCTCTCCTAATCAATCTGTCTCTCCGGAATAATCTTCTTTGGAGAGTACCATTTGTCGAAGCGCTCTTGATGCTTTTTCGACTGGAAGCGGCCATCATCGAAGTCTGAAGTGCGAGGCCTCTTGCTGTTGGTTCCCATGTTAGCCTTCTGCTTGCCTTTGTCTAACTGTTTACCCTGAAATTTAAAACCAAATCCAGTACACCATAGGTTCAACAATTCACAAAGCAGATCCTGGCCTAAGCATTGGACTAGGGGAATTCCCAGATTTAGCACAAACCATATCAAACAACAAGGCATCAAGCAAAGCACAAGTTGAACATATAGCCACACTGATAACACAATTATGCATATTCAGATAAATGCTATGATTCCCACATTTGTTTGAAGCCATATGTTGCAAAAACGGCAAGTGTACCGCTCGTCTCAAGTAATAAAGTGGGTAAGTAAGTATTGTCTCCACATGGATTGGTGTGAAATTCACAGTAATTCTATGTCTAAGCGATTGGAAGTAAAATAAAAAGAAAATGTTTGTGAAGAATTGTTGTGTGTGTGATGAATTATTAAATAAAGAACAGAAAATAAATTGCAGTAAATTAAAGTGAAGTGTTACTAATGGAAGGAATAATTGTGGTTAGGACTCAATCCCCTTTGATTCCTACCTTTTTCACTTAACTGGTGATTAAGTTGATTACTCAAATGACATATCTCTCCAAATTTAGTTAATCCTAATTCCTTAGCAATTTAACCCTTTACCCTGATCAAGAAATCCTAATCCCTTAGCGATTCCTATCAAGCTAAGCATTTAAAAGAATATATCATAAGTTGATTGTTCTGATTGCTCAGAGAATAAATCTTTTCTAATTTAGTTAACCCCTAATCCCTTAGTGAATTAACCCTTTAACCTGAATCAAAAACCTAATCCCTTAGTGAGTTCTATCAAGTTAAGCATTTAAAAGAATATATTATAAGGTTCTGCAGCCACGCATCCCTATCCCTAGGCAATGAACAACTGTTATTCCAATCAAGTCAGAAATTAGAATCCCAACATCCCTATTGCGAATCCTAACCCTCAGCACTTAAATAGAATGGCCAATTCCAAATAAGAATAAAACAATAAAGAATAGAATAGAATAAAGTAATCAGAACATTCTCATTCAATACCAGTCAAGTTACAGAGGAGTTCACATCGATTCTTGGCCTAACCACAATACAAGATTTAGCCTGACATAGGCTTCAAGAACACAAAAGCTATCATTGAATACATGATTTTGCTGCAATCCTAGCCTTGATTCTTGATTTCCTAGGGGTTAGAATGATTCTTTGTGATTCTCAAGATGTGTAGGATACTTTTCTTCAGTCCAGAGGCCTTTCTTTTATAGATTGGTTTAATTAAAGTAACAAAGCCCCTTTCTCTGTGCCAATTTCGAACCAAATAATTTTAAATCCGGAAAGAGAATCTCCATGGCGCTGATAGCGCAGATTCCCGCATTGATCGCGCGGGCCTTTCGAGTGGATGGTGCTGATAGCATGAACCTCCACGCTGATAGCGTGGAGTCCACGAGCTAAAAGACTGACCTTGAGCATTTGGCGCAGATCGCGCGGAGTTTGGCGCTACTTGCGTGGAGCTTTCGAAATGATGACGCGGTTAGCGTGGATCCTGGCGTGGCTCGCGTGGTTTGTTCGTGCTGAAGCTTGGATTTCCTATAGTGGCGCGACTCGCACGGGATCTGGCGCGATCCGCGCGAGTCCTTCAGTTTAGTTGTCTTCCTTTTTTTGCCTTGATTCTCCTCTGGAATGCAACAATGTAATGAAATGAGATTTAAATTAAGTATAACAATAATTTAAACTAATTCTATCCTATTTTCTAACTATTTAATCAATTTATTGTTGATTTGGAAGATTGCTGAACTAAGGGGGAGCTTTTTGAAGATTAGAGATCTGTAAAGACTTGGAAAAAAGTTTTGGCTTTCAACATGCTTGAAGGCTTGAAGATCAAAATTGTGATTCAATGTAAAAGGAAAGGAAGCCTTCTGATGATCCAAGTTCCAATATGCATACCATTGATAATCATTCATGCATTACATCATAGAAGCTTAAGTAATTGATTTAGAACTTAAAAAATAAGTAAAGCTTTTTGGAAAAATAGTTCTAAGTGTTTTTAATCGATTACCATACTTAGATAATCGATTACATTGTTCTTCAGATTTTTTGGAAATGAGTTAGAACAAATTAATCGATTATATCATCGTTTTAATCGATTATTTCACTATTGCATTCATGCAGTTTTAAATGAGTGACTGGTTTAATCGATTACCATTTGCTTGTAATCGATTACATAGCTATTTTGAAATTAAGATCACTCTGTCTTAATCGATTACCATTTGATTGTAATCGATTACATAGTTCAA
>PYAF01003508.1:0-13020 GCA_007407185.1 Glycine tomentella | reverse complement strand
ATCTTCATCAATTTCGTGGTATAGCTAGGTATTAGAGATATTTTGTGCTTTTCCTTCATTCTTGAATTTTCCCCAAAACCCGTTTAGTAAAATAGTGGTTCTGGATTCGTTAACCGTTGGATCTCCTTGAAATTTTAAAGTTATAATCCTATCTTACATATGTAAATCTTGACCGTTGGGATCTTTGAAATAATGTGTATAAATGTCTACGTGTTCTGCCAAAGTAGACAAAATAAAATTTGCTTCAAATATCTCTTAAGCATTTATAACCTAGCTTTCCAAACCAAATGGTCCAATGGCATGTTACATAGCTTCTTAACCGTACAAGTGTCTTTGTTCTTGAGTTTTCTAAAGCTTTCTTCCTTCTTCTTGTAGTTCCATGGCCATATTGAATTTTTAGAGCAAATATGTTGCACTTTTACAAGTTTCACATGGATGGCTTGGATGGCTAGGATTTTTAGAGATTTTAATGCTTTGTTGGAATTAATTTATGCCTAGAATCTACATAATATTGCTTCTATAATTTATGGAAGCTTAATCCTTATTGCTTTTATAGAAGTAAAATCCTAGAAACCTTTTGGAACTAAAGTGTGACAACATTCTTAAAATGTCACATAACTTTCTTTCAATATTTTTATCTAATTTTTTCATTGGTTCATTTTGTTTTTAATTAAAATATCTAGAATACTTTATTAAAGAATTCATTCCTCCCATAATTAAGAGAAAATTCCACATATCACATCTTCCTTTTTCTGTGCTTTTGTGAAACTCAGGTTATTTTAAATTAAATCCTTTTTGAAATATTTTCCAAAATTTCTAAAAATTCTATTTCATGGTTTTTCTTTATGAATAATGTCAGTAATTCATTATCTAGGAGTATATTGTATTCTTGTCAGGTGTTTATAGCCTTACTGAGGCTATATGGCTTTATCAGGGCCAAAGGGTATTTTGGTCATTTTGAAAAATGTCCAGGGGCATTTGTGTCTTTTTCATAAGGGACATTTGTGTCATTTTCAATATGTTCAAGGGTATTTTCGTCATTCTACTAACAGAAAATTTACATGTATATGAAAATATGAGGGTGTTACAGCGCACACATTTTTCGTCATCCTTATTCGAGAATAGTATGGAAGATTTTTCATTCGTAATCGATTGAGGAGGCCAAGAGAGGACTCACCAAAGAAAAAGGAGGAGATTGCATTCACGCTTCAAGAAGTAATTATCTCCTTTTGATTAAAAAGACAAGGATGATCTTATAACATTTAAACATACTAGGTACAATGTGCTTTCGCAGATTCTTATGAATCCTTCAGAATTATCATAGCACAATAGAAATTGCAACATAAATAAGGATTACATATCAAACAATATTATGAGCATCTCAGATTGTAAATTGAGTTTCTAGAAAGAAATTGATGATGCCAAAATTGCAGTCATGAAACTAATCAATTGATACTACTTTAATATAAACAAGGATTATAAGATGCTAAGCCACTAAACAAATTTACAGTCCTCATATTAGCATGTAGATCATGGTATTGGTATCAGATTATTACCTTTAGGTACTTGTAGGGACCTTACACCATCATTTTGTAGAATTCCAGCCAATAAGCCAAAGATATTTTCACCAAGTGTTTTTGGACCTAAAAATTACAGAGAAGAAGGCATCACCAATAAGTCAAGAGTATGTATTGAGCACAGAAAGCTTGGATACATTACAACAGGATTACTATAGTAGCCTATTACATAACAAAGTTTTCAGCTTATTACTTCCAGAGGAATAGACATATGTACTTGCAGTTATTTGAGAAGGTCCTCAACAAGAGTATGATAATTTATAAATTATGCCAAGACTTGTACAAATCCAAGCTTGGTAGAGTTTTGCTCTCTTCTAAGTAGCATGTGGCAAAAATGGCAAAAAAAAACTAATTAATTGCAATTTAAATAAAAAATTACAAAAATGCAGTAGTTTGCAAACTATATACACATCTGTAGCAATCAAATGCGCCTGGGTTTGACATGTTGAATCACGTCTACCATGGATGTAATTGGGCTTCATTCGCGCCTAGCCACGACGTGTTTAGTCACGTCTACCATGGACGTGTTCCAGACCCATTCACGTCAGCCATGGACGTGATCCAGCACCCCTATATAAGGCCCAACTTCAGCATTCGTACAACACTTGCTACACTTGCTTATCTCTCTAAGTTTTTTTCTCTGACTTCTCTCTAGATTCGGGTTTTAATTCGAGGCTTTGTGCAGGGAAACTCTGTCAATCAAGTAAGTCTTGCTCAAATATAAGCTTTTTAAATTACATGAAATATATTATATTGTTGTATTAAAGCATTGTTATTGACTTAGGTTTGAAATTACATATATTGTTGTCACTTAAAATATTATTAGTTAATTACGTAGGTTTATTTGGGTTACAATATTATTAGTTAGTGACTTAGATTATCATTAAATACGGCCTCAAGGTTATTACCTTGGTTACGTAGGTTATGACCTAGGTTTAGGGTTTAGGGTACAGTTAGTTGGTGACCTAGGTTTTCATTAGTTATTTACGTAGGTTATGACCTAGGTTTTGATTAGTTAGTTATGTAGGTTAAGACTAGGGGTGTTCATCAACCGATCCAAACCGATGCAAACCGCGGTGACCGAACCGAAAAATCGATAACCGAAATAACCGAAAAACTGAAAATCGAAAAAAGCTGAAAATTTTCACTGGATTGGATCGGTTTTCGATTTAGCTGGTGAAAACCGATCCAATTATAAACCTTAGCTTACCCTTTACCTACTTGGGCCTATTCCCCATCATAACCCAAAAACCAAAAATCCAATACATTGCTCCTTATTTTGTCAGATGAACATGTTTGTCCAATGAAAATTAGAAAATTGTGTTTGTTTTTGTCCAATAAATATGCTTTTTTATGCTAGATACTCCTTATTTTGATAAAAATAAGTCTCATAATTTTTATATTTAGACTTTTTAAAAAGCCGAAAATCGATCCAATCCAAACTGAAAAAAATGGGATTGGATTGGATCAGATTTGAAAAAATATTCAAACCGAATGGATGATCAAATAACCAAATCGAAGGGATTGGATCGGATGATTTTTTGCTTCAAAACCGATCCAATCCAGACCGCGAACACTCCTAGTTAAGACCTAGGTTTATTTACTTACAATATTATTAGTTAGTGACTTTGATTATCATTAAGTACGACCTCAACGTTATTACCTTGGTTACGTAGGTTATGAACTAGGTTTAGGGTACAATTAGTTGGTGACCTAGGTTTTCATTAGTTATTTACGTAGGCTATGACCTAGGTTTTCATTAAGGACCTACGTAAGACATAGATAATCATTTTTTTCAAATAATTTTTCTTCCAAATGAAATAAATTATCATAATATGCTTATAGATTTTTCTGTGTAACAGGCATGACCGTGCTCCTGTGTTCTTCATCTTTGTGATCTTGTAGTCATTGGTCATATATAAAAAAAATTCTGGAGATGATGATTTTGTTCATATTGTTTTATATTATAATGGTAGCAAAATTGAGAGCCGACGTGGTGTTGCTTTCGAAGGAGAGAAAAAGGGAACACGTATCAACCGCAACTCAACCGTTGACGAATTGCATGAAAAAATCAGTCAAAAGTTAGTTCTCAAAGGCAATGAATCTATCACTATGGTCACTGCAAGAATATGGTGCGATGATAATTATATCAGCATGAAAGTAATAGACGACGAAGACTTAGAATTTGTAATAAGAGAATTCTTCAACCAGTCAAGGAAAAATTTCTTAGAATTGTACGTGGATTTTGTTGGAGTAGAGGATGTGGCTTTACCAATGAGGTCAGTTGATTTCAATTATTCTCGTGGAGCATCAGCATCTGCTACTCCAGTTGTTAATTTGTCTATGGAAGATGAAAATGACCCTACTTGGGTTATGGATGACGATATTGACGATGACGATGATGAAAATATCGCAATGAAAGATCTTCTTCTTGCTGAGAATGCTAGTGCTTCAGACAATGATGAGGATCATGGTCGAAGCGCAACTCAAATACAAGTACATTACCCAGTCGTGAGAGAGCATGAAACCCAACGACAAGAGGATGCAGGGGAGTCTCATTTACCGTAACAATGTCAAGGTGTGTTACCAAACAATAGTTACTTACATATATGTTTGTTTATTGTGCATGTATTTTATTGTAATAAATTTGGGAATTTGGATATGTAGGTGAGGGTAATACTACTTTTTGGGATGGAATCCCACATTACACCTACATTGATTGGGATTATCCAAGTGAACAAGATTCTGACACTGGTTCGGGTTCAGTTGAGGGTCCATGGGTATTAGGGAATAAGTTGTTTGTGAAACGGGAATTTGCATCAAAAGAAGATGTGCAAATGGCAATCAAGCGGAACCTCATGAAGGAGCATTAAGAAGTTGTCGTGGTTGAAAGTACGCCGATAAAGTTAAGCATGAAATGTTGTGCGCATGACTAGAATTGTCCATGGAGGGTTAGGGTAATGAAACCAACGTACGGTGAAAGATGGGTGGTTACTAAATGGGGCGGGGATCACAATTGCTTAAATGATCATATTTCTCAGGACCACAGACAACTTGATACTGATGTTATTGTTTCACTTGTACTAGGTAAGTTATTGGATGAGATGATAATGATGAGAAGTAATGATTTTATTGTCATTATTAATGATAACGTGATTATTTTTTTATTATTAGGGATGATGAAGCATGATCCATCATGTTCAATTGGACTAGTCCAGGAAAGGATAACTCATTCCTATGGATACAAAGTTTCATATAAAAAGGCATGGTATGCAAAGCAGAAAGCAATGACAATTATCTACGGTGATTGGGAGGAATCATATACATTTTTGTCGAGATGGTGTGAATACATGCTTCGCTTTTCACCAAGTTTTGTTTATCAACTTCAAACAAAAAATTATTATATGGCTCATAGAATCGTTCATGGAAAACGCGTGTTTCACCGCATTTTTTGGACCTTTAGACAATGTTGCGAGGCTTTCAATTTTTGTAAGCCGGTTATTCAAATTGATGGTACTCATTTATATGGCAAGTACAAAGGAAAATTGTTGATTGCCACAGCTCAGGATGGAAACAATGAGTGTTTGCCACTTGCATTTGCTATTGTTGAAGGTGAGACATTGGAAGCTTGGGAATTCTTTATGGATAACATTCGCATGAATGTTACAAAGAAGACAAATATTTGTCTTATTTCTGATCGGCATCGAAGCATATTGTCTACAGTTGAGAGGCATCGTGGGTGGCAACCACCGCATGCTTATCATGTCTTTTGCCTCCGTCATATGACGAGCAATTTTAATCAAAAGTACAGAAATGAAAATTTGAAGAGAACAGTTATGAATTTAGGTATGGTTAAAAACTCATCTATTCATTTTTCATGTATAACTAAATTTTAATGTTATTTAATTTCTGTGCAGGTTATACGCCTTCTATTATTGATTTTGACATAACCTTTGCAAGTTTTCGTGATGTGAGTCCTGAGGTTGCAAACTGGATTGATAGCATCCCGAAGGAAAAGTGGACACGTGCATATGATGTTGAGGAATGAAGGTATGGACATATGACAACAAATTTGGCCGAGTCAGTAAACAGGATTTTGAAAGGTGCAAGAAACATGCCAATAACCGCGTTGGTTAAGCACACATATAGCAAATTGGTGGAATATTTTGTTTGTAGAGGCCGATCGACTCTTAATGAATTGCAAGGTCCTTATCCTCATTGCAAAAATGTGGTTGCTATGTTGAAGGCCAATGAGACCAGTGCTACTGGTCATTATGTTTGTGCATATAATGTTGAACAATATGTATTTGAGGTTGACGATGGTTATGAAAAATCGTACTCGATAAACCTCCCTGAGCGGTTCAGTCAGTGTGGGAAATTTAAGGCGTTCAAGTATCCTTGTAGTCATGCTGCAGCAGCCGCTTTACATGTTCGTCAGTCACCGACACAATATGTGGATGACGTATTCCTTATAACAAACCTGGTACAAGCTTACTCATTTCCATGGCAGCCAATTGGTAATGAGCAGGCAATACCACCTAGTGTTGATCTAGTGGTCATACCTGACAGGTCTATGTTGCGTGCAAAGGGTTGTCTAAAGTCAACTAGAATACACAATGAGATGGACGAAGTTGAAGCTAGTCAAAGTCGTATTAAGGGTGGTATATGCAGATTACCTGGTCATAATCATCGAAATTGTCCTAGTCGTCCATCTACCTCATGATTTGTTGATGTTGTTGTCAATGTTTTCTTTATGTTGTTATATTTCATAATGAACATTTGAAAATAAACCAAACTTCCAGTGAAACCACTCATGTCAATTTCATATACGCTATGATGAATTTCAAACATGAAAACGCAATCAACATTCATGGTGACATAGTCATGGAAACCTAATAAAATAACAGAGCGTACAAACAATTGGAATTAGAGAGAAAAACACAAAAAGTTGAACATTAAAAAACCAAAACAATGAAACCTACTAACAACAACAATTGAAACATGAAAATCACGAAACTAATCATAATTTGGAAGATCTTGTGCAGCGGACATGTCATCTTCCAGTAGTTCGATTACCGGTTTGTTAAAAGTAGCTAAAATTTCTATTGGAGAGAAACGCTTCCAGTAATTAGATTCTGCTAACACATTTAGTACATCTTCATTGTTTTTCAGTTTTATTATTTCATATTTGACCAAGTTTTCTGAATATTTTGCAAGACTTGGTTTTCTGAAGAACAATTGTCTGACAACCTGTGATTCGTGAATTCCATAAGGGGGAACTCCTACGGGTGCAACTTGCTTAATTATATCCTTGAGTGTTTCTATATTGCATCCGGAAGGAATTTGAAATCTTATTGGATTTTTTCCAATAAAGGAGTAACCCAAAAAATTGCCTTGTCGTGGTATGTTCCACTTGCTGTTGTAATACAACAGTGCATCATGAGTAGGAGTGATGGTGGATCGAAGTAGGTTGAGGACACCATCGGGTGTTCTGCTTATCATACATAATAATTCTATAGGACCAACATACGGGAGTTTTTCATGGCACACCAACATAGTGCAAACATCATCATCATTTTTCAGTTGCAACGAATGAAAAAAAATCGTTACCTGTATTGATGGACGGTTGTCGATAGTAAATTTCATCCACAGACTGGTCATTTGTGAGCAGAAGGGTGTTGTGCATTCAACTCTTGAGTGACTGAAAGGAACATTCATTAGAAACTTGCATTGGTATTGAAGTATGACATACGAAAGAAACACCAGTTTCATTATGTGAGATTGATCTATTCGGAAAAATAAATGCTAATTTGGAATTACCAATGTTTTGAGAGTCTGTTTCACCTAAGAAGGCCATCGTATTGAGGTTGAGTTTTGTTTGCGGAGGTATGTTGTGTGGGATGATTAAACTCCTCTGTGGGCTATATATAACGATGTTAAGCCCCGCCTGTGTAGGGCGTAACCACTTGCGCCTGGATGGGGCGTGACTAAACTCCTGTCGTGGTAGGGTTGTCAATATCATTTGACAGACCAGTGAAATTTATTGTCTATAGTAAAAAGGACCACAAAGTGTTGTCAATCGTCACCGGTGTTGTCAATGTCATTTTACAGATCAGACGCATTTATTGACTACAGTATAGAGGACCATAAATTGTTGTCAATCGTCAACAGTGTTGTCAATGACTCAACTCCTGTCGTTGTTGCTGCGTGAAGGGTTCAGGTTGAGAGTGAGAATTATTATTATAATCGTTATTTTTTAGCATCTATATCATGATGCCTGTGAAAAATGATCGGATTTGCTCTTTTTTGTGCCATGAGAAGAAGAGTTAATACTTAGCAAGGAAGGAAGAGAGTGAGAGAATCATTTGTTGTTTCTCTTTTTATTTCATTCAAAAGCATAAAAAGACTTCTGAAACTTAATAGTACTAAAGTCACACTTACGAAGGTTTTTTTTGGTGTTATTAAAAATAATACAGAAAATGTTCCGATGACAGGTGACAAGACAAAGACCATACTTTACTTCCACTACTCGTTTGAATCAATCCATGGACAAGGCACAAATGTTAAAATCAACCAGCGAGAAGCCTATAACTTAAGCTTCTCAATATCTTCAAAATAAACCAAATTCCCAATTTGTCCATAATCAAAACATGTTTAACAATTACATAGCTAAATATAATAATGGAAACCAAATTAAATAACAAAATATAAAGTCTACGAAGAAGGAGGCCACTACTGATGACGCGCCTGACGATTTGGCAATCTGCGTCTACCACATCCACGCGAATACTGTGGAGCAACATGATATGGAGGTAGAGTGTCCTCGACCGGCAGCTCTGGAGGATGGTCTGAATGGTCTTCTGCAAAATCTATGTGACTATACACGTCGTCAAAAGCTGTATTATCCCACTCATGAGTCCCTGAGCACTGCTCCCTGCCTGATCCCCGAATGGCATCGATACTGGACTGACATGGTACGCAGGCTAGCCTTCTGTGTCCATCGGTCGGGGCTCTGGCCGATAAAATGTATCAGCCTTTGCCTGCGTAGGGTTGTAATATGTCTGATGAACACCGTATTCATGACCAATGTAGGGTGGCCTAATCCATCCACTCATGCTTGGCGTGGGTGCATGAATAGGCTCAAAAACAGGTGTAATAAGTCGTCGACGGCGTCCTAACCCTCGACCCTCTTTCACACGACGCCAAATGTCGATGGATAACTGCGGCTCATCCGGAAGCTGGGTCGGCGGTGCCTCTGGACTTGCCTCCTCCACCCGAGTGAACTCTCTGAAAACAGCAATTAGACGACCTATTTCGTCGTGTACATAGTCCAAACCGTGGATCCCAAATTGCTCAGCCGTCGTGACAAAATACAAATTTTCCAGACCATATCAACCTATAAGTCACAACATAGTTACATAAACAACAATATAACATAATGATAAAAAAAATTATTTTGAGAAGATAACTTATACAGCGTGCTAATTTGGCACCTCGCTTTGTCACATATTGCTTTCCGGAAAGTCTATACCACACCATGTACTCATGGTTCGGTGACATCAGACCATGTATTGCAGGAGGCACTTCAACATGTTCACCTCTCCTATTCCTTCTCTGTATAAATTTTCTTAGCTTACGAGCCCAATTTTCTTGGGCTTTACCCCGAAGGGTATAATCATGAACACCTTTCAATTTTCTAGCCCTGTGAGGTATTGGTTGATTCCGCCCAAATTGCCTCATGCATCGATCAGGCTACGAATACTCAGCAATGTGAAAATAAATAATAGGTGTCCTAGCCATCCACAGATGTTGTGTATCTGCAGATGCACCTATAAAATCGTAATCACCATAAGATTGCCAGACCACCTACACAATTAAATCGTATATAGGAGTCACTTGCATATTCACATCCACTTTAAATTAATATATTTAATTAAAAAACCATATCTTATCAGTTAAGGTGTCTAGCCTGTCTTGATACCAATACAGTGGGTACATACGGAAGCAATTTAGAGCATTGAATCTAATATCCAGATTATACATTCAATTGTTAACTGTAATACGCATAAATACATGGTCATTCAAGTAATACAAAATAAACATATATGTGTCTGAAGTGGCGGTCTGGCTCAGACGGAGCAAGCAACGGGGGAGCAATCGGTGGAAACTTGAGCCATGCCCATATCTGAAGCAAGATAGTGCAACCACCTATGTCTTTTCTATCGGGGTCTGTGCATTCACACAACTATCTAAACAAGTTTGCCAGAACCGCAGACCCCTAGCTATATGTACCAATATCGGCAAAGTCACCACCAAGTAAGGTGATGTAGCGACATCCTACTATACTCCCCTCCGATCTGTCGCAAAGGATACAGGATCCTAACATTCGTGCAATGTGAGCCTTCGTGAAGTATATCACATTTTGAGGGTTACCAGCAACTGCATCCCATGAAGGATACACTCTGTCGAAATATGATAACCTCAAACTGCCGGTGGATAACTCGGTGTCCGGATTAGGACTGTTACCGAAAACCTCATTACACAATTCTGCCCAATCTGTGTAAGTCTGTCCGGTAACGGCTTGCCTATCAGTAGGCAATCCTAGAATACCTACAACATCTTGCAAGGTAATTGTCATCTCACCCTGGGGCATATGGAAAGTGTGTGTCTCTGGCCTCTAGCGCTCAACCATAGCACTGATCAGAGCAGCATCAACCTGGAAAATACAAGTAACTTATCAATTTTTAAATTCCAAATACACTATGTTTCAAACCAGGAATTTGAACATTAAAATTTCAACACATTAAACATAACAATATTCGTAAATCGATACCTACATAAACTTCATGCGAGCCACATGTATGAAACCAGCCTCAGTCAAATACTGTGTGACTACATCTGGAATATTGTCGGGTCGGGGTCCACCACTAAGTCTACCTCCATGACAAATCTTTAGCTCTCTCTTTGTCTCGTCATTCCAAATTGCCTGTGAAATATGAGTGCGTTGTGGGATTGGTAGGCTCATGCTCACGGTTAGAACCAGAACGAGTTGACTCAGATGACGATAACTCGGCCATAATAATATGCTACGCATTTTATAATCATATAAGAATAATTTACCTTATTTCTAATACAAATTATTTTGACAAATTGATTATGTATGTCTTACGTAGGTTGTTAATGACAACTTAGGCCATAATCTATGTAACTAACTAATAATATTCTAAGCCAATAAACATATATCTTAGGTACGTCCTTAATGATAACCTAGGTCACTAACTAATAATATTCTAAGTTTGGACATTTCAATGCACCAAATGTAAAACGGCTGAAGAAGGATAGTGTAGCGGTGCGGTTCAACGTAGCGGACGTCGCGCCCGCAACATGTGGTTCACGAATCGCCCGCGATTGTGGAGGACGTGGCCGCGACTGCGTTTGCGTGAGCTAGGTAAAAATATCGCACGTCGTATTTTTCTTCAGTTCTTCTGCACGAGCGCCATTGAATCCGACCTTTTTCGTTCACTCCGACATTCTTCGTTCACTCCGACCGCGACTAATAATATTCTAAGCCGATAAACCAAGGTCATAACCTATGTAACTAACTAATCAAAACCTAGGTCATAACCTACGTAATTAACTAATAATATTCTAATTGACTAACTAATAATATTCTAAGTGACTAACTAATAATATTATAAGCCGATAAACCTAGGTCATAACCTACGTAACTAACTAATGCAAACTTAGGTGATAACCTACGTAATTAACTAATAATATTCTATGCCAAATAAATCTATAACAACTAACAAGTAACAATTTCCTACGTAACCAAGCTCATAACCTACGTAACCAAGGTAATAACCTTGAGGCCGTACTTAATGATAATCTAAGTCACTAACTAATAATATTGTAACCCAAATAAACCTACGTAATTAACTAATAATATTTTAAGTGACAACAACATATGTAATTTCCAACCTAAGTCAATAACAATTCTTTAATACAACAATATAATATATTTCATGTAATTTAAAAAGCATATATTTGAGCAAGACTTACTTGATTGACAGAGTTTCCCTGCACAAAGCCTCGAATTAAAACCCAAATCTAGAGAGAAGTCAGAGAAAAAAAAACTTAGAGAGATAAGCAAGTGTAGCAAGTGTTGTACAAATGCTGAAGTTGGGCCTTATATAGGGGTGTTGGATCACGTCCATGGCTGACATGAATAGGTCTGGAACACGTCCATGGTGGACGTGACTAAACACGTCGTGGCCAGGCGCGAATGAAGCCTAATTACGTCCATGGTAGACGTGATTCAACACGTCAAGCCCAGGCGCATTTGATTGCTACATATGTGTATATAGTTTGCAAACTGTTGCATTTTTGTAATTTTTTAATTTAAATTGCAATTAATTAATTTTTTGCCGGCAAAGGCATGTCCACAATGAAACAACCATAACTTTTAATTTTAAAAATGGAGAAGACAAACATTACTTGAATCAAGAATGGAATTAAAAATTGTTCAGAAATTTTATTTATGCAAATTAAAATTAAAAAATTGGATTATGAATGAAATTGGTTATTTTTTTGTTTATTTAATAGAATATACATTGAGTTATTCAGTGGCATCAACGTTGGATGATTCAGGTGCTGGTGCAACATCGAAGGGGTCGAAATCGTCCTCGTCAGAGCTATTGGATTTGGAGCATTTGCAGTGGTTATGACCAAATTTTGGTGGCACCGGGTGGCTGCTCCTCCATGAAATTTTGCACCATTTTCGCATAGCATACTGAGCTCGGTTCGAATTCTGCAACATCTCTGTTGTTGTTTTTCAGTAACTGGAAGTCGAAGATGAGCAACCTTCTCAGGTGTGACTTCAGCATCGACTCGTTCCAAACCACCACCACCGCCGCCGTGATGTCCATCTCCTTCTCGAAATCAATGTCAATTGCAATTGGTTGAACCTTCATTGGAGCCATGCTTCTAATTTTTTTCTGAGAGCTTCTATTTTTTTTCAAAAAGGGGAAAAATCATACGACTTTAAAGTCGTAAAAAAAAAAAAAAAACAAATCTTACCACGTCAAAGTCGTAACCTTAAAAAAATTAACTTCGTAAAAAATATTACGACTTCAATTTTTTTTTAAAAAATATTACTACTTTAAAGTCATAAGTTTTTTAAAAAATTAAACTGAAGTCGTAAACTTTTTATAATTCCAATAAAAAAATACAAGTCGTAACATTAGTTTGTTAGATTGAGGGGGAGCTTAATGAATCAAGTGATGCAAGGATCAAGGTTTTGGCTTTCAACATGCATTCAAGATAGATTCAACAAAACCTTCAACATGACTCAAAGCATTGAAGACCTTTGTGATTAAATGTAAAGGATTGAAGTGCATCATGGTGATCCAAGCATTGATCGCATCTCATACACATTCATAATCAC
>PYAF01003507.1:82753-105515 GCA_007407185.1 Glycine tomentella | reverse complement strand
TGGTAATGCATCACTCAACAACTCTAACAACATCGAAAAACTTTTGTCAGTCCACCCATTTAGACACTTTAAGTGATACAAATGTACAAGGAATGACAATTTTGTAAACTTCTTACAACCCGGATAAAGACTTTGCTCTGCCTCTCTTAACAGCTGATAGAACTTATCTGAATTATTGTCGTTTTCAGATTGCTGAACATTAGGCCCATTCATGAATGTTTCAGAATCTCCAGCCTCTGTATTTATATTTGTATCATCACTCTCATTAGTTGCATGCATTGTGAATGCATCATGTACCAATGTATCCATATCATGATCAAACTCCCCTTCTACTTGAGATGTACCCAAAGAACTAGATGTACCAACTTGTTCACCATGAAAGATCCAAGTAACATATCCTTTTAGAAATCCATTACTAATGATGTGCTCATAAACATCAATCCTAGAGCGCCACTTGCAATTGACACATTTGGTACAAGGGCATAAAATTTTTCCATCCTTGGACGATTTTTGCAAATGCAAAATCAAGAAAATTTAAAGCCCCTCTAATATACTTCTCTTTATTGAGAGAGTTGTAATCTATCCAACTCTTATCCATTTAATAAAATTAACTGAAAAAGTAGAATGAAATAGACATAATAAATTAGTGCTTATTATGACTAAAATATTCATGGATAAATCAATCACAGACTTGAGATATATTATCTAGTTTAAACATGTAAATAGACTTGAGTAACCTTGATCAGCAATATAGTTAAAGACAAACCTGGTTGTCACGTCTCTAATTTTGCACCACTTGAATGTCGACACGTTAGAGCTACAGAACATATATACAAACATAAGTCTTCAATATGACTGCTTGTGTCACTTTGTATTTTTGTTTTTTTCTGATCAAAGTGAAACGACAGTGTAAGGGATTGTGACCACAATTGTAGTTACCTCAGTAATTTTCAGCAATTTTACTAGCCAGAAGCACAATGCCACTACAATTTAAGACCCTGTCCTAAACAATAAAAACAATATTTTTTAGGCATAGAAACGGCCTGTTACTAACTGGGCATAAAAACAACACAAAAAAATAACTAATAATTTGAGATATTATTGTAGAAACAAGCTATCATGGTTTAAATAAAATGAAAGAAGAAAGTAGTTTAAATGAAATAAAATTTTATAAGAAAATACTAGTAAAATGAAAGAAGAAAGTACTTACTTGCTTTGGTTGACGGTGGATGCGTCGTGGGTTGCGTTTCCGCGTACCAGCAACCTTTTTTGTGTTTTTCAAAGGTACTGGTTTGGTAAGTAAGAAGCAAAGTCAACATAAAAAAAAAATTGAAACTATCCTTTTTTAGTATTTTAATTTATAATCTGATTATAGTGTAAAATTTTATTGCAGTATTAATATATATACATGTATATATAAAAATATATAATATCCTTGTATTTTTATTGTGAATAAATAGTTTAATTTATTGAATAAAATGTATCGGTTGTTATAATTTTTTGGTATGGTATTGATTAGAAAACAAGTCTTACAATATTAGAAAGTTAAAAACAAGTTAAAGAATATATGTGAGTCATGAATATAAAGTGTTAAATTTTCTTACACAAATAGTCCACTCAAACTAAACTGACGAACATACATTTTTTCTTATTTTTGGACTAGGACTCAGTAAAATCTAATTGAGAGTTTAAGGGAACCTGACCACCAGATCTTAGAAGGCCATCGAAGTATGGATTCTCTCTAGTACGAATGTATGGTTCCTGCATGTAAGGGAGGAATATGAATCAGAATAGTAAACTAGAAAAATACTGAAATTAACAATTAACTAATTTACTACATTTAAATTGATAACAAAAATCATATTAGAGCTAGAAATTAAAGAAATAAAGAATGAAAAATCATAGCAGCTTGAAATTGACCTAGTTGCATACTGAAACTAATTAAATTTAACATGCTAGTAGAGCATAAGAGGTTTGTAGTAACTATGTCAATGGTCATTAAATGCATAGAGAAAATCATGACAGAGGTATTCATTAACCTGCAGCTGAGTTGGGGCATTTGCTCTAGCAGACCTCATGGTGGAGATAATAGTAATTTAAGACTTAAATTAAGAACTAAGTGTATATGAAAATATGATAATTTTAAGGGACGGCACGACAGAATATATAGGTACAGAGCAAGAAAGGGAAAAACAAGACAACACGGTATTTGTTGGATACTCCGAAACTGGTGATACCAATTATGCCATTATCTCTACATGCTTTGTGAAATCAAATACAACATAATATGCGAATCCATTTTATTTAGTTTTTTTTACCTTTACTATAAAAAAATCATTATTAATAATTCTATTTGGCAGAATTGAAGTTAGAATTAGAAATATATAGATACAGGGGAATATTAGTTTTTTTCTTCTAATGTTCAACCACCTAATAGTTAATACACTAGTTTAGGTAACTAATTAAATCACTATATCTTTTATCTCGTGACAACAAAAAAATTAGAATTTGCGATGTGCATCTCTGCCTATGCATGTGTTTCATACACAATATAGTGTAGTATGACAAATATTTAAATTAAATGACAACTTTTTTATTTTTGTGTATTGTTTGTTAGATAACTACATATTTTGGATTTGGATTCTGTGCAAAACAATAATCAATTAATTTATTAGAATGCATTCATTTTAGGTCTGTTGTGGTCATTTTAGCATTAGCTGTCTTAATTTCATTGATCCCATGGCTATAAGTGCCATACTATGTAAAGGCAAGGGATTCAGGCTTGCAAAGCGGTAATAGAGAGATGAAAGAGAACTGGAATTATAATTGAACTCTAAATTAGGATAAAGGCCAATCAAGTTTCAGAGCGTCGTAGGAGATATAAGGTTGGTTGGGTGGTTGGGTGAAAAGTCCCAAGAAGGGTGGGAGGGAGAGGTCGTGGGTTCGAATCCTTCCGTTAACAAAAAAAACTAACATTTAACAACTAACTTTGGCCGATCAAAAAAAAAAAAGTTTCATAGCGTCGTAACTTTGGAAACTTTGTGGATGCTGTGACTGGAAAAGGGATTACTTTTAGTGAGGTGGTGAGGGGTGTACACAGGTTTTCTAAGGCCTTAAGATCTCTTGGTCTGAGGAAAGGACATGTTGTGATTGTCTCCTAGAGAGTGGCTTGGGTCATAACTCGGGTGTGGTGTCTTTGGGTGGAGGTATGGACAAGGTGATTGGCCTAGAACCAGGAGGGTTCACATCACTTCATAACCTATCAAGTCCCAAGCCATATAACTGATATAAGGACTTTAGTCCTAGATGAGGCTAATTTACTTAAACCTAAAATCGAAAGGTTTCCCTACTCCTCGAGTCCCAAGCCATAGGCATAAGAACTGTGGGCAGATTTATGGACTAGGTACTCGGCCTAGAATTGAGAGGGACTACAACCCCTCAAGTTTCAACCCACAGACGTAGGGAATTTGGGTCGAGTTATGGCAAATGTATTCTGCCAAGAACAGGGAGGGTCCAACTCCCAACTCCAAGTGATGTGTACAAAGCATTTTCCATGTCTAGTAAAACTGGAACTAGAGGTTCAAAGACCAGCTAAATTTGCAGAGCAGAATCACAACAAATAATAAAGTTAATCTGAAATGCTACATTCTTCAGATAAACATGTACTGCAGTAAGTAATGATAATAAGCAAAAGCTACTTTTGATAAATAGAAACAGCAAGATTAGTCAGAAATTAGCTAATTGAATAATTTAAAATGATTATTTTAGCAACACATATTGTTTGAATCATACAGTAGATGGCAGATCCATACCAATTTCCTGGATTTCTATGCTCCCTTAAGGTACAGTGACATTCATGGAATATGATGCAAAACATCATACAGAGGCCACAAAAACACTCCCATTGCTCGTTTAATATCTAAACACCGCTCAATTCAAAGAGATCAAACCACTGCCAGAACCAGAACCACATGCAGCCTCAGAATATTCCCTCTCTAATTCCACTCATAGCCTTCTTTTGCTCTAAAGAACACACTCAACCAAAGTGACCAAAATCACCATGACCATTGCTGCTCATACTACATTATATCAATACAAGTAAACTTTTATATTTATAATTTGAAAATATATCCCTGGCACAGACAGTTAATTATCACAAAGACAATCCATATCACAGTGAAGCTTTCAATCAACAGCATTACATGCAGCACAGATCGAAACACACTCTATCTATTTAATTTAAGTCCTTCTCAAATAAATAAAAACAAGACTAAGGTTCGGATTAAAAGCCAAAGAAAAAATAATTAAAAGATATAGTACGTTACGGAAAAACCGCAATCCAATTATTCTCGCCCATATTTTTCTCCTTTATTTTTTTAGCGGTAAAATCGAGCTACTTAAGACAACGCGAGCTAAGTAACCAAGAAATAGAGATTAAGAAATGAACCGTGAAAACTGAAAGTGAACGAACGAGAAAATACTCCCAATGCAGAGCTTTCGATCTTTTGTTGGTCACATCTCCTTCTCACCCCTCTGAAATGTTTTTATGAACAAAACAAATTCAAGCCAAACATATCAAGCAAACATCGATAACTTTCAAATAATTTGCAAGCTAAAACAAAGAGAATATTAAATTACTACCAATTTTTGGGGGGCTTTAACAGAGATAGGTGAGAGGAGAGATTTTATCGGTTTAAAATCAAAAGACAAGAACTATGGTGGCTGGAATCAGCCTCGATGGCGGTGGAGCATAGGTAGGGCTGGAGAGGGAGATCCATATTTTAGAGAGAGTGAGATAGTAAGGTGTAGCTGAGAAATTTTGCTAAAAAAATAAATTTAAATTTCAAGAGAGTGAGAAAGGGATGTTACGTAAAAGTGATAAATTTTGGTAAAAAAAAAATTTAATTATATTTAAGTTATCATAAGATTTGGAAAAATTTAGACATAATTTATTTATTTAAATTTAGAAGAAATTATTTTATAATTTAAAAAAGAATTGTGAAAAGGTAATACAAAGAGAAATATAGGTATAAATATTTCAACAGAAAAATCATAACTACAATTATATATAATATTTAATTAAATTTGTATTGAATGACAAATTAAGTTTGGATTAAAAGAAAATTGGTGATACAACACCACTGAAAGCATTAGAACCCAAAACACAAAAATTTAAAAGTGATAAAAAATATTTAATTTGAATTGTAATATTAACTAGATTGCTTGGGTTATGCATTTTATTAAAATTTTTATGATGATGGAACTTATTATACGATTGGACAATATTTAGTGGTGTATAATTATTTTAGTTTTACTTACACCAAATAATTGTAAGTATAAGACTTTGAAGTTATACCTACACCAACCAAATGTAGGTACAAGTTTTATGAAGTTTTATATAAATCAGATAGTCGTAGGTATATGTTTTTTAGAATTTTTCCTACACTAAATTTTTGTAGGTAATAATCCTTTTGAGTTCTACCTACACTAGTCGAGTGTGGCCACAAATTTTATACAGTTTTACCTACACAAAATAGTTGTAGGTAGAAGTTATTTTTAATTTTAATGAATTTATCTACACAAAATAATGGTAGGTACAAGTTGTTGAATTTTACCTACATTATTCAATTGTAGGTAGAAGTATTTTTTAATTTTACCTACACTAACTCATGAATGTAGGTAAAAGGTGTCCGTAGGCATAGATCATTTTTTTTGTACTCTTAATTTTTTAAACAATGTTTACTCTTCTATTAATTTTTCGCTAAAATTTTTAGTTTCTCTAGAAAAATTGGTTTTTTAATCCTTTGTTTTTTTTATTTGTTCTAAATTAATTAATATTTTATCATTTTTATTTTAAATTTTACAAAAAGTATATTAAATAATATAATGCAAAAATTTAATATCTAGTAGTATCAATTAATCTTATTCCAATTGACAATATCACATTTTTTATTAATAATGTTTGTATTCATCAAAACTAGGATCGAAAGACATTAAATGTCTTCAGACTCGATACCACTAGTTGGGATGCAAATAATCTATCCTAACGTATTAAAATTCAACTTTTGACCATTCCCTAAATAGTATTGTATTCAATTTACTATTTTAAATAAATATATTAATATCATAAGTTGCAAACTTTTTTTAGCATATACCTAAAGTTATAATAATATAGCTACATAAAGAAAGAAAACAATAATATAACGTTATATTATTGTAAATAAGTTAAAAACATGTAAAATACTAACAAAAGCTAAAACTAAAATGGCTTTTACAGATACGTGAAGGAATAACCAAATTAATAACTTAAATGGAGCCTACAAATTGCAAGATAACTAAAATCTCTTGTTAGTAGGTGATACTAATATATATATATGGGTCAAATTAAACTATTTAATTAAAAAAATTAATTTATCCAAAACCTTAATAATTTTTATTTTGAATTTTTCTAACGTTAGTATTATATTATAATGTAACTAAAAGAAACTATACCATTATTTTAAAATATGTTTACTTTTTATTAAATTTTTTATCAGAATAATAAATACAGTAGAAAGTAATGTGTAATACATAATTAAATAATAATAATGTAATTAATTTTTAGATTTTAAAAAACTTATTAACAAATTAACAATTTTGAGTCTCTAAAATAACAACCAAGTTTGGGTCAGAAATGCATCAATTAAAATTATACTTGAATAACTGATTAAATATATAATCTAAAGTCGTTGTTGGTGATTCATTAATTAACATTAACCTCAATTATCCTTTGTAAATCGTAGCCAAGTTTTCTAACAATTTCTTAAAAGCGTCTATTACCACCAACCAAGAAAACGGCGATGTCATTTTCTGACAATTTCGTGTGCCTTTAACCATGTCTAGTACCTTTGATTCATCACAGACAACTTGTTCAACTAATTAAACATCATGATCAGCAAGAAAATAATGGTATATAAGTACTATTTATTCTTAGAATATGATTGAATATAAGCTATTTTTACGCGTCATTAACAGAATTTTTATTAGAGCTATAATTTTTTGAACATCCCATTAAAAATAAAATTATTTGAACATCTGATGATGCATGTATAACAAAAGCACAATCTTTCGTGTATCGACAAGTTTATATCGGATATATATATATATATATATATATATATATATATATATATATATTTAAAAAGTTGATATTTTGGTTATTTCTTTTTGATAGCCAAAGTAGATATTTTGATCTATCTTATAGTATCTTAATGTTATTTATTTTAGTGTTTATACCAGTATAGGTAAAATAACACAATACTACATAATAATAATAATAATAATAATAATACAAGTTGACTTGTAAAATATTGTTGTTTTTATTTCGATTTAAGATTTATGTTTCTGTTTTTTATGATATATTTTGTTTTTTATAAGTTAGAATCAAACACAAGTATTATTAATTTGTTTCAAAATAAGTGTTTTATTTGAAAAAAAAATATTCCAAAATTGTTATTTTTCAATGTTAGTTTTGTAAAATTATATATATTTTTTTATCTATTTATTAGTTTTTATTGATATATATAAAATAACCTAAAATGTCACTTATTTTATAATAAATAGAATAATAATTTACAACAATTTATACATACTTCTCAATTAATTAACTAAGTCAAATCCTTACTTATATATCTTGTACTGACTTTTAAACTCTACTCCCTCCTATCTCTATTATAAGTAAAAAAATTAATTTTACACTTGTTAAAAAAATAGTTAATTTCGTTAAATTGTATTAATCTCAAAGAAAACATAAGTCTTTTATTTCTTAATCACTCTTTATTGGGACTTGAGCATAAAAAAATATTTGACTCTATTAAATAGAGAATATTTTGAAAATAATCTCATTAAATAAGATAAAATTAATTAATTTTTATTTATATTTTAAAAAGACAAGTAATTTTTGTTACTTATGGTAAATTTTATATAATCATTTATGTGTGAATTAATACTTGCTTGTTCAAGTGTTATAAATGGGTTCAGCAAAGAAGTAGTCTTTGCGTGGCAGCAATGTAGTCAAACCCGTTCGAGCCAATCTTCGTCGAACCGGTCAGCAATGGCGGCTCGACCGCCCCTTTGCCCCCAATTCCAAAATGCCGTGACTCTGAGTTTCCTTCGCTTCTTGTGACTCTGAGTTTCCTTCGCTTGTGACTCTCATTTCCTTTGCTTTGCTTCTTGTGACTCTCAAATCAATATTCATCCATATACAACTGAAATTTTATATATACGATATTTTTCACATTTATACAATATTTTAAAATCAAAGAGAAAAAGAAGTAATATCATAAAGAGAAATAAAAAAGTACAAGTTATTTTACACTAATACTCATTTTGGTTTCTAAAATTGTCAGAAAATAACAAATTAATATCTAAAAGATAAAAAATTTAAATTTAATTTTATGACAAATTAATTCCTAAATTTTATGTATTATATTATAAAACAAGATATTATGTGACATTTAATTGTTTTTTTTAACTGAAAATAAGATATTTTCATAATTATAAATTACAAGAGTAACCTTCATGATGTAAATATTACTAAGATACGTTTTATTTCTTTCAATAAATTCCTCTACGCACAACCAGATAATAAAACTTATGTCAATTTATTTAAAGAATTGAGAGATGCTGCACCTATTGGTTGTGACATTCTATTTAATTCTTGTATAATGGAATATCATATCTAATCAACACATTCTTTCTTATTTGGTAAATTTAATGTGGATGCCATTCAATATTAATATCTTGTAGTGAATCTGTAACACCTTGTATGTATCTGGTGTATTAACATATTACTTAATCATATAAGCGCATCATTACTTTAATTAGAACCCCGCGGAAGCGATAATAAAACCGTATTTCTTGATTCATTGTGTATGGTTCGCGTTAAGTATTCATCATAAACATAATCCAACCTCATTGATCCAAAACAACATAAATAGTGGCAAAAGCATAACAATATCTCTACAGATATATCAGGAGGTAAACAAAGGTATATAATCTATATATATCAACTGACACTCACAGTGTCTATACAAAAGAATAAGCATCCTAGTGCTCTGATCTCAAAGATCACTTCCTCACACAAGGGCATACAAGATATACAGTCCATGTACACAACATAACATAATCACCATATATGCACACATGCATATATCTTCCCTCTATAGGGGTACAAAACATCATCAACACAAAACAAGGAGTCTCCCTGCTCCCAAAGTGCTGCAACAGTTGTTCCTACTGGGATCTTCTGTCCTGGGAACCGTCATCTCTGCCAGATGAGTCTCCTGCAAAACATAATCCCCACACGGGGTGAGATAAACATCTCAGTAATCTCAGGGTCCTTGGAGGCATCTCCTCCACCCTGGCTCACTTCCATGACACACGTCATCAAGGCATCACAAACAATGGCTCCCGGCCCTCATAACAATATACAGCCAATCATCTAGCTCTAATGTATATCTGTGGAACTACGCCGCCACGATGCATCATCATCAGCATCAGGACTCTTAGTCCTCAGTATAAGACCGGAACTCACACCCGTGCCATCCCATCGGGAGCTACCCCTTACGCGTGGA
This sequence comes from Glycine tomentella, assembly GCA_007407185.1. Taxonomy (NCBI): domain Eukaryota; kingdom Viridiplantae; phylum Streptophyta; class Magnoliopsida; order Fabales; family Fabaceae; genus Glycine; species Glycine tomentella. The sequence continues at coordinate 95,901 of PYAF01003507.1, read as the reverse complement.
TGCACGTATATGGCACCTCTGAGAATAGGCTTCAACCGCGACGGGACCACCTATCTCTTGGTCTTAAGGGATCATCATCACCCTTGACGTGAACAAACCAAACTAGGAGGTGCACTCTTCTCCTAGGGAGGTCCATATCTATCTAACTGGCCAGAAGATCTAATCAACAGGTATCCATACATACAAGGCATAGAATCATGCATACACATCATTATGAGAAAGTAACAACCAATTCAATGCATACATCATGAATGCAATCATCACTCCCTTGAAGTATGGTGGAACACAGCAGTGGGAAACATCCCCAAGGAACCAAGAACTTACTTGGCAAAGCCGTGCTCTGCGATTCAGTCCCTGAACGATGGTCTACGCCATTGACACCCTCGGTGTCACGCCCTATACAAGGCATATAAGCTCAAATCAAAACCAATTCAACCATACAAGGCATAAACCTCTGAGTCATCTACCTTAAGGTTATCAAAGCTAAATCAATTCACTAAACAACTCATAGACCCTCAGCGATCTATCTCAGCCTAACCAAGTCACTAGAGTCTCCACAAGACTCGATACAAGCCAAAACAAAGAGCTCAAACCTCTATACAGGCCAATTACTCAAGAATCCACAATGTGGTTTGAACGGTTTCTTTCACACAATGTAGCTATTCATATAGCCTCTCAGGCACATATAGAGCAATTATCAAGGCTCATGCATGGTCTATAATCATCAATTAACTAACAAAATACCAACACATGCATTTCTCAGAGCCAAGAACCAAAGTTCATGAAACTAACATTTGAAAGCTAATCCTTCATCACAACAACATTCTAAACATACTTTTCTAAAGGAACCAAGGCTAATTTCAACTCTAGCTCAAAAGGGTCACTATTCATCCCAAAAATCAAATTCACAAATCAAACGGTAAAACTCGAGTTTCTTACCTCAAAGACGACAACGAAGGCTAGTGGACCACTTCCCCACGCTTGGGTGTCCGAGAATCGCCTCCTATCCCAGCCGAACTTGAGTTTTGGGAAGCTCCCTAGAGAATACGATCTCTCTGTTTGATGATTTTTAGGGAAATGTGATGAAAGATTCTAACTCATAGGGTGATTCCCTACAAGTTTCGTGTTTGAAGGTAAGTGTTTTGGTCAAAGAATGAAGGTCTAACGAAGCTTGGCCCTTCAACAATGGTGGAGCTCAGCCAGAGAAAGAAGAAATGAAAGGTTTTGGGCCAAAATCGCGAAAATGACCCTTTTATAGTGGTCCTGTCAAAGGTCCCCCGCGGGTCGCGCCACCTCTGGCGCTAACCACGCAAAGCTCCAGAGACTATGGCGCTAACCGTGCCACCACGGCGCCAACCCCTAGAAAATATGGTGCTAACCGCGTCACCACGGCGCTAACCGCGCCAACCCCCAGTGCCTGTGGCGCTACTGGCGCCAAAACCATCAGGGAAAGGCCTTCTGAAGCACTTTTGGCGCTAACCGCGCCGCTCTGATGCTATTCGCGCCAACCTCCAGTGCCTGTGGCGCTACTCGCGCCAACTAGCAGAGCCTCCGGCGCTACTCGCACCAACATCCAGTATGTCTAGCGCTAACCGCGCCACACTGGCTCCAGTCGTGCCAGACCTCGTGGTCATTATAGAATCTCATTACAAAAATAATTAACCTTATATATAAATGAGAGAGTAATAAAAAGAATATGTTAAAATGTGAAACTAGAACTCCTTAGTCTACAAATAGCTATCCCGGATTAGAAACACATACCTGATTTGACATTCACATTAGGAGACAAACCACATCAACCATACTTTTTTTTTTAATTAATAAACAACATCAATCGTTCGTTCATTCTTCACTTATACATATTGAAATAAAATAAAATAAACCCCTCAGCATGATATCACAAGAAGCAAAATATGGAAAATAAAGACACGAGCCACAGTGTTGTTCAGACTTTAGAGTTCAATTGTTTTTTTGTCCACCACCACCTGGCACTGGTAGACCATTCCAACAAAAAAACACACACACATACCAATGGCTTCACAGTTTTGAGCCCTTTAAAGATTCACTCATATTTTATTCCATCAAGTACATGAGTTTTATCCAAAGAAGAAAAAAAAAAACACATACCACAAGAGAAGAAGGACCATCATCATTAATGTCAGAGCAGGAAACCGATTCATGGGGCTTCCTGTTTGTCTGTTTCTTGATCCTTTTCTCAGGTACTAACTCAAAACTCTGTTCCCTTTTTCCCAAAAAAAGGAAAAGTTTTTGCCTCAAACTCCTTTTGGGGTTAATAATAATAATAGTTGCTTTATTGATGATGATGAGTGAACCTTGTAATTGTTTTGCATAGTATACCTTAAATTATAATCAATATTTTTTTTTAAGTTATTAAGCATCAATCTATTTGGTGGGGTGTTGTTAGATTCTCGATTTATTTTATGTTTATTCTGGTTTTCCTAGGTTGATCATTGATGCTGTTTTTCTGTTAGTTGTCTTTCACGTTTACCGAGGTTGTGGTGATTGTACTTTGTACAGGTAAATTAGTTATCGGGGATTCGTTGGAAACTGACGCACGAGTTTTGCTAAAGCTGAAATCATATTTGCAAACCCAAACTCTTGCAAATAAAGGAGGGTACATAAGCTGGAACAAGAACAGTTCAAATCCTTGTGATTGGTCAGGAATCTCTTGTGACCTCTTCAACGGAACAACAAAGAGGGTTGTGAAAGTAAACATCTCTTACAGTGACATATATGGTAGCATATTCGAAAATTTCTCTCAACTCACTGAACTCACACACCTTGACATCTCTTGGAACTCTCTCTCTGGGGTGATTCCTGAGGACTTGAGGAGGAGCCACAAGCTTGTGTATCTTAATCTCTCCCATAATACTCTTATGGGAGAGTTGAATTTGAAGGGTTTGACACAGTTGCAAACAGTGGACCTTTCTGTTAATAGATTTGTTGGGGGATTTGGGTTGAGTTTCCCTGACATTTGTGATAGTTTGGTGACTTTGAATGTTTCAGACAATCAGTTGAGTGGTGGGATTGATGGCTTCTTTGATCAATGCTTGAGGTTGCAATACTTGGACTTGAGCATCAACCATCTTAATGGGACTCTATGGACTGGATTTTACAGGCTGAGAGAGTTTTCAATCTCAGAGAATTTTCTCACTGGGGTTGTTCCTTCCAAGGCTTTTCCAATTAATTGTAGCCTTGAAAACCTTGACCTTTCGGTCAATGAGTTTGATGGTAAGCCCCCAAAGGAGGTTGCTAACTGCAAGAATTTAGAGGTTCTTAACCTTTCTAGTAACAATTTCACTGGTGATGTTCCCAGTGAAATTGGTTCCATTTCTGGTCTCAAAGCATTGTTCTTGGGGAACAACACTTTCTCAAGGGATATCCCAGAGACCCTTTTGAACCTGACCAATTTGTTCATCTTGGATTTGAGCAGAAACAAATTTGGTGGGGAGGTGCAGGAGATTTTTGGGAAATTCAAGCAACTTAAGTTTCTTGTGCTGCACTCAAATTCCTACACTAGAGGGTTGAACACATCAGGCATTTTTACATTGACAAACCTTAGCCGTTTGGACATAAGCTTCAATAACTTTTCAGGTCCATTACCTGTTGAAATCTCACAAATGTCTGGACTTACCTTCTTAACCTTAACCTACAACCAGTTCTCTGGACCTATTCCATCTGAATTAGGAAAGTTGACTCGCCTTATGGCACTTGATCTTGCCTTCAACAATTTCACTGGACCAATCCCCCCAAGCCTCGGAAACATGAGTTCTCTCCTATGGCTAACCCTTTCAGATAATTCGTTATCTGAAGAAATCCCACCAGAGCTGGGAAACTGCTCAAGCTTGTTATGGCTGAACCTTGCAAACAACAAACTCTCGGGAAAATTTCCTTCTGAGCTAACGAGAATTGGAAGGAACGCAAGGGCCACATTTGAATCAAATAATAGAAACCTTGGGGGAGTTGTTGCTGGCAATAGTGAGTGCTTAGCAATGAAGAGATGGATACCTGCTGATTATCCTCCATTCAGTTTTGTGTATACCATCCTAACAAGGAAGAATTGTAGGGCCCTTTGGGATAGGTTGCTCAAAGGATATAGTATTTTCCCCATGTGTTCATCTCATCCCTCTTCGAGACCATCACACATAACAGGGTATGTTCAGCTAAGTGGGAACCGAGTGGTGAAATTCCTTCAGAAATTGGGACAATGGTGAACTTCAGCATGTTGCATTTTGGGGATAACAAGTTCACTGGGAAATTCCCTCCAGAGATGGTTGATTTGCCACTTGTAGTCTTGAACATAACCAGAAACAATTTTTCTGGTGAACTTCCAAGCGATATTGGCAACATGAAGTGTCTACAGGATCTGGATTTGTCTTGGAACAATTTCTCCGGAGCATTTCCCATAAGTTTGGTGCACTTGGATGAGCTTAGCATGTTCAACATCTCATATAATCCTCTCATATCTGGTACAGTCCCACCAGCTGGACACTTACTCACTTTTGACAATGATTCATATTTGGGTGACCCCCTTTTGAACCTGTTCTTTAACATCCATGATGATAGAAATAGGACACCCAATGTCTTGAAAAATCCCACAAAATGGTCTTTGGTTTTGGCTCTAGCACTGGCTATCATGGTCTTTGGACTTCTTTTCCTTGTAATATGTTTCTTGGTGAAAAGTCCAAAGGTGGAACCAGGATACCTCATGAAGAATACAAGGAAGCAAGAACATGATTCAGGCAGCACCGGATCCTCAGCATGGTATTTCGATACTGTCAAGATATTCCACCTGAACAAGACAGTTTTCACACATGCTGACATCTTGAAAGCAACCTCCAACTTCACAGAGGAGAGAGTCATAGGAAGGGGTGGCTATGGAACAGTGTATAGAGGGATGTTTCCAGATGGGAGAGAAGTGGCAGTGAAGAAGCTCCAAAGGGAAGGAACCGAGGGTGAAAAAGAATTCAGAGCCGAAATGAAGGTTCTGAGTGGTCATGGATTTAACTGGCCTCATCCAAACCTTGTCACACTCTATGGTTGGTGCCTCTATGGTTCACAGAAGATACTTGTCTATGAGTACATAGGAGGTGGAAGCTTGGAGGAACTTGTGACCAATACAAAAAGGTTGACATGGAAAAGGCGCCTAGAAGTGGCAATCGATGTGGCTAGAGCACTAGTCTATTTGCACCATGAGTGTACCCTTCTATTGTTCATAGAGATGTGAAGGCTAGTAATGTGTTGCTAGACAACGATGGCAAGGCCAAGGTCACAGACTTTGGACTTGCTAGAATTGTTAATGTTGGAGATAGTCATGTGAGCACTATAGTGGATGGCACAGTGGGGTATGTTGCCCCAGAATATGGACAAACATGGCAAGCCACAACGAAAGGGGATGTGTATAGTTTTGGGGTGTTGGTCATGGAGCTAGCAACAGCAAGAAGAGCAGTGGATGGAGGGGAGGAGTGTTTGGTGGAATGGACTCGGCGTGTTATGATGATGGGTTCTGGAAGACAAGGTTTGAGTCAATCTGTGCCAGTTTTGTTGAAGGGATGTGGGGTAGTTGAAGGTGCAAAGGAGATGGGTGAATTGCTCCAAGTTGGAGTGAAGTGCACACATGATGCACCACAGGCTAGGCCTAACATGAAGGAGGTTCTAGCTATGTTCATTAGGATATGCAATCCCATTGGGGACTCAAATTATGGACACATTGTGTAGTCTTTTTGTGATTCAAGATAGAAAAGAAAATGTGCATATAGTGTAAGTTCCAATACAGTTTTACATAGAAACACATATGTCATACACAGGTGATTCTTCTCATGTAAAGAAACTCACCATTCATGTTGAAGAAGTTTGTTCAATTTTGTTTTGTATCCATGAGATTTTATCTTTGTGGATATACTTTTGTTTAACGCATTCTGATGAATAATAAGCACCTCTGTTCATTTTGTCTTTTGATCAATGGCAGGGTAAAATATTTCTTTCTTCAATCCGTCAAGAAGATTTCTAATTCTTTGAACAAAGGTAACTTAAATCATTGAGGATTCCTGAACTGAGACAACAGACAAGAAGAGTGAATCCTGTAATAGAAGTGTTAAATTTATTTACACTTGCCTACATAATCACATGAAACGTCACGATAGTGCAAATATGCTTTTATTAGGGATACATTAGAAAACTAATGTGACATCACAATCACATGTACATTGAATGAAATGTTGTACATTGTCATTAATCAAAGCAAGTGTGACATGTGATTTTGTTTTTCCAATTCTCATTCATAACACAGTCAATTTGAAATGAGTTTCCCATGCCTTTTACTCATGACAACCCTCCTACTCTCATGAGCGTTAACTTCTTAATGTGTTGAATAATTTATTTGTTGATTAATAGTATTAATTAATTGGCTTAAATGTAATTTTGATCACCATATTTTCTATATTTTGTAAGTGTGGTTCTTTTATTTTAAAATAAAGACATTTAGTCTTCGTATTTTTTAGAATCATCCGTTTTAATCCTCTTATTTTAAAATAGAGACATTTAATCTTTTAATTTTCTAAAATCCACTATTTTGATTATCCCATCAAATTCGAAATATTGATTGGTTAAGAGATTAACCTAATGTGGCTCAAATTTAGTAATGTGATATAATTTAGTGATGTGATATGAGATTATTTATTTAATTAACATCATATTCAACATTAATTTTCTAACAATCAATTCTTTAGGTGTGATGAAATGATCAAAATCATAACTTTTATAAAATTGAAAGATTAAATGTCTCTATTTTAAAATAAGGAGACCAAAATTATAGATTTTTAAAAATATAGGGACTAATTGTGTCTATTTTAAAATATAGAGATCAAAATTACAAATTTTGAAAAATAGGGAATCAAATTGTATTTAAATCTAATTAATATGTTGGATAAATTTTGTAAATGATTAATGTATCAATTAAAAGATTATTAATTTAATCATAACAATTGTCTAGCTTGGAGCTGTAGCTAGACTTTTGTATTAAATGACTCGTGATAGATTCTAGGAATATTAAAATGGGTTGGATTCGTCAAGACAACTCATTTAGAGTGTGTTTGTTTACATGTTTAGAGACCTATTTTGGAAAATTCAACCTACCAACTTGCATAGCTAGCTACAAATTTAATGGGGGTAGGGCTAACTCCTTTCCTCATTTTCAACTTCTAATAATATTATATATTTAAATTAAAAATCACTACAACAAAAAATCGACCCCACTAGGCATGACTCTAAGAATCTATTAAAGTTGAATTGAAAATATTAATAATAAATATTAAATTATAATACATTTTTTGGATAAGATAAAAATTTATTAATAAAAAATGCTTAAATAAAATATAAGGTATGCTCAATTCAAGACACCAATACATAATAACTTGATTAAGTTCAGAATTTACTTTAGTTCCAGCAATTGAGAGATCATCATCATCTTCATTGATTGTGGAAGTGAGACATATATTTGTTTTTTCATTTTCAATTGAGGATTCAGAAGTTGTTGACTCATTATCTTCCCAAGCTATGTAGGCTCTCTTAGACTTTCCTTCCTTCTTCATCTTGTTTTCACTTTGTTGCTTTTTCAAAAAGATAGAGCATTCAGATTTGATGTGGCGAGGTTTTCCACATTCAAAGCAAGTGAAGTTGTTGTCATTCCTTTTCTTGTTGTTGTTGTTGTTGTTCTTTGTGAACTTTCTGTTCTTGTTTCTTCTCAAGAACTTGCTGAACTTTTTGACAATCAAATTCATGTTGTCCTCTTCATCTTCTTCACTTGAGTTTTCCTCTTTTTCAACCTTTGAGGATGCAGCTTTCAAGGCTATGCTTTTATGTTTCTTCTCTGCATCTTCTGCATTGGTTAGTTGTGACATTTCAAGTTCATACTCAAGAAGCTTACCAAATAGTGCAGCCATAGATATTTTGGATAAATCCTTTGATTCCTTGATCGCTGTCACCTTTGGTTGCCATGGTCTTGTGAGACACTTCAAGATTTTGATATTTAATTCTTCAGCATCAAAGATCTTTCCAAGACCAAGAAGATGATGAACTATATGAGTGAATCTTGTTTGAAGCTGAGAAATGCTTTTAGTGGTGTTCATCTTGAACATTTCATACTCATGGATCAAAGCATATTTTCTTGATCTTTTTACTTCATCTGTACCTTCATGAGTTATCTCCATCATTTCCGACATCTCCTTTGCACTTGTGCACCTAACTATTCTAAAGAATTCATCAGAGGAAAGTGCAGAAGTAATCATATTTTTAGCTTTAAAATCATATTGGACAACTCTCTTTTCAGCATCTGTCATTTCATCCCATTCTTTGGGAATCATATCATTATCAACAGTTTTTGTAGGAATCACAGTACCTTTTTCTATAGCATTCCAAGCACCTGGGTCATTTGATTGAATAAAGATTTTCATTCTATTTTTCCAAAAACTAAAATGTTCTCCTTCAAACATCGGACGACGATTGAGAGAGGCACCCTCCTTGAAGGTAATTTGTGTGGTAAGATAGTGATCTTGAATAACATTCAAGAACCTGCTCTGATACCAATTGAAAACAATAGGATACCCACAATAACCAAGAGGGGGGGTGAATTGGTTGAAACTTGGTCTTTTAAGATTTATTTGTCAAATCAGAGTTAAGGATCTTAATCACTTTCAAAACCAAGAATGCTTTTACTCAATTAAATTATTCAGCTCAAGAAACCAATAGCTCAAAACAGAACTTGTTAGGTAATGATAATGAAACCAAGAACAAATGAACAAGAGGACTTGTAGAGATAGAGATAAAGAAAATTAACACAAGCAATTTATATTGGTTCACTTCACAAAAGAAGCTACATCCAGTTTCTTCTAATCAACACTAGATTAGAGTTCCACTATTATAAATTTCTGTTCTTACAAGTTTTACAACAACCTCCCTTTATCAACACTAGATAAAGAATAGAAATCTAAAATCCTATTAGATTTCTAAAGAGCAAGAATCAGAGAACACTACTCTAGCCAAAGCTTCAAGAACCCACTTACAATAGCATCAAATAATAGAAATTCCAAAATAGAATTACAATCAAAGAATATGGAGAGAAACTACCTAATGATCCAATGAATGTGAATGCATGTGAATTACCAATCAAGGTTGAATAGTAGAAAACAGAATTTCAGAACATGCTCTCCATGAAACTTTTGAAGTTTCTTGTCCAAAAATCATTCAATAGCTCATGATGATTAAAGAGTGGGACAAGAAGTTAGAGAACCCAGAAAATCACTTTCAAACTCTTAGAAGGCTTATGTATGCTCAGAAAATACGAAGTGTTCAAGTTAGAAATCAAGCCAAGCCTTCCTTCTATTTATAACAGAATTTTGTAACAACCTGTAATCAATTAACACACATATGTAATTAATTAAATTGTCACTTAATCAATTAAAGTGTTCAAGGCATATTCTGGGTTTCAACAACGAGCAAAATAATCAATTAAACCGAGCTGTAATCAATTAAATCAGAAAAGGTCAGTTTCACAAAATAGTCTGTGTAATCGATTACAAATAATGGTAATCGATTAAAGCAGCAATGCAAGCTTTTTCAAATGGCCTATGTAATCGATTACAAATGATGGTAATCGATTATCACAACAAGGCACAAAATACATTTTACACTATGTAATCGATTACAATAAGTGAGTAATCGATTAAAACATTTACTAAAGCTTTCCAGTTTCAAGTACGAGCCAAATAATCGATTAATCTGATAGGTAATCGATTAAAATGTTCATAGAAGCTTTTCCAGTTTGAAACAAAAACTGAATAATCGATTAAAATGCTATGTAATCGATTAAAACAGTAAAATTATATTTTTCCAAAAAACAATTACTCAATTAAATCCCTTTTCAAATAATTAGTAGCTTTGATATTTTAATGAAAATCATTTAAGCATGTTAATGAGTATGTGAATGCAATGCAAGGATCAAAAGGTTGCCTTCTCCTACACTTGATTTGAATTACAATCTTTAAGGCATGTGAAAAGCTCAAAACTATCTTCTAGGTCTTAGGCTTCATTCTTTGTAACGCCTCAATTTACCATCTTGTATTTTGTTGATTTTTGATGAAAATTCTTTTCAACTTGCTTAAAAATACCAAACTAAATTTACTAATAACTGATATTCAAAAAGATTTCCATTACTGATTAATATTTATTACACTGATGTAATGTAAAATAAGAGTACAAACTGATTTCAATTTTTTTTTACATGATACAAATAACTAAAACATTCTATCTCAACAAAATACATCCTTAAGCATAACATTCTTCAAATAACACATCTTCAAATAAAACTTCTTGACTATCTCTTTCTCTGCTGTTCATCTGCTCGCCCGAATAAAATCAAGGTCATGGCAGGTGTCAACCACAGACACAAAATACAGGGTAAGTTCATGATAAACATAATTTAAACAACAGAATACATACAATGTATAGATAGTCATAACAACATCCTAAAAAATTATATGATGCATGATTCTCTTTTTATTTTAACACGGTCTAGCCCCCGCCAGGAAAAATATCAAATTAACACGGACTAGCCCCTGCCAGGCAAAATATCAAAATAACAAGGATTAACCCCCGCCAGGCAAAATATCAAATTAACACGGACTAGCCCCTGCCAGGAAAAATATCAAATAACACCACTTCTTAATTACTGTCTCATGTGCTTTACTTAGAAACTCAACATTAATCAAGTACAGAACTCAGCTTATTACTCATGTACAAAAACTTAACATATCATCCATGTACATCGATTCATAGAAACACATGAAGTCCATAGAGATTTATAAAACACTTAGCAACACATGAACTTCATAGAAATTCATAGAAACACTCAACAACACCTGAACTCCAAACATTTATTTAAACAAAACAACACTCAACATTTATTTAAGCATAAACTCCCCTATACATATTCAAACACAAGTAATACTTAAATTATCTTTACCATAAAACTTCCCCATACATACCTTGTAACCTCTTATTAAGCTTGTCTTTTTCTTCCTTCAAAGCTTGACAAACTTTCCCTAAAGATGCTAGCCTTTTCTACACGTGATCTTCAAGGAGATGTGGAGTCTTTTTCTCACTTGATTTAGGCTTTAATAAGGGAAGGATGAAAATGAAATGAAAGAGGTATGAGGGAGAGCTTCACGTGAAAGTGTGTAGGGAAATGTCTTGGGAATGAATTGCACTTAAGGACGCCTTCACCCCTTTATACAGTGGTTGGAAAATGATATAATATTCATGGACATTTCTACCCTTCCTAACTATTTACTCTCATTTGGTTGAAAATGATAGGAATACTTCAATACAACCAAGAGGGGGGTGAATTGGTTGAACCTTGGTTATTAAAAATTTTCAATCAGAGTTTCCACAGGATCTTTATCACTTTAAAAAATTGTTTTGAAACCAAGAATCTTATATTTAATCAAATTCCTCTATCAAGAAAATCAATAGACAACTGAAATCTTTCTGTGCAAATAATTTGATTCACAACCAAAGCAATTAAGAGATGAAGAAATTAGAATAAAGATCAGCCACAATTTTTATACTAGTTCACTTCAAACACTATGAAGCTACATTCAGTTCTTCCACTCAACACTAGAATGGAGTTTCACTATTACAAATTAATGTTCTTACAAGATATTACAAGTCTCTCTTTATCAACCCTAGATAAAGTTCAGAAATCTAAAACACTATTAGATTCTTAGAGACCAACCCCACTGAGAACACTACTCAGCAATCCCTAGAGAAACGCTATCTCTAGTCATCATGCAAGAAACCCATTTACAATAAGTCAATCTTTACAAAAATCAAATAATAGATTTACAACCACAAAGAATAAGGAACGAATTCACCTGATAATCCAATGAACAAGATGCATATGTATGATTCACTAGGTTGAAAGAAAGAATAACAGATTCAATACTTCCCTTTCCTTACTCTTTGAAACTCAATTATGCTTCACTCTTCAAATCAAAAACCCATATGAATTTTGATGAAGCCAAGATGTTTTAGAACTCAGAAAACTCACTAATGAAAGCTCATGAATGTTTGTGATTGCCCAGAATACGAATTTCTCAACTCTTAAAATCACAGGGCAATAGGTTCTATTTATAACAACTTTCTAACTGAAAATAATCGATTAAACACGCTCCTGTAATCGATTAATTCAAGAATGTAATCGATTAAAGTGTTTATGATGCGTTCTGGGTTTGAGCTATGAACATTGTAATCGATTATTCCGTCACGTAACCGATTAAACCAGACACTCATGATTTTCCAAATGCACTGAGTAATCGATTACTGAATTTGATAATCGATTAAGACAGATAGACCAATATTTTCAAATATACTATGTAATCAATTAAAATGATATGTAATCGATTAAATAAGTAGAACATGTTAGTCATAGGCATGATATGTAATCGATTACAAACTTCTGTAATCGATTAAGACAGACAGTATGATATTTCAATTTTAGCCTAGGTAATCGATTAATTCGATATGTAATCGATTACATTGTTCTTGGTTTGTTTTCCAGAAGGCACGAAGAACAAAATAATCGATGCCAACATATCTGTAATCGATTAAAGCAGGAAAACTTCATTTTTCCAAAAACTTGATTTTGATTTGCCTTATTCGTTAAATGCTTTTGAATTGGTCCTCATTCTAACAATCCTAAATGAATGATTATGCATGATATGCACATTGGATTATCAGATAACACATTTTCCCTTTTACATGAATCAATTGATCTTCAAGCTTCCAAGACACTTTGCAATGAGGCATGTTGAAAGCACAAAACTCCAAAGCTTGATTCCATGTCCATCCTTTCATATTTCCTCTTGAATCAACATTGGTTTCATTGTAACTAAATTTCATGTCATTCCATTTCATTTTAACTAGATTCCTTATGATTCCTTTACTTTATAAGAAAAATCTTCTAGGTTTATCATGCACCTTACAAGTGTTCTACCACTTGTCTTCATCATAAGGCTTCCTTTGACAAGTGTCCACTTAGTTGGCATGTCTTGAAGCTTCTCTAATTTTCCTCC
>PYAF01003507.1:63309-81225 GCA_007407185.1 Glycine tomentella | reverse complement strand
CGTGAACTTCAAGCTAAAGGGGAAAGGAAGACAAATTTTACTTCCTTGAATGCTACATGTGTCATTTTTGATGATGAATAAAAATCTAATTCCAATTATAGTTTTCCACATGGCATTTTCTTGTAAGAAGTCAAGTTTGATTTGAACTCTTTTACCTAATAATAGAACTCTAGAGATCTCCAGAAATTGACTTCAATGATAGTTAAAATTACTTACAAGCAGAGTGATACACAACCTTGCATACGAGACTGCTTTTATCTTAATTCTGATTGGTCTGTACTATTTTTTATCATCAAAATTACTAAACCATTTTATTAAATAAATCTGGACACCCCACAATTTAGTGAAAATTCTATAGATTCTATTTATTATTTTTTTCCATATTTTTCCAATGCTTGAATTCTTTTGACTAATGTTTCAAAGTTGTCACCTTATAAAATTCATAGAAATTCTATTCTAGAGTTGCTTGTCACAAACTATTTTGATATTCTGTCAGTCAAGAGTATTCTATAATTTTATCAGGTTCTCACAAAATCTCTAAGGATATCTGGTCATTTATGGCCTGAAGGGCATTATGATAAATTCATCATTCATCCTAAGGCATATTTGTCATTTCCACCATAAAATATCTAGCAAAAAATATCTAAGGGTATTCTTGTCATTTCCAAAATATCCAAGGGCATTTATATAATTTCCATCTTAAAAGATCTCACTAAAATATCTAGGGGCATTTTTGTAATTTTCAAAAATATCCAGGGGCACTATTGTCATTTTCACCTTAAGGGCATTTCTGATTTAAGGAAAGGGTAATATGGTCATTTCTCTTCAAACATTTCCTTAATGTCTCTAATTGATATTTCACCCAATTAATTGAAATATAGACCAGCCAAATTTCTCATAATCTAATACTTACATCAAGAATAATTCATATAACGTATATTTGCAGTTATTGAAATTTCAGAGTGTTACATTCTTCATGTTGCTCCCCCTATATTCAACAGATAAGAGGTGTCAGATTCAACAATTAAATACCTGATAGTAAAACTCCTCGAGAGTGAACCTTGATTGAAAATGGTCATGAGGTTCACGTAACCTCTAGTTTCCACCCTTTCTCCTACAAAGCCAAGGAGTGGTCCATAATTTGCACATCCAAGAGCACATCAAAGTTAATTTGCACCTCCTAGACAAGCATGAAGGAGCACACCAACTCAAGAAGAACAAGGCATGGATTTTGTACTCTCAAGTTGAATTTAATTCCAGCACTTATGATGGCAATTGTAGTGGCAATAAATAGGCCTTTAGTGCAATCAATAGACCTATAGTGGCAATTGTCTAATAATTGTAGGTGCACTTGTATGTAACTTTTAGCACCTATGTAAACTTGTAAAGTTGTGGTGTGCACGTGGCTGACTCAGCCATGAGTCATCACGTGAATAGCTTGCACCACAAGCTTCACTAGCTTTCACCTCAAGCTTCATTTCATTTGTCATTACATTCCACTTGCATTTAGCTTACATTTTTAGGTAGCTTGCAACACATGCTTTATATGTGGCTATATAAGGCAAGCTCAAACAGATTCGTAACAACTTTTGGTTAAATCAATAAGAAATTCGAATTTTCTTATGATAGTTTCTCTCTTGTTCTTGTGCAATAACTTTTTGGATCTTATCAATAGCTTCTCAAGGCTATTGTGGCGATTCTTCCTAGACTCATTCGAGAGCTTCTCCATGGCGTCATCCAACTTCATTCCTTGTCTAATTCCATCCTCCATTGCTTGATTCTTTGGATTCATTCACGCCACTTCTTGCTCCAATTTTCGAATAAGAGTTTGAGTTCTTGAAAAGTTCTTGAAGATTGAGTTTCATTGCAAGGTAGATTGGGGAATCCAATGTCAAATAAGGTTAGACATACACCATGTGGTATCAGAGCCTAATCCTTGTGAAATTCTTCTTCAATTTCAATTTCTAGAACTACTCCAAAGGTAAACCGAAAATCCATAAATCTTAGGTCTACTTCTAGTTTTCTTAAGTTGCTTTAAAGTCTTAGTGGATTGAGTCTTGTCTTGTATTCCTACACCTTTCCTAGTGATTAATTTCCAGTTTTAGAAATTTTGTTCATCTCATGTTCTTCATGTTCTTCCTTGTTCTTGATAATTTTCTAGTTTTGATTCTTGTCAACTTGTGTTAGTAGTTGTTTGTATATTGTATAATCTCTTGTTTTGATTCTAATCTCATTTATAAATCTGAATTGAGTTGTAAAAAACAAATTTTACAATTGTTATACATTGTTTTTCGAGATTCACCTCATTTCTTTAGGCATTTTTGAACTTGTACAAAAGCAAAACAAAAGCCTATAAAAATGTTGTGAAAGAAACTAGAAAAGGCAAAAGAAAAGAAATTAGGTGCAGCCAAAGAAAATATTGAATTGGTGGTTGGAAAAACAGAATAAAAACAGAGTTTGGAGGCAAAGAAAAGTTACAAAAGTTACAAGTTCAAATTTCCTTTGAATCACAAAATTGAGTGAACTTGTATAACAAGCAAGTTTGGTGAAATTTGGCTTTAACACTTGAATTTGCTTAGTGTATCTCCTTTATGCAGTTTCGGTCCAACAACTATCCTTGAGTTGTCTCATTGAATTTCAATTTGAGTTTGTGTTATCCTTATATTTTTAGCTTTTGTTGCTTGTCTTTAAAAAATTTGTTTCCTATTGCACTTTAGTCAAGAACCTTGATTGGATTAGGAGTTTTTGCTTAAGAGATATAGAGGGCAAGAGTGGGAAAAGACAAGAGAGAACTTTAGAGAAAAAGCCTAGATAAAGTGTGCAAACAAGAGTGTGAGTGGCAAACACTTAGAGAGTGGTGAGAATTTTCCTCTATACTTGTGTTTTTGCTAACCATTTCTTTTAAAGGATGAGCTCAAGGGAAGAAGAAGCTTTGTCACCTAAGACCTCTAGGTTGATGAAGGCTATTACAAAATAGATGGAGGAATTACAAACCAAAATGGAGGCAAGATTTGAGGAGTTACAAAGGGAGACAAAGAAGGAGTCATCCAATTGGGAGTATGGATGGAGAGGCCTATGAGGATAGGAGGATGAGTGAATATGCATCCTTTCTTGGAGGAAATTATGAATAGGAGGGGAATGAGAGTGAGGAGTAGAGAGAAAACAACAATAGGATACAAAATAATAGAAGATAAAATCATAGGAGACAAAATAAAGAGTAAGATTGGAGGTTTAGGAGAATAAGAGAGAAGGGAGGAATGGAGGATTGAGTGGAGTGAAAATTAAAATTCCAAAGTTACTTGATACAGAAATTACTTTGAGTGGGAAATGAAAGTAGAGCAAATTTTCTCATGCCAACACTTTGATGAAGAAAAGAAAGTGATTGTAACAATTCTGGAATTTGGTGGCTATGCTTTGGTGTGGTGGAACCAAATTCAAATTGACATAGAGAGGTTGAGGAGGCCAAGAATCAATTGCTGGAATGACTTGAAGGGGTGTTTGAGAGAAAGATTTGTTTCCACTTATTACTCAAGAGAAGTCCACAACAAGCTCCAAAGACTATTCCAAGGCTACAAAAATGTTGATGACTACTATAAGGAGATGGAATTGATGATGACAATGGCTGAAATTGTGGAGAGCCAAGAGGAAACCATGGCTAGGTTCCTTCATGGCTTGAATAGAGACATTCAAGATGTGTTGGAGCTACATTCCTATGGCACAATTGAGGAGCTAGTCCACAAAACTCAAAGAGTGGAGCAACAACTCAAAAGGAGGAAATCTTCCAAAACCAATGGGGCTTGAAACTAAGTTGCTTGTTTTAATCACATAAAAGAATTGTACTCAAGTGACCATGACTTCTCTAGTATTTTTGCTTTGTGTGAGAAGGGGGCTCATCAAGGGTATTTTAGACATGATGGTTTGTTGTTCGAGGAAAAGAAACTATGTGTACCTAAAGGTTCTTTGAGAGAACTCTTTATTAGAGAAGCTCATGAGAACAACTTGATGGGGCACTTTGGTGTAGAAAAAACTTTGGCTATTTTACATGAACATTTCTTTTGGCCAAAAATGAGGCATGATGTGCATAAGCTTGTATCTCAATGTATTACTTGTCATAAAGCTAAATCTAGATTAATGTCTCATGGTTTATATACATCTTTGTCTATTCCTAACTCCCCTTGGGTAACATTTTCATGGATTTTGTGCTTGGTCTCCCAAGATCCAAGAGGGGAAAAGATTCTATATTTGTTGCTGTTGATAGCTTCTCAAAGATGACACACTTCATTTCTTGTCACAAGAATGATGATGCTTGTGTAGTAGCCAATCTCTTCTTCAAGGAAGTGGTGAGACTTTATGGATTGCCTAGAAGCAATGTGAATAATAGAGACACAAAGTTCCTTATCCAATTTTGGAAGACATTGTAGGGTAAGCTTGGCACAAAGCTCTTGTTTTCATCAACTTGCCACCCACAAACGGATGACCAAACTGACATGGTGAATAGGACCTTGAGTCAACTCCTTAGATGCTACATCAAATGCAATTTTAGGACATGGGAGGAGTGCCTACCTCACATTGATTTTGCTTTTAATAGAGTGGTTCACAAAACCACTTCCTTATCTCCTTTTCAAATTGTCTATAGCTTCAATCCTTTAACTCATCTTGATTTATTGTCATTACCTAACACTTCTTCTATGATTAATCATGATGCTTTGTCTAAAGCTTCTTATGTTAGGAAATTGTATGAAAAGATGAAGGCCCATGTGGAGAGGAAGATGGAACAATATGCTAAGCAAGCCAATAAACACAAGAAGCAAGTAGTCTTCAATGAAGAAGATTTGGTTTGGCTTCATTTAAGGAAGGATAGATTTCCTCAAGAGAGGAAATCCAAACTCCAACCTAGAGGAGATGGACCTTTTAAGATTTTAGAGAGGATCAACAACAATGCATATAAACTTGAGTTGTCAATTGAGTATGGTGTGAGTAACACCTTTAATGTTTGTGATCTTTCTTTGTGTGATGTGGGTACAAGTGAAGGAGCAAACTTGAGGTCAAGTTCCTTTCAAGAAGGAGGGGATGATGGAGGTCCATTACAAGCTCAAGGCCAAGGAGGAGAACTTGAAGAACTTCCTTCGATTAGCCTTAGAGGTCCTATGACAAGAGTTAGAATCAAGCCCTTCAAGAGCACATCAAAGTTAATTTGCACCTCTTAGACAAGCATGAAGAAGCACACCAACTCAAGAAGAACAAGGGCTGGATTTTGTACTCTCAAGTTGAATTTAATTCCAGCACTTATAGTGACAATTGTAGTGGCAATAAATAGACCTTTAGTGCAATCAATAGACCTATAGCGGCAATTGTCTAATAAGTGTAGGTGGACTTGTAAGTAATTTTTAGCACCTATGTAAACTTGTAAAAGTGTAGTGCGCACATGGCTAACTCAGCCATGAGTCATCATGTGAATAGCTTGCACCACAAGCTTTACTAGCTTGCACCTCAAGCTTCATTTCATTTTCCATTACATTCCACTTGCATTTAGCTTACATTTTATAGGTAGCTTGCAGCACAAGCTTTAGATGTGGCTATATAAGGCCAACTCAAACAGATTTGTAACAACTTTTGGTTAAATCAATAAGAAATCTGAATTTTCTTGTGAGAGTTTTTCTCTTGTTCTTGAGCAATAACTTCTTGGATCTTATCAATGAATTCTCAAGGCTACTGTGGCAATTCTTCCTAGACTCATTCAAGAGCTTCTCAATGGTGTCATCCATCTTCATTCCTTGTCTTATTCCATCCTCTATTGCTTGATTCTTTGGATTCATTCACACCACTTGTTGCTCCAATTTTCGAGTAAGAGTTTGAGTTCTTAAAGAGTTCTTGAAGATTGAGTTTCATTGCAAGGTAGATTAGGGATTTCAATGTCTAATGAGGTTAGACATATATCAGAAATCATACATATAGATAATTTTTGTTTAGACATGGACGCAAGAAGTGCAAAATACTTTATCACCTTCATAGACAATTTTTCACGGTATATGTATCTCTACATACTTCGTTCTAAAGATGAAGCTTTAGATGTCTTTAAAGATTTTAAGGTCGAAGTGGAGAAACAATGTGGAAAGCAAATTAGGAACGTGAGATCCGATAGAGATGGAGAATACTATGGTAGATACACGGAGAATGCACAAGCACCTGGTCTATTTATGAAGTTTCTTCAAAAACATGAGATTGTTGCCCAGTACATTATGTCTGGTTCTCCGGATCAGAATGGTGTGGCAAAAAGAAGGACCGAACCTTAATGGACATGGTAAGAAGTATGAGGAGTAACATAAAACTTCCTCAATTCTTGTGGATTGAATCATTAAAGATAGGTGTGTATATATTAAACTGAGTTCCAACCAAGGTTGTCTTCAAGACGCCTTTTGAGTTATTCAAAGGTTGGAAACCGAGTTTGCGACATATACGTGTTTAGGTGCCCAACTGAAGTAAGAATTTATAACCCACAAGAGAAGAAACTAGACCCAAGGACTATCAGTGGGTATTTCATTGGATATGTTGAAAGGTACAAAGGGTATAGATTATATTGTCCATCACATAACACTAAGATTATGGAATCGAGAAATGCAAAATTTCTTGAGAATGACTTGATCAGTGGGAGTGTTCAATTTCAGGACATCTGAAAAAGATCACTATGAAGCCCAACCCTCTGGATCAAGTGATAGATTAATTGTCATTCACACCCGTCAAGTACAAATGGGTGTTAGACAACCAGTGATTGAAAATCCACAAACTGTTGAAAATGACCTTGTAGATCAAGTTGCTGATGAGGAACAACAAGTTCCTCAAGAAGATCACAAAGCAACATTAAGAAGGTCTACTAGAGTCAAAAGGTCAGCAATTCCTAATGATTATGTGGTGTATCTGCAAGAATCAGACTACAGCATTGGAGCCGTAAATGATCTTGAATCATTTTCATAGGCCATCAGTTCTAAGGAATCAAACTTGTGGTACAATGCTATGAAAGATGAGATGGGTTCTTTGGCATCTAACCAAGTATGGGATCTAGTTGAGTTTCCTAATGGTGTAAAAACCATTGGATGTAAATGGATTTTGAAACAAAGAAAGACTCATAAGGCAGCAATGAGAGACATAAAGAAAGACTGGGACCAAAAGGTTCACTCAGAGAGAAGGAATTGACTACACAGATACATTTTCTCCTGTATCTAAGAAATATTCTTTCTGGGTAATTATGGCATTAGTAAGTCTTTTTGACTTTGTGTTACATCAAATGGATGTGAAAACGACATTCCTTAATGGTCATTTAGAGGAAGAGGTTTACATGAAACAACCTGAAGGATTCTCCTCTAGTGATAATGAGCACTTAGTCTGCAAGCTTAATAAATTCATCTATAGATTGAAACAAGCCTCTCGCCAATGGTATCTAAAATTTCATGAGGCCATCACTTCATTTGGTTTTGAAGAGAACATAATGGATCAATGTATATACCAGAAGGTTAGTGGGAGTAAGATTTATTTTCTTGTGTTATACGTGGATGATATTTGCTTGCAACTAATGATAAGGATTTACTATTTGAGGTGAAACAATTTCTCTCATAGAACTTTGATATGAAGGATATAGGAGAAGCATCTTATGTCATTGGCATTAAGATCCATAGGGAAAGATCTCACAACATTTTGGGTTTGTCTCAAGAGACCTATATTAACAAAGTTTTAGAAAGATTTAACATGAAAGATTGCTCACCAAGTGTAGCTCCCATTGTGAAGGGTGAACAAATTGATTTGAGTCAATGCCCGAAAAATGGTTTTGAGCAAGAACACATGAAGAATATTCCATATGCTTCAATTGTTGGAAGCCTTATGTACGCTTAGGTTTTCACTAGACATTGCATATATTGTTGGAGTTTTGGGAAGATACCAGAGTAACCAGGTATTGACCACTGGAAAGCTGCAAAGAAAGTGATGAGATATCTTTAAGAAATAAAAGATTACATGCTAATGTATAGACAAACTGATTGTTTGGAGGTGATTGGATACTCAGATTCAAACTATGATGGCTGCGTTGATTCACGAAAATCAACATTTAGTTATATTTTTATGCTAGCAGGTGGAGTTGTATCTTGGGGAAGTGCCAAGCAGACCTTGATTGCTACTTCTACTATGGAGGCTGAGTTCGTTTCCTGTTTTGAGGCTACCTCGCATGGTGTATGGTTGAAGAGTTTCATATCTAGGCTTAGAGTCTTGTTGTCCATTTCTATAAAATCTTTACTGCTACTTCTACTATGGACTCTATTTCTAGGCCATTGAAGATGTACTGTGGCAACTCTGTTGCGGTATTCATGGCTAAGAACAACAAAAGTGGAAGTCGAAGTGAACACATCAACATCATGTACTTAGCCATAAGAGAATGCGTTAAAGAAAACAAAGTTGTCATTGAACACATTAGCACTGAGCTGGTGATTGTCGATCCTATGACTAAAGGCATGCCACCAAAGAATTTTAAGGATCGTGTAGTAAGAATTGGACTTGTTTCCATGATGTGATTTCACTGTACCTACATTTGTTATTTTCAATGAAACTTTTGCTTAGTTTGATGTTTTCTCATATGGTTTTGTGCACATATTCATTTAGTTACTTTGAAAAATATCATTAAGTTTTGATCTGGAATAAATATATAGTTTATTCATTAATTTGAGAGCTAGCATTTAGAGACTTTATATATTGTGGTACGTGGAAGATAATATTCACTATTAGAGGACCTATCGCCATGACTCATATATTCTATTTCTTGTTATGACTAATGTTGAATTAAATGGATCATGTGGGAGAATGTTGGATTCCCTGAATATTGGGACAGACGTACGTCCTTTATATTTTAGTTGCTATTTTTATGGGAGAACCGTTTCCAATGTGTTCTATTTTTTTGTCCACATTTAACCCACTTGTGCAACGTTCAACAACAACCCATGATCTTATCCCACGTTCTAATCCACGGAGGTTGAGCTCTATAATGGGCAGAGCTCTATAAATAGAACTAGGTGCTCTCTATTTTAGATCACCAAGCCTACTCCTCTCTTAAAAAAAAACACATCAACGAGTTTGAGCGAGTGAGGGTCTAGAAAACTAAAACTCCGAAGGTTTTAGAAAGCCGATAGCAATGGCTGGAGGTAGGTACCTCTGAAATTTTTTTTCCTTCTATATCTATTGTTTGATGTGAATGTGTTTAAATGGTTGTTAACATGTTCAGACCAGTATATTTAGTCTTATATTTAAATCAATCATACCCATCTTAAATTTTTTAACAAGAATATATAAGCCATTTGCTAGAATATTACTATAATTTCGCCTATATGTCCATTTCTGTAGAATCTTGTTGTCTTGTTGGTTTCCTTATTGGTATCCAACATTATTTCTAGCCAATTTGCTTTATTTTTCCTGTCAATAATGTTAATAAGGTTGATAATGTTTAATAATTGATGAATGACAATGTGGATCATCACGAGTTGGGTCATGTTGAAGGAAAAATAATCAAAATTGCTCTAATATTGGGAATTTTTATTTTCACCTGTTTTGTTAAGTTAATACTATCTTTGATGTTGTTTTTTTAACAAAAATACCCTTAACATAGACAAGTTTCTATTGAGACAACTACACAATGTACAAAACAAAAACATATTTTTGTTTGGTATTGTGAAATCCCCTTACACCAATTTCAACATATATAAACCTACATTAATACCATTACAAAGATGAGTACTATCAAACCCTAATTTTGTCCTGTCCAAAAAAAGGAAAAGAGAAAAAAAAAAAGAATAGCAATTAAACAAGAATTATAAATAAAAAAGAGAGGCCCCAAAGAGACCTAATGGGCTCTATGAATGCCCATTAGGTCAAGTGCGAATAGTACAAAAGCACAAAGGAAGGGGACTGTGCAATTAATTACACAGAAGAAGCATGGATCCCAAGAAGGAAGAATGGACCAACGAGGGGGCAACATTTGGCATCTCCATCAAAGAAGGGAGAGGGGCTTCTTGGTACGCCCTCATTCCATCATTGTCTCATCTTATTCCCTTCTTTCTTCTTCTCTTTCGTTTCTTTTTCTTTCTTCTTTTTCGATTTGCTTTATTCCTCTTCATCTCACTGGTGATCACCTTGGCCACCGACAAGAGCTATACAGGTGGCTACTATTGTCTTTGTCTTTGTTTTATCTCGTTGTTAGTTTGTTCATGCATCTTTCCTTCATCTTCTTTCCTTCTTATTCCATTTGCGTTTTTTTACCGTTTCTTCCACATGATGCCATTGCCCCTCATCGACCTCACGCCACCAGGCCCCACATCGGTGGCGTCAGGGGGTCGTGCCTCCTCCGTTGCAATGCACTCCCCCTTCCTAGCGCCATTTTGTTGTTTAGGCACCTAGGGTTTTCCAACCTTTGTGCTTATTGCGGGTTGGGCCTAGTTGTTCTAACTCAGTTCCAACCCTAACCTAAAAAAATGAAAAATAAAAGTTGAAACAGGCCTAGTTCGTTAAGCCTAAAACGTAAATACCACTATTTACACTCTCATTTTCACATATACACCCATTTTCGTTTTGGGCTCAACATGTTCTTGTTGAATTTGAAATAAAATAAATACTACTATTTACACATCCTTTTTTCATACATACACCCCTTTTGCTTTTGGACCTAGCCCATTTTATGTTATGTTTGAAATGAAATAAATGATGCTAGTCACAACAACCTTGGTTACATTTACACACTTTTTACTTTGGAATTAGCCCGTTTTTTAGAAGTTCTAAATAAAACAAATACTGCTAGCTACACCTCCTTTCTCCATATATGCACCCATACCACCACATGACCAGGCCTGCCATAGAAGCACTCCATCAATGTTGACTAAGTCCTAGTCAACCCGTTGACTTTAACCCTAAAAAAATGAATAAATAATAATAATAATAATAATAAAAATAAGTAATTAGTAAATAACTCTTTATTTATTTCTTTTTTGTCTCTATTATTCATTTTATTCTTCAATTTGATTGTATTTTTATCATTGCCTAATTAGTTAGTTTAATTAATAATGTGTTGTAAATATCGCACTATTTATTTTATTTTCTCCCAAGTTTCAACCTAGCACCCTTAATTACTAAGTGTACTCCCCACTCCTATTTTATCCCTTTCTATTCCCAATTTGATTTATTTTATCACGTAATACTATGTCAATTATTCATTTATTTTTTGCAATTCTGCATTAGTAGTCTTTAGTACGCGCTTACGTTTCGTGCACTCCATGTTAGGTCTCCGACTCGCTTGGTATTCAATAACGTGTGGATAAATTTCGTGAATACTATGTTGGGTCTTTGACTTACCTGACTTCATAGAGTTTACTGCAAACTCAAAATATTTTCTAAAAAACTAAAAATACTCAAATAAATGATCACTCAATTCTCGTTTTTCTCCATAAAAATTACACATTACTCGAGATCGCTTCAAGGTCCAATGTCTAAAGCAATTCTCTCTGATTTTTTGTAAAATTCAACTTCGTTTTAAGGTCCAACGCCTTAACGGCTCTTTCTCACGCAATTGAAACAAATCTTTCAAAAAAGATAAAATCAACCCAACACACAGGCTGTTTTCTATCCAAAGAACTAAGTAAGTATGATTTTTTCAGTGTACCTGGGGATACGTAGAAGAAAAGACAAATCCTTTATCGACCTACAAAAACTAAAAAAAAAACATAAATCCCCTCTTAAATATAATAATAATAATAATAATAATAATAATAATAATAATAATAATAATAATAATAATAATAATAATAATAATAAGTTTAACATCAAACATTACTTTAAATAGCATATAAACAATATTATATCCTAGTGAGATAAACTCATATATGAATATCTTAGTTTTAAAAATATTAACATAAAAATATATTAAATTGAAAAAGTACCTATTTATTTATTATTTTAAAATGAAGATAGAATTATAATAAATTAAAATAGGAATGAATAATAAAATATAAAAATATGAGATGAGCAGTGAGATCATTTAAAAAATATTTTAAAATTATTAAGTTGGAGAAAGTTAGTTGATTTGTTTAAAATAATAAAAATGAATATGATATTGTAAAAAAAAAAATACATGAAAAAATTATTTAAATTTTTATTTGCCAATGTGAGTATTGTTTGATAATTGATATTATTTAAAATATATATAGATATACGCGCGTACACACATGCATGCACATGCACGCATATATACTTTTTTTAGTATGAGTGCATTAAAAACTAATACCATAAATATTTGAGAAAACTTCTTTATATTAGTAAATTTAATATAAGATTATTATAGTAATTTATGATTTAATTTTATAAAAATCATTTCTCTCTCTTTTATATCTCATCTCTATCAACAATAAATTTTTATAGACTATTTTATTTTCTCATTCTTTTCCCTCCCTCATAAACATTAACTTAGAATATTATTTATTTTAAAATAATATTAAGTGTGTCTGATTCAGATTTATTTAAAAAATAATAATAATTGTTCTATTTAAAAAATAAGTATTCTTTAAAAATAATTTATAGTAAAAAATAATAGTAAATTACATTGTTTTCATAATTTTTTCAACCAAATTGTTTCTCTCCTTGAGTCACATTTAAAAAAATAACGTTTTTGTAATCTTTATGAAACAAATATTTTTCGATTACTTTTTTTAAAAAAAAAATTAATCATTTCTTTAAAAAAATTTACAAAATCTTTTCTTTATGTTCAATTATATGTTTATTGTGTATCGTATGAAAATCAACCTTTTCATAGATTTATTTGCACTATGTTCTTGAAATTATAAAAAAATACTATAAATTAAAATATATATTTATATTTATAGTACAAAATTTACATAATACATTTATATTATGATTATAGACTAGAGATGAGAGATGAGAGAGGAGAGAATTGAAAAGTTAATAATGTTTATGAGGAGAAAAGAGGAGAATTTAATGTTTATGAGAGTGGGAAGAGAACATTCTAAAAATTTAATGTTGAAAAAGATGAGAGAAAAAACATAAATGATTATTTTAAAATTGAATCATAAATTACTATGATATCTTTATATTAAACTTACTAACACAAAGAAGTTCATTGATTTTTTTGTCCTAATTTTTATGGTGTTAGTTGCTAATTAGAGTATCTTCAATAAGAGATCTTGCAAGGGGATTTTAGTCTCAAGATCTGATCTTGTTAAGATCTATTATTAGAGCAAGATGTTGGATCTTCAATGTGAAGATCTAGTCATTGCAGAAGAACTGTCAAGATTTGCATCCATTTAAAAAAATATTTTTTACTTTCTTTTCACAAAATTGATTTACATCCAATTCTTGTAGGACCAACAAAAAATTATTTAAGATCTTAAAATAATATCTATTATTAAAGTAAAAAATAAAAAAAGGTTTTAAGAGATATATAATACTGAAAAATCTAAAAAAAATGTCTAAAATTTCAAAATAAGATCTTTTATTAGACACCCATATACATTAGCAATCCCCGATAATATAAAAAATCAAGTACATAGTGTTTTGTGTTTATGGTTTCGAATTATATGATCCAAACCTCAACATCTATAATGGGACATGACATTTCTTTACCGAATTTGATCAAAATACTCAAACCGATCAGGGACTCTTGTGCGAGCCATACAACGTTCCCAAGCAGGAACTGCTCCTTTCCTTGGGCTCCATATTTAGTTCCTCCCATCCCAGGCGTTGATCTCGCAATGGCCCTCCTGTCCTCATATCGCGTCTGTCACCACAGCTATGCATCCCCAGATAGATACATTGTTGCCATTGTGACTTGGTCGTCATACATCAATTATAAGTTCAAGACGAGCATCCTCATAAAGTCATTCCCTTCCCAACTATAGCTGAACTTGGTAACCAAACTATTTCCTAGCAAGAAGGTCCAATCCTTCGAGCAAGTGAGATACTAATAAAGTAAAGTATAAAGGGCTTTTGCAAGAATAGTCATAGGGCTCGTTCTTTCACTTTAAACTTACACAAATTTCCTATCCCGGCTACTTTCTCGTAAAATGAAATTAGGGCAGAATCCAAAAGAAAAGTCTTCTCCACAACAAAGGCATTCATCCAATACAGATAGAGCGAGACTAAGGGGAATGTATAAACCAATGCTTCCATAGATTTGATTGTCCCAACGATATATCCCCTTTCTTTAGAAAAAAAAAAAAAGAAAGCATATATTAGTTCCAGAGAATCATCCGAACATTCTCAGATAAGATTGTCAAATGGGAGAAGAGGAACGAGAGGCGTCCCTCAACTTTCCGACTCACTAGTAGGTGACGAGGGGTTTGAATTCTCAGATTAACTAATCAAATAATAGATAATAAATGGGTTGGTTTGAAAATAAGTGAATTACTTGTGCATGACTTTAACTGTGGACAGCCAAACGTAATTAATCTATGAGTGAATTATGAGATATGAGAATACTTCTTATTGTTAAAGATATATAGAGATAGTTAAAGATAGTTGCAAGTTGCTAATGATATAAATTATCTTGTTAGGATTAGTTATCTAGGTTATGTTAAAATTAAAATGAAGTAAACAAGCTCTTAAGTTTGCAAATTAAAAATGTTTGTGGAAATTAGTTCTCTCCGATGTAAAAGCCCATTTAACTCAATTAATGAAAGATTACTCTTACTCTTACATATTCTATCTTCAAAAGTGTGTAAATGTCTGTTTTCATACGACAATTGCAAAACAAAGTAAACATGAAAAGATAGATATATATACCCAATTGATGGCTAGGAATATATATCATATATGTCTCACCAGAAAATGTTTTAAATATATATTTTCCGTAACAAAACAGACCAGTTTTGCTTGTGGAAAATGGGGGCGTTCATTCTCATGCATTCAGATTATTCTCCTGCAGTGTGACATGCATTTAGATTATTCTCCCTGCAGTGTGACATCCATTATTAATATTATCTCCAGCCCGTCATTAGCTCTTAGTAGCGTGAAGAGTGAGAAGTTGTCCAATAAAGTTGTACATATATACCCGAATAACATATCGGTCATTGTGTCATTGCTCTTTTTATAGAGTCATTCATTTTTGTGTACCTGGGTAAAGCAATCCTAATCTTCAAACACGTGTGTAGTGACCAACAAGTTGATAGTCCAAGAAATTTTTTGATTTAAGTCTTTTGAATATATAAATATATTATTAAAATTAAAAATGATTAATTAAGTTTTTAATAAAGATTAATTATTAACAAAATTAATAAATAAATACTTCATATTAACAGTATGGTAATAAAAAAAAGTGTGTTGCATGTAAGTGTGGCATTTCGTTTGATTTTCATATCAACTACTATCAAATATTGAGCCTAGATTTACTATTGTATCAGACAAGAATATATATTTTGACAGTAATTGATATGGAATATTGTTATTTATCATCCTTGACTATGTTGGCCATTATAAGGCTACTAAAGATTGGGTGTCACTTTAACCGGAACCAAGTGGACATCATAACGAGTTGAAGGGTTTTTTTTTTTATATCATTCAAAAATTAAATATATCATTCAATTTCTTTTTAATTTCAAAATTATCCTTTTATCTTTTATCTTGTTTCTATTTCTTCTTCGTTTTCGCTTCTTCTTAAAGTTATTTCTCACCTCGGTCGTTTGTTCTTCTTTGCTGTCCTCGTTCTTCTGTTGGCTAGTGGTGGTTTGGTTTCGTCGTTGTCATTGTCGCGGTGGGTATTTCGGTGGCAGCGGAGGTAAGTTTTTTCATTTTTTCTAACACAATTCCTAAGAAACATACGAATTGACAAAGAACTTACAATGATTAAAAAAATTGTATTGAATATGTATTCTATTAACACTTAAATTTTGCATATATAATTATCCGTATGGTTTCTCATTGAATTATTTTTTTAATGGTTATTAAGATAGACGAAGATGAGTGGATATATGAGAGTATTATGTCTGAAGAAATTAATATGAATGAAGACAAAGAAGAGGAACCTGCCAGGTTTGAAACTATTGATTATTCTGATGCGTTCAATACTTTTGAGGTACTGATATGATTTTGTATTTGGTTAAAGTAAGTAAATGAATGTCGTAAGAAGACTAAACATGTATTATCCTCTTTGTAGGTATTTCCTTTGCGTGAGGACGTATTGCAATGGGCTGTATTGTTGCGTACGATATTGGTTTTGTGGATGTGATAATGAGGTCTGACACATCAACTAGAAAGAGAGGAAGGACCTCATTTGCATTGATTGGTTATGAGAGGAGTGGAAAGTATAGGCATACAACAAAGATTTAGTACCCACGATGACTAGCACAAGAAAATGTGATTGTCCTTTTAAGCTGGGAGAAAAACCAATCCCGGGAGGTGAAGGGCGGTCCAGTCATTGACCCAGTTGAGATAGTGGGTCAGTGGCCCAACCGATGGGTCAATAATTGGCCTGGTTTGATTTGGTATATATTAAAAATTTAAAATTATATATGTTGTTGAGTTGAAGGGGAGCTGAATGAAGATCAAGTGAAGATTCAATCAAGGTGCAAGTCTTGGAGTTTTGGCTTTCAACATGGCTCAAGCATTGAAGACGATTGTTTGTGATTTAATGTAAAAGGATTGAAAGCATCATGATGATCCAAGCCATTATAGCATTCATGTATCATTTAAGTATTGCATCATAAAGGAGTTAAGTAGTAAATTAGAAACTTAAGAGAAAGCTAAGAAAACAGCATATAGAAGCAATAATCGATTACTGGCTAAATTTTAATCGATTAATTTGTTCTTAAGGTTTCTAGAAAACCAAGCATAAACACTTTAATCGATTACCTTATCGGGTTAATTGATTACACACAACTCAGCATACTTGAAATTTGGTCGTGTGACTGTTTTAATCGATTACCATGGTGTTGTAATCGATTACATGCTCATTGGATAAACTTAGTCACTCTGCCTTAATCGATTACCATTAGATGTAATCGATTATTCTTCACAAACATGATTTAAGTGTAGGACTGCATTAGTCAATTACCACTGGATGTAATCGATTATTCTTCATAAAATTGATTTTAGCATATGTCTGACTTAATCGATTACAATTAGATGTAATCGATTACACTTTACTATTAGTATTTTTGCTCAAACTGATTTAATCGATTACGCATCGGGTTAATCGATTATCTTAACCATTAGTTGAAAATCTGATTCTGCATTAATGATTTTAATCGATTACAGGAGCGTGGGGAGCGCATTTAATCGATTAACTCTGTTACGATTTCAACTATAAATAGAACCCTTTGCCTTTTTGAATTAACAACGAAGAGAGATCATTACTGAGTTGATTTTTTACGATTTCTGAGCATTCTCTAAAGGCATCTAAGAGTTCACAAAGGTTTCTTCTGGGTTCTTGAGTCTTGCTTCCAATGACTCATTGATGGGTCACTAAGAATGTTAGTGAAGCAAGCTTACTCAGTCACAAAGGCTTAGGAATTGATTCTGCATCTTTAGATTACATTCAACCTGAGGTTTCTCATTCATATGCATTTCTATCTTGGATCATCAGGTGAATTCTTTCCTAAATCGTTGTGGGTATTTCATTTTTCTGCAGTAACTCTGTTTTTGTTGGTTATATTGTAAGTTGGTTTTCTTGCAAGGGAGATAGGGTTTCTCCATGTACAACTGAGTAGGTTTCTCAGTTTGGGTATAACTTCTAAGGGTCTAATAGGGTTTTAGATCACTGAACTTTCTCTAGGGTTGAGAAAGAGAAGTTTGTAATATCTTGTAAGAAATATATTTGCAATAGTAGAACTCTACTCTAGTGTTGAGTAGAAGAAACTGGATGTAGCCTCTAAGTTTTGAGGTGAACCA
>PYAF01003507.1:39576-59871 GCA_007407185.1 Glycine tomentella | reverse complement strand
GGGTTTTAGATCACTGAACTTTCTCTAGGGTTGAGAAAGAGAAGTTTGTAATATCTTGTAAGAAATATATTTGCAATAGTAGAACTCTACTCTAGTGTTGAGTAGAAGAAACTGGATGTAGCCTCTAAGTTTTGAGGTGAACCAGTATAAATCTTGCTTCTTGTTTTAATTACTGCATTCTTTATTGTTTCTGATTGAAATCTGTTTTCTGTGTGTTTAAAATATAAGCACAACAAGTCTTGGATTGAACTTGGATAAGGATATTCATTTAGTTTTGTGATAAAGATCCAAAGGGCATTTTTAACTCTGATTTTTGAACAAGAAAATTTTGAAATATCTATACTTAACCAATTCACCCCCCCTCTTGGTTAATTGTGAGTGTTTCTTATTTTTCACATATGTATCTATTATATATAAGTATATAATTAATGTTATTTGAGTAAGAAAAGTTTATTTATATTCCAAAATCCAAAAGAACTATTGCTAATAATTCAAAATTAAAAAAAACAAATAAAAAACCAAAAAAACAAATCTAAAGAAAAATAGGACCGGGCCAACCGGCCAGGTTTGACCGAGTCAAGTGCATAACCGGTCTAATAGTAGAATCGGACCGGTTATGCTATCGGGTCCTGGTCCGACCGGCTGGGCCGGGCCGGTTTTGATAACAGTGGGATGGTCAACTTAATATGTGGAACTCATAATCATGCTTTGGCTAAGTCATTGACAGGACATCCATATGTTGGTCGACTAACTGAGGATGAGAATATTATTCTTGGTGATATGTCAAAGTCAATGGTGAAACCAAAGAATATTCTTCTCACTTTGAAAGACCACAATGCCAAAAATTGTACAACAATGAAGCAAGTGTACAATGCAAGATATGCATATCGTTCTTCTATAAGAGGCAGTAATACTGAAATGCAACAATTAATGAAGCTACTTGAACGCAATATGTATATCCATTGGCATAGACTGAAGGATGAATATGTTGTACATGATATATTTTGGACACATCTGGATGCAGTCAAATTAAGCAATGCATGTCATCTGGTATTCTTTATAGATAGTACATACAAAACAAACAGATACAGTCTGCCTTTGCTTGACATTGTTGGTGTGACACCTACTGGGATGACAATTTCAACTGCATTTGCCTATTTCGAGGGTGAACATATAAACAATGTTGTATGAGCTCTTTAATGGTTTCGACTTTTTTTATTATAGAAATGATGCACTCCCTGAAGTCATTGTTACTGATAGAGATTCAACATTGATGAATGTAGTGAAAACTATGCTCCCTAACTCAACCAACTTGTTGTGTCAGCTTCACATTGATAAGAATGTGAAGGCAAAATGTAAAACCCCTGTGGGACAAAAAAATGCATGGGACTATGTGATGGAAGCATGAGAGAGTCTTATGGATCGTCTTAATGAGAAAGACTATGTTGGTTGTCTTATAAAGTTTGAAATTGCTTGCTCACCATGGTCAATGTTTGTTGACTATGTGAAACACACATGGTTGATTCCCTACAGACAAAGTTTGAAATAGCATTGACAAATAAGGTGATGCATCTAGGAAACACTACAACTAACAGGTATGAAAATTGTTAATCTATATTGATTTTTTAAGAACATATTAATTATTGATGCAACATGATCTATAATAATTATTTTCCATTTTAAGTGCAGGGTTGAGTTTACACATTGGATCTTAAAGAGACTACTACAGAATAGCCTTGGAGACCTATGTAGTGTTTGGGATTTCGTGCACAACATGATCACCTTGCAACACAGTGAAATAAAAGCATCTTTTGAGAGAAGTACACATGTGTTCGGACATGTTTTAAAGTTACCTTATACAATAGACTAATTGGCATGGTATCAAGATATGTGTTAAACCAAATTGTTGCTGAGTTTAAGTGAGTCAATTATGCTGGCATTGATAGTTCTTGTTGTGAATGCATTATAAGAACTACTCATGGTCTCCCATGTGCATGTGAGCTAGCTAGATATGTTGGTGGTGGCATACCACTTGACACGTCCATATGTTTTGGTGGAGGCTAAGTTTTTCAGACCAAGATTTATTTAAGTGTGAAGTCCGCATAACCGAAGAGATGGAGTCCATATCCAAGCAGTTTGAAGATCTTGATATATGTGGAAAAGTGACTCTAAAGAGTAAACTGTTGGTACTTGAATACCCTGATCTTACTTCGATGTGTGCTCCTCCTGAAAAGGTGAAAACAAAGGTGCTCAAAAGAAACATATGACCAAATTTCAAAGATCAACGAAGCGTGATCCGTCTTACTTTGAGTATATGGATGCTTTACATTCACTGCAAAATAGCTTATCCACACAAAAATGGTATACATCATCATTTGAACAAACAAAACCGAATAGGAAGATACCAATGCTGGATCATTTCAACCATGCATGCAGGATTTCATCGAAAACATTGTTGATGTCAAAGCTGATGGTAATTGTGGATATCGTGTAATTGCTGCCTTATTAGGTTATGGTGAGGATTCATGGTCTTTGGCACGCAATCATTTGCTCAAAGAACTTGGACAATAGTCTGATGAGCATATAGTCTTATTTGGTGGCATAGATAGATTTGAGCATTTAAAGCGGTAACCATGGATAAATATTTTATTTATAATATTGATACAATGTGTTACATGCAGGTAACCATGGATAAGTGGATGAATATTACCGATATGGATTATGTCATTGCATCAAGGTATAACATCATCGTTGTTTCCCTTTCCCTCCAATAAAGCATGACATTCCCCTCTTAGAAGTCAACCACCTAGAGATGGTTGTGTTCATTGCATTATATGTATTGGTCATGTCTATGTCAATCATTTTGTTCAGGTATAACAATGGTCGTCTTACTTTAATTCCAGGATTATAACACGTGTTATTAATATTTGAATGTGTACTGGTCATTGTAATAGGTTTTTCTGAGAGA
Organism: Glycine tomentella; assembly: GCA_007407185.1. Taxonomy (NCBI): domain Eukaryota; kingdom Viridiplantae; phylum Streptophyta; class Magnoliopsida; order Fabales; family Fabaceae; genus Glycine; species Glycine tomentella. The sequence goes on along the minus strand of PYAF01003507.1, from coordinate 56,903 downwards.
TGGATGTCCTATGCCTCAACTGCTTTGTTATGGTCAACACATTGTCATTATGAAGCAAAATAGTGACCTACTCTTTATATTAGTCGAATGCACCAATATACTGATTTCATGAGGTTTCCCACACATCATGTTGATCTAGGAGAAGATTGAACATTTTGTTATTGTTTATATGTTTGTAACTTATATATGCGTAATAAAGACAAATTTTAAAGAAAAAATATAATAATCACATATATATTAAACATATACATTAATCATAGTTAGATACATAGTTAATGAATTAATACAACTATCCTCAACCTCGTCCACCACCTTCTCTCCCCTGTGTATCCCTCCTTCGTCTAGACCAGACATAAACATTTATACGCTCAGTGACACCCCTGGCTAATCTAATACATTGATTTGTTATAGTGTATGCATTAGTGCTAGCAATGACCATCCTCATATCTATCACGTGTTGCAAGCTTTCTGTTGTCTTTTGGCACACAGCCTAAGACAATGACAACAACATATTAATAAATATTGGAAAATTTAACACAATTTTTGTAACACAGTTGCAAGTATATTATACCACTACATGTCGAGGCATCTTAGCCTCAACAGGTGCTGCTGCAGGTGGAGGTGGCATAGCCCCTATATCATCAGGCAACATAGGTGGATGTGGCATAATTGGTATAGGATCATGAACCATGAGAGGATGTCTAGGAGGCTCCTCAAGCTATGGCGGACTTATGAATGGGTGAGATATGATACAAAACACTCTAGATAACTTGAAGCACACTGACTAGGAAAAGTAACAAACTCTTCAGTCGATGTAAGGTATTGTGAAAAATGCAGCTATCTATCATCAATGTCCTCTATGGATGGGGATGGAGAGCTTTGGAGTCGGGGAATCGACTTAATATAGCCAAATTGTCATAATAGCCTCTTTGGTAGGTGTCTAACAATATACGAATACTATATGATATGTCCAGAAAATAGAGAAATAATCTCAAATTCTCTGAAACCACGATGATCAACATATGGGATCCAAGAAATAGAATTTGTCGTCAAACTATCCAACCTCTTACAATAAGTCATCACTGGTAATGCCTTCCCACACTTCCAGCATAGGCACGTGGTTGGCTCTGATGATAGTCCTCATTTGCAATCATATTCCCAATAGTTGGGAAGTGCTCGTAGATGCAACACTACTAAAATTTACAAGAATTACAAATGAAACGTTAATAGTAGATAGAAAGTTTTAAAAAATAACAATGATATCAATGGAATTACCTGCAAGAGAGTGATGTATCCTGCAAGATGTTTACCGTTGTGCTTTGATGCAAAATTTAGATTGTCATACATGTGAATGAGTGCAACCACTCCCCATGAAAACCCTCAGGACTGCTGCTAGTCACGAAATGCGTCCAAGAATACTACACTGATATGACATTCTTGTTAGCAAATATTGTGCAACCTACAAGATGCAACAAATGTGTTCTAGCTTCTACAGTCCATTGCCTTGCGTCACATTTCATACGATAAATGTCTCGTAACCAGGCAGGTCGAATATATGCCCTATGGCATTGCTCTATCTCAGCTTCTTCTTTTGTAGTGACTTCAAGAAACTCAACCAATAACTTGACTACTTGCTCTACATATATTGCATCATAGGTATAGAAGACACCTATAATGGGTAGATGTAACAACGATGCCACATCAACGAGGGTAATAGTCATCTCTCCTATGGGCAGATGGAAACTGTTGGTTTCCTTGTGCCATCTCTCCACAAAAATAGACAAAAGTCTCCTATCTCCTATCTCCACTAAACATGTAATCAGAGGGCTTAAGCCCGTACCAGCCACTAATCCTTCAATTTCAGGTGCAGGCCTTACAAATTTATGCACCTTTCTTCTACGAGAAGCCAACTTCAACTCAGCACGTTCTTGCAAATAATTATAATTAATTACAACAATTAAAATGACAAAAATGTAAATATCTTATAATTAAACAATAGTACCTCTCTTGCCCAAACTTTGCCTGCCACATGATCAGCATATGATGTCAACACTGATGTATCTTGGGGCTCGCCCGAAAAACCCTCTAAATTAGCACCTCCATCCTCTATAACTAGAATGTGAGGTTCCTCATGAGTAGCAACATCCTCAGGAACAACTGCATCTTCCCGTTGTCTACGTGCCAGTGCTATCAGCCTTCAGTGCTAAAGGACTTCTTCTTTATTGCCACTAACCTATCTACCTAAAGCTCTGCCTAAAACTTTGCCTAAAGCCTGACACAATCCGCTTATTCTAACAATAATCTACAAATTTTCTCAATTATTAGTCTACACTTCAAATCAACCCACAACATCAACAAAGTACAATTACAAATATTTACAATTAATTTCAATTATTTTCATGAGTACTCAATCAACAACATGTTAATTAAATTGTTTATCCAAATAGATCATAACTATATTTACAATATATAAATATAAACAATTCATTAAGTACAATTACAAATATTTATTATGGTAATAAACCCATATGTATTGGCAATCCGTATGGTCTATACGGATTGGCAAACCGTACGGACGATAAGGATTGCTAATACATAATACCATACAAATTGACACTCTGTATGGTTAATACAAAATGTCAAGTTTTGGAAGAAGCCTACAGCCCAGAGTTGATCCACTTGCCGGCTAAAAATCGACCTTCCCTAGGAGGAGACAAATCTAAATACTATCGCTATCACCGAGTGGCAGGGCACAACATTGAAAAATGTAATACACTAAAGGATAAGATAGAAATTCTCATCCAAAAATGACATCTTCAGAAGTTCGTCAAAGACAAAAACCATTCGTGTAATCATGAGCAGGAGAGAGAAAGAAGCCAAGAACACAACAAGCCTCGAGAAACTATTAAAGCACATGACATCTAAAACTCGGCTGTGAGGTGTGATTAACATAATACTAGGAGGAAGAATGTCAAATGCAGCACAAAAGTTGTATGTGCGTAGCCTCAAAATGATCAACTCAATAAAAGTATAAAAGAAGCCCACCAGAAGCATGTAACCTATCACCTTTACGGATGAGGACTTTAGAGATATTGATCGATGCCATAACGACCCCATGGTTGTCAAAATAAAAGTAGCCAACTTCCTAGTATGTAAAGTCTTACTCAACAATGTAAGCTCAACAGATGTCCTCTATTGGTTGACATTCCAACAATTAGGCGTATCAGAAAGCCAAATAAAGCCATTCGTGGAATAGCTTACCGGTTTTGCAAGAGAAACAACAAACACTATAGGATACGTCTATTTGCTGACCACTTTTCAGGATAAGAAATTATCAAAATCCATCATTATCAAGTACCTCATGGTCAATGCACGCACATCGTATAATGCCCTCAATGAACTAGGAGCTATCATCTAACCACTTCACCTTATGATGAAGTTTCCAAGTGAGAATGGAAGGATCATTATCGTCCGAGCCCTAAGGCACAATTGGTGGCATGCAACTCCCTCAATAATCCAAGGGATACCGAACTGGTCCCAAGACAAGCAGAAGGAAGAACAAAGCCAGCATAAGAGGTCAAGTGTTTTCAACTTTGTAGAGAAACATCCCAGTGCACCAAACTCAGGTGTTAGATGACAAAGGAGGTAGAAAAAGCTATTGCCTGAGTACTAGAAGCAAATGCAGACTTATTCGCATAATCTGTGTTAGACATGCCCGAATCGACCTTGAATTCAACTACCACAAGCTAGCAATTTTCCCAAAAGCTAGATCTATCTCGCAGAGGAAAAGGAATTTCGGCCCCGAAAGAGGAAAAGTCATGGGCAAGGAAGCAAGAAAACTGCTAAGTCCAGGGTTCATTAGAGAAGTACAATATAACACATGGCTGGCCAACATAGTAATGGTAAAGAAGTCTAATGGAAAGTGGAGAATGTGCACTAACTACAAAGATTTAAACAAGGCATGCCCCAAAGATTTGTACCCACTCCAAAGCATTGATCGCCTGGTTGACGAAGCATCTGGATTCCCCATCTTAAGTTTCTTAGATGCACATTTCGAATACAACCAGATCTCCATGGTTAAGCAAGACGAGAAGAAAACTACATTCATGACCAACACAGCTAACTACTATTGGTGATGCCATTTGGACTTAAGAATGTTGAACCCACTTACAAAAGTCTAATGGACAAGATATTCACCAATCAGTTCGGGAAGAACTTGGAGGTTTATGTGGATGACATGGTGGCCAAAAGCAGAAGCACCATCTCCTATGTAGAAGACTTGACAAAAATCCTAACTGAGATTAGAAAACACAACATAAAGTTAAATTTGGAAAAATGTAAATTCAAATTATAGGGTTGAAAATTCTTAGGCTTTATGCTGACTCATAGGGGAATTGAAGCTAACCCGAAAAAGTGTGCATCCATCATAGCAATGAGGAGTCTGAACACATTGAAAGAGGTGTAGAGACTCCCTGGCCAACTAGTAGCACTATCCAAATTTCTACCAAGAGCAAAAGACATGGCTAAACCATTGTTCAAGTTGTTAAAAATGCATCAGGGAACAAAATGGAATGAGGAATGTGAAGCCCACTTCTAGAAACTCAAAGAATTTCTTGCTTCGCTGCCAATTCTGAGTTAACCCCAATCGGGTAAAATCTAATCCTATACCTAATAGTATCTAAAATGATATAAGTTCAATGATTGTGGTAGAAGAAGGGAAGAGTAAAAACCTGGTCTATTACACTAGCTTAATCCTAAAAAAAATGCATAAACAAGATATCAAATGATCGAGAATTTAGCCTTGGCCTTAGTCACAATCGCTAGAAGACTAAGACCGTACTTTCAAAGCCATCAGATCATGGTTCGAACCGACTACCCCATCCGAACAGTCTTAAAGAAACCAAAACTCACATGATGAATGACAATCTAGTTGATTGAGTTGTCAGATTTCGAAATTAAGTATGAGCCAAGGGGTCCCATGAAGGCACCATGCCTAGTCAACTTCGTAGCTGAACTATCAACCAACATAGAGTCAGAATTTGAGTGGTGGAGGCTATATGTAGATGGTTCGTCTAACAAAAATGGGAGTGGGGCTGGAGTCATTCTAGAAATCCCAAATGAAGACATCCTAGAGCAATCTATAAGGTTTGAATTTGAAACAATAAACAACCAAGCCGAGTATGAAGCTCTAGTAGTTGGACTGAGATTGGCTAAGGAAGTAGGGGTCAAATACTTAAAATGTGTTGATTCAAGTGAAGCCATGCATCAATGAACAAGAGTCAAATGCTCAAGTGTTTTGTGCTTTCAACATGCTCAAAGGAAAAGTTCCATGAAAAGCTTGAAGACCAATTTGATTAATGTAAAAGGAAGTGTATGATCTGATAATCGAATTGTGCATATCATGCATTATTCATTCATCTAGGATTGCTAGATTAAAAGGATTAATTAAAGGCAAGTCATAAGTAAGGCATTTAAAAAGCAAAGTTTTTGGAAAAATGAAACCTTACTGCATTAATCGATTACAAGGTTAGTGACATCGATTATTTTGTTCTTCGTGCCTTTCAGAAAACAAAGCAAGAACATTGTAATCGATTGCATATCAGATTAATCGATTACTTAGGTTTTTTATGAGAAATAGAACTCTCTGGCTTAATCAATTACATGCATGCTTAGGAAACACATGGCCTACTGACTTAATCGATTACACATCGTGATAATCGAGTACAAAGTGCATTTAGAAAAACATACTGACTAGTTTAATCGATTACTTCACGGAATAATCGATTATATTGTTCTTTGTCAAAACCTAGAATGCATCAAGATCATCTTAATCGATTACATATCATTTTAATCGATTACATGATTTATTTTGAAAAACTTGTGCCTCTGTCTTAATCGATTACATATCGGAATAATCAATTAAATGGTTCATTCTTGAAACTCAGTTCATATCTTAAACATTTTAATTGATTACTATCTTGATTTAATCGATTACATATACGAAATAATCGATTACTGGAGCGTGTTTAATCGATTATTTTTAGTTAAAAAGCTCTTATAAATAGAACCTCTCAGGCTGAGGTTTGTAACTTTTGAGATTTCGAATTCTGGGCAATCACAAACTTTCTTGAGCTTTCATTAGTGAATTTTCTGAGTTACTAAACACTTAGGCTTCACAGATTCATATGATTGTTTGATTCAAGAGTGTGAAGCATCATTGTTCATCAAGGCATAAGGAAAGGAATGCATTGAGTTAGTAATTTGTCATTCAACCTGATGAATCATTCATGTGCATGAGTTCTTGGATTATCAGGTGATATATTTCCTTATTCTTTGAAGGTGTAAAACTGTTCTTTGAATTTCTGTAAAGATTAGTATATTGTAAATGGGTTTCTTGCAAGGTTAGAGATAGTGTTTCTCTAAGGACAGCTGAGTAGTGTTCTCAGTGTGGGTTTTGGTCTCTAAGGGTCTAATAGGGTTTTAGACTTCTGAACTTTATCTAGGGTTGATAAAGAGAGGCTTGTAATTGCTTGTAAGGATATTTTTGCAATAGTGGAACTCTACTCTAGTGTTGACTGGAAGAACTGGATGTAGCTTTATAGTGTTTGAAGTGAACCAGTATAAAAATCTGTGGCTAATCTTTCTTCTCACCTATTCATCTTTTAATTGCTTTGTTTGTGAATTAATTTCAGTGCACAGAAAGTTATACTCAGTTTTTTATTCTTGTTGAAAAAGGAATTTGATTGAATATTGATTCTTAGTATTAGAACAATTTTTAAAAGTGATAAAGATCCTGTGGTGAAACTCTGATTTTAAATTTTTAATTTACCAAGGTTCAACTAATTCACCCCCCCTCTTGGTTGATTTGAAGTATTCTATTCATTTTCAAAATGTTGGAGCGACTCCAAACTCGTCATTAGTCAGTTGAATGGAGAATACCAGACCAAAGATCCACATGGCTACTCAGCTCAAGGATGCCTTTGTTAAATTCGAGATTCAACATATTGCCCGAGAAAACAATGAATGGGTTGAATTACTATCAAAGCTAGCTAGCATGAAGAAGAAGGAACAACATAAGACGACCACTCAAGAAACCATCACAAAACCAAGCCTAAATATAATGACTAGTGTAACTCCCGCCAACCGAGAGTGGATGACTGAGATTTAGGACTTCTTGTAGAAAGGATCGCTCTTGGAAAATCAAACAGCAACAAGAAAGATCAAAAGAAATGCCAATTATTACGTAATAGAGGGTAAAAAACCTATACCAAATAGGCCTTACAACACATCTGTTGAAATGCCTAGCTAGAGACCAATCTAAATATGTTATAGATGAGATGCATAGAGGAATATGTGGAATGCACTTAAGTTGACAATCGTTGGAAACCTGATGGCCAGATACTACTAGCAGACAATGAGGAAAGATTGCACAAAATATGTGAAGAAGTTTGAAGAATGCAAAAAATTCAGCAATGTCTCCCACTTGCCCACCGAAGATTTACACAGCATAATAGCACCGTAGCCCTTTGCCATTTGGGGAGTAGACATACTCTACTCTTTCCCCTAGCAAAGGGGCAAGTGAAATACCTTTTGGTGGGCATTGATCTCTTTACCAAGTGGATAGAGGCCAAGCTCATTGCCACTATCTCAACAACCAATGTCTGGAAGTTCATTTGAAAGAACATTGTATGCCGATTTGGAATCCCCAACACTTTGATCTTGGAAAATGAAACACAATTTATTGACAAAGGGATTGAAAAATTCCTTGAGAGCCTAGGGATCAAACATAAAGCAACCTCTGTAGAATACCTGCAAAGTAGAATACCCGCAAAGTAATGGATAGAGTGAGACAGCCAATAAAGTCATACATGAAGAACTAAAGAAGCGAGTCAAAAGGGCTAAAGATAACTAGGCTGAAGAACAATCTGCCATCTTATGGGCCTAACGTTGCTCCCCACAGTCAACAACAGGAGAAACCCCTTTTCACCTATCATATGGATCAGATGCAACGATATCAGTAAAAGTGGGTGAACCGTCCCTTCAAAATGTGCACTTCGTAGAAGAAGAAAACAACAAAATGCTGAAAGAAGCTTTGTATTTGGCTGAATAGACCATCAAAGAAGTCCATATGAGAGACGAGTTATACAAGAGAAGGGCAGAAAAAAGATACAACAAAAGAGTGAAACCAAGAAGCTTCCTTAAAGGTGACTTTGTACTAAGAAAGTATGGAGAAGCCTGGAAAGATCCGAGAGAAGGAAAAGTAGCAGCAAATTGGGAAGGACCCTTCAAGGTTACTAAAGTACTCGGAAATAAGGCATACCGACTAGAACACTTATCTAACAAAGTAATTCCAAAAACTTGGAATATCAGTCATCTCAAGTTTAATTTTAGCTAAGCCTGTAAACGGTGATGTACTCTTTTTCGTACTATAACATTTTTCCCAAGAGGTTTTTGTTAGATAGGTTTTAATGAGGCGCACCTATTCTCTACAATCAATAAAATTATTCTTTCAATCATGAATTATTGGCTTTATAGATCCAAGTAGAATTAAATTCCTCCGACTAAAGACAAAAATTTGAAGCATAAAACTAAATGTTTGGCTTGCAATCAATAGACTGACTATCGCAGTCAGCTAAACGTAGACCACAAATAACTTAGAAATTTGGCTAAGCGAAGACCAATACCTTAAAGTTACTCGGCTAAAACTAGACTGAGGGTAACTTAATTCAAGTGGTTAAGACTAGACTGAAAAGAATTAAGTTACTTGGCTAAAAGACCAATGCAAAACTAAGCTATCCGGCTAAAAATGTAAAGCACTCATTCAAAAACAAAATCAAAAACTCCTAACAAAATCTAAGGACAAAATTCGAATGTAGAAAGAACTTTTTATTCCAAAAACAAAGGAACCCTATTTGATGGGTCCGGTCCTACACATTTACAAAAAGCAAACAAAAAATAAACTGACAAATCGAGCACCTCCTTTCTAGGCATGTCAATTTCATCGACTAACTCCCATTGACATGTAACGTCCTCATCAACATAAAAAAGCAAAGTGTTAGCATCTTTGAAAAAATGCTTAACCTAAAGGAAATCCTTATTGAATCCAACCTCATTAGTCTTCAGAATCTCAGCTTCGGCTTTACCAAGATCGGTCTTCAATTCTTGCTAGCAACATCCTTAGAAAGAGAAAACTCTTTATTAAGATTTCGAACTTTTCTTGAAGAGCCTTATCTGAATCCTTAGTGACAGTGAGTCTGATCTTTAACGCCTCCTCTCGGGACTTAGACGCATTCAACTTAGTCTCAACATGAGCAACAAACTTCTGAGATTCCTCAGTTGACATCAGCAAGGTCTCATTGGCACGGGCGACCTCTACTAGAGCTTGTTTAGACTTGGCACAATTGGCTTGTGCCTTTTGGGACTCGGCTTCGGCCCTTTCAATTTCTTCACCCCAAAACTCGGTGATGCCCCAGGACCTTGCAACAAAGTGAGCAATAAAGTCCATAGACGCATGAGGACCAACCTCCCTTAGCATATCCCTATCGGATTGGCTAAGCATGGAGGCTTGAATAAGAGCTTTTGAGTTGAAGTCCTTCCCCCTGTTGGATATAGGGGGAGCTGGAAGAAGATCAAGTCAAGGATGAAGCTTGTGTCTTAGAAGAAAGATTTTAACTTTTCGTATGCCAAGGCATTTGTAATTTGTTAAGTGTTTAAGAGGCTAATCTTATGATCCTTGCAATGCATAAACATGATCATTAACATGCATACGTGATTTTATTAAAGCATAAAGTTTTTCATGTTTACAGAAAGAAATTGATTTCTCATGGTTGGGTTTTGGAAAAATCATTTTACCTTGTTTAATCGATTACACAAGGATATAATTGATTGCCAGATTCTGTTTAATTCAGGAAATCATAACTGACTATTTTAATCCATTACACAAGTTCATTTTTAAATATGCATGACTGCCTTAATTGATTACCACAATCAGTAATCGATTACCTAGACTTATTCTAAAATTGTTCATGTCTGCCTTAATCGATTACCACAATCAGTAATCGATTACATAGGCTTGTTTCAAAACTGAGCATGACTGCCTTAATCGATTTAATCGATTACATTATTCGTAAATATTTTCCAGAAATCTGAAGAACATTTTAATCGATTAAGTTTGTATTTAATCAATTACTTTGGCGATTTAATCGATTACATTCACTTACAAATGTTTTCTATAAAAAGTTATTGAGTCTTTTGTCTTGTAAGAACTTGAATTTGCGAAATACCTATTCTTACAAAAGCTCTCAAAGTCTGAGAAGAGATATTCTGAGTTACATTGATCTTGTTTCAAAACCCAGAACTCATGCATCATTGGTCATGTTGGTTTGAACAAGATTTGTCAAGAGTTTTTCAAAGAGAGCTGATTCCAAGATTTTCTTACATTCAACCTGAGTTTGTTTGGTAAAATTCATTCATTCATCTTTTGAGGATCATGAGGTTGTATCTCTCTTAAACTCTTGCAGTGATTTGTTTGTTTACCTTTATTTCTTGTAAGTTCTTAGATCAAAGAGGGTCTTTAAAGCTTTTTCTAGAGTAGGGTTCTTTAGAGGGAAGAACAGAGTAGTGTTCTCTGGTTCTTGATCATTAGAAGTCTATAGGGTTTAGATTTCTGTTTCTTTATCTAGGGTTGATAAAAGTGATCAGTTGTAAAAGCTTGTAAAGAATAGAATTTGATTTAGTGGAACTCTAACCTAGTGTTGGTTGGAAGGAATTGGATTTAGCCTCTATGTTGAGAGGTGAACCAGTATAAGATCTTGTGTTATCTCTATTCCTTAATCTCTTCTTGTTATCTTAATCTGTGATTCTTTTGGTGAAATCTTTTACTACTCAACAAGTGAAGTTTTTAGTCATTATATTCTGGAAATGAGTGGTTTGATTGATTGAAGCATTCTTATTGTGATAAAGATCCTAAATCCGCTGATTATTTTAAAAGAATTTTAAAATACTCTATTTTAACCAATTTACACCCCATCTTGGTTATTATGTGTGTTCACTATTGTTTCTCACCCCCAAAGAGAATAAACCCTCTCCTTCATTAGCAAAAAAGGCAGGATGGCTCTTCACGACAAAAGGAATAGCCACTGGCATCGACTCCAGCCTTTGCCTCTTTGAGGGACCCCCACTAGAAGGCACATGCTTTGCTTGAATGATAACATCGATAATAACGGGAAGAGGAGGAGGCACCCAGTCATCATGGAGAATTTCCTTCTGCTTCCCTTTGTCCTTCTCCATAAGGAGCTTCTCAGCCTTCCTGGCATGAGCCTTCCTTATTGAATGGTAGTCAAACTTTCCCATTATCACTGGAAAAAAAGAAAGTAGTATTGATTAGTAAAAGCAAAAATAAAGATAACGATAAAAAGTCGAATGAAAACTCTCAGTCCTAGTTTGCATTTGGAGTCTTGGAAAATGGGAGGTCCACCAAGGTTTTGCAAGGAAGGCCTCTAAGGAGCTTGCGAAGAACAACCATGTCCACCTGATCCGAGTTGGACATGTAAATAATAGGATTTTTTATGAACTTCGTAGGAGACGAAGTCCAAGAGAAAGGAAACCTCAAAACCCCCTACCAATTAAAGAAAGTAAATGGGCATAGATTCAGGGTCAGGGCGTACTCCAGAAAAATGACACTTAAAATTTTTATACGAGGTAGTATAGGGTTCAATGACCGCCTTACCGAAAATGTTGGTAAGGGAAATCCAACCTAAAGGCACACATGAGGTAGTATAGGGTTCAATGACCGCCTTCCCAAGAATGCTGGTAAGGGAAATCCAGCCTAAAGGCACACATGCTCGCCTAGGCATTCAAATGCAATTGGGTAGGAGCGACGTTTAATTCTCTTAACACATCAACCTCAAACCCTTGAAAGGGGACAATAAGATGAAGTGTGAAGAAAAAAGACGAGTACATATATATAAAATGAGTCTACACAGAAAAGCACACATAAATACACGTTCACTTTCCTGGCAAGACTTGACAAACATGACATCAGAGTGATCCACATGACAAAATTTAACCATCTCAAGGAACTCGACAACAGACTCATAAGATAGGAAATTACTCGTGTAGAATCCAACTTCATCATTAACCCAGGAGTAGCATAAGAGAACAATAGGAGGAAACCCCTTAGTCGAAACATGTTTTTGGAGGGGGGAGGAGGTGGCACGAAGGACCGATGAGGAAGCACTTGGATAGATGTCACCTCCGAATCCAAATCTATAACATTTGGAGGAGGATTTGCCAAGGGGATTCGACCTAATCCTCCATAAGTGTTGGACACACACCGGAATAGGGACGATGCCTTATTCCAATGGCGATGCCATCTAGAGGGGCAATGACACTAGCGTCAAGAGGGACCACAACACCAACAACAACGGTGTCACCCACACGAACATCAAAGACTTGGTGATTAGAAATTTAAAAACCACCATGAAATCGTTGGAACCCTTTCTTATAGGGTGGAACTCCAGTGACAACATTCGACCTTCACCGAAGCAAATAGAAACCTCCCCAGAAAAGGACATAGTAAAGGGTTGACAACAACGTACCTAGAAGAAGAAATAAATGGAAGGGGCTCCGGAGAAAAGAGAGTTGATCAGAGATAAGTGATTAGAGGAAAGGAAGATGGCTAGAAAGAAGAATAATGAAAACAAGAAATTTTCACACCTTTTTATAGTGTCTTGGAAGCTTCTTGCAAGCAAATAGATGCACTCGCTTGGACTGATAGATCTTTCCCCAAAATCCCAAATCAACGGTTGGGAAGAGATGTGACCCTTGGTTGTCCCATCCAATGTTTTGAAATTTAAGGGATGCTATCATTGCGCCTTTTTTTGAAAACGTGCAAAAATATTAAATGTGCTACAACGCTTGACAGAACGATGTTTCGAGTGTCTCATTACTTGGGCTTGACACCATGTATATTCACGACAAAAGATTTAAAGCTCTTACAGTCTACTTCAGAGCTTGGGGGGCTCATGTCCTACTCGGACTCGACAAGTATTTACTCAATCTTGGTAGTTCACAACTCGGAGTTGGAAGGGTATCTTATCCGACATTCGACTGAGTCCATAACTTAAGAAGAGTCTAACAATGTTTTAAATAAGGAAAGAGGAAAAACTATATCTATCAATTAAAAGATAACGAATAATCTCTAAATCTAGGATATATACGTTAATTATCATTCATGGAAACATAAGATAAAGATCATATCTTTATCTTTATCATTAAGGGAAATGAAGATTTGTATATCTAATTTTCCCTTTATAAAAGGAAGATGATCAAAGCTCACGTATTCATTCTCATTTGTAACCCATATACTTATCTATTTGTTTATCTCTACATTTCTGACTTGAACGTCAAAGACTCAGAGTGTCTTTGGAGGTATCTCCATCCTTGGTTTTTGTGAAGGAGCTCACGAAAAATCATCACGATGAGAAAGTTATGTCAAATATGATGAAAACAAAAAACAAACTTAAATAGTAATTAATAAATAACTCATTTATAGTTCTCTAAGTGACCTTACCCGAATTGAAAATTTGAAATCGTTGAATATAAATCCTAAAGGTTTCAAATTAGTTGGATTTTACAATCAAAATGATTGTGTGTTTCAAACTCAAGCGACTTCATATAAAATCCAACTACCATATCTGAGGAATGATACGACTGAATTAACTCCCCAACAGTGATATTATTGCTTGAATAAACTAATTGAGGGTTTGATTATAATGGGTCACCTTCCACCATTAAATTAGACTGCTTCCCAATAGTTTAGTTGATTTGATGCCGTGAGGGACAAACAATATGCTTGTAATAATTGTGGAACTATAGGACCATTTATATTTTATATTACCTAGTTAAAAGTTCACATAGTTTGCATGCTTGTTACTTCAAAACTAGGATAGGGGACCCCACTGCTGACTCCTGCACTTGGGAACTAATAAAAATAACAAGATACCAAAGAGAATGTAACCATCCAAGCCCAATTAAAAAATTGAATTGGAAAGACCAAGGTAGTTTTAGAAAGATCGTTTCTGATTCCTTGTTGCAATAACCAGTGGTTTACAAAAAAAAGTTGAAATAACGCCATTGCTTATTCTATTACTTATGCTTTGAATGGAAACATGTTCGATAAAAGTCGAAGAGATTGTAGAGAGTACGTATGATGTACTCAATTATATATTTAAATTGAACTTAACTTGTTTTAAAGAAACAATTATATCACAAAATTTAAGGAAAATAATTATTTACAAAGAAGGTTTTATGAACATACATAATGGTTATTGATTACAGTGTTCATGAGCAAATAATAGTATTTTTAAAATATAAATAAAAATTGATAAAAACAAAATTATTAATTTTCAAAAATAAATAATGTGTGTTAAGACATGCATATTTTTATTAAGAAAAAACATGTTTTTATTTCCTTTGAATATGATTAAATTTAATTTTAGTTATTCATTTTTTTATATTTTCTCATTTTCATTTAAAAACTAGAATAAATAAAACATACAATAACAATATAAAAGTATTTTACATTATTGATTAATGATAAATAATCATATGTAATAAATTAGTAATTTTTATAATAATTATCTTTAAAATTGTATATATAATTTCTCATAATTTTGTTTTTGGTATAATAAGGTGGTATCTAGATCAATTGGTCTCATTAATTAATCTTCCTTGATATTAATTGCGTGTTTAGATTTATTTTCAATGATACTAAAATCAATTTCAAAACAAATTGAAGCCAAAGTAACAAATAATTACTTCAACTTCTTAATGTTTTTACTATGATTTTGGAGTCTATTTTTTTATCAGCATTTTGGAGTTTGAATTGATTCTAAAAAATAGCGAACACAGGAAAAGATCCAGAAACCTTACAAAGGAGGGGTGGAATTTTTTTTCTTCCTTTATAGTTGTTTAAATATCTAACTTTTAATAAATATAATTTTTCAAAATTATTATTCTTACACATAAAATTAAAACTAATTTTTATATTAAATGATGATAACTTTAATTATTATCATAATAACAATACACAACTAGTTTTACACAATTTTACATTAATTATCACTTTAATAATTATAATAAAACAATAAACATAATTAATTTCACATAACTTTATACTAATTAACATTAATCATTATTATTATAATAGAAAATTAATTTTATATAATTTTATGCTAATTAACTTAAAAATATGTGGCCAGATACTAAAAAAGATTATCCCACAATCTTCTTAAAGAAGGAGAGTCACCCCCAAAGGCAATTGAGTCTAAATGAAATGACTAATTTCTCATAATACGATTAATTAATGCTTGAATTCTGGTAAAAAGAGGTATTCAACCGTGTTTGGAACAAGATTATTTTTGAAGGAGGAGACTGAAAATAAAAATCACTCATATAAAACGACATTTGGTTAATAATTTATCATTAATTAACTATATAAATTTTTTTATTCTTATATCATAGGGACCTAGTATTAAACTAAACAACTTGTAAAACCCAAAAACATAAATGAGAAAGAGACACAGAAGAGAGAGAAATAGAGAGAGAGAGAGAGAGAGAGAGAGAGAGAGAAGTTATGTTGACAACTTTAATATCCATTTTGATGTAATGTAAATTTCATTTTGTTGTTTTGTGGGTTTTCATTTTGAGGGGTCTTTCCTCTTTGTTTTTTTCTCTCTCTCTCTCTGAGTGAGAGAAAGCAAAATCTTCATTGAGAGACTGGCCCGGCACTGCGGATCCAAATCCCCATTCTTTTTCTGCTTTTCTAAGGCATCTCACAAAGCAAAAGATCACTTTTTGATTCCCGAGCTCTTCTGGGTCTCTCTCTCTTCAACTTTCATTCATCAATGCCTTTCTTCTCCTCCTTCTTCTGCAAACAATGACTCATCCGGTGAGTGAGTGAGTGAGTGAGTAACTTCATTATTTTCTTGTTTCTGTTCAATGATGTCAACCCCCACAACATTTTCATTTAATTATTTTTTGATTTAATTTTTCCTCTCTGTACTACTTTTTACTGGCTTCTTCCTCTTCTTCTTCCAAGTGGGGTGGTTGATTTTGACTGGTTTTTCTGATTCTTTTCATAATGAGCTGTGTATTTCAGTGATTGATGTAATTGGCTTTAGTTGTGTACACTTTCTTCTACGTCTTTGTGTTTTTATGAATGAGATACTCTTGAGTATTCTTCCTGTCACTTTTTTGGTTCATCAAATGATTTTGATGGACCTTCTTTAAGTTTTGAGAATAAATACTTGTTTATTTTGTTTTGTTTCGGCTTGATTATCTGATGGATGGATTTGATACCCTTGTCTTGAGCATCTGATTCTGATTGCAAAAGATGATTTACTTGTGAGATTTGTCTCACAGAATTTTCTGATTGACTTGATTCCATAACATTTGGCCCAACTCTATCTTATTCAGAAAAATCTTTTGATCAACCTTGGTGCTTTTCTTCTTTTCCTTCAGTTTCTGCTGTGCCCTGTGCTTATCATTGATAGGTTCATTGTAACACTGCTCTTCTTTCCTGGTTTAATGATACTTGTGAGTGTTAGTTTTGATGTTTCATAATTTCTGGTTAGGAAATATTTACACCCTTTTGTAGATTTTCTTTTAATTGTATTGAAGTGAAAACGTTTGATATCTATCATAGCTAAAAAGTAGAAATCCCTTTTTTGAGAAAGCCACTTGTTATCATAATTTTGGTTATTTGCTGCAGGGGTTTGTGTTTATCAACATCAATTTGCAATGCTTCTGCAAGATAGTTTGGTATTCCTTTCCGTTATCCATATAGAAAATGCTCCAATTTTTAGTTTAACTGAAATCAATTCTTTCTTAAAAAAATTAAATGTTTCCTTTTGAAGGCAGTGATGAATGGAATTTAATTTCTGGCCTCCTGCATAGCATGTTTCAATGGCCCTAAACTGTTGGAGGACGCACTTTTTTTCTGCTGGTCATGGTTAGTTAACCTAGAGAAAGGTTTCAGTACTCCGTACTACCAATGGTCGAGTCACATCAGAGATGGTTTTTTGTATACAGGGGGGGCTTAGAGTCTGTGTCTTTACGCTTTGGCCTGGGTGTGAGCATGTCATTAGTATGACCTTTGGCATATTAATTCAGGAATGTTTCCATGTATTAGGATGCCAAAGTTCTGTCATGTTAGCTGCTGGGCTTTTTCTAAGGTTTTATACGTACATCTTGTACTTTCCCTTTTTATTCATATATATATATATATATATATATATATATATATATATATATTTATTTTTTCT